>JARQOC010000003.1:531845846-532423588 GCA_033576535.1 Allobates femoralis | reverse complement strand
GATCGAATGAGCGTGCTCTCCATCCGCCCGATATTGGATGGAGGTTGAAGCAGGATCGTGCTGTGTAAGCGCCCAACTACGATGTGCAGTACAACGTCCCCCATTCACTCCCATGTTAAATGGCCGTTCCTGGGTTGGCCGTACAAGGGGAAGTAGACATCGTAGAGACGTTGTATGCCGATGTCGCGCTGTGTAAATCTCCGATGCGATCTTTGAAATTTGGCCAGAAAAAGCGCCCTCCCGCGCCGTCGGATCCGATATCGGACCGACGTTGGAGCGTGTAAACCCACCATTATACAAAAAAAAATCAAAGTGAATTTATTTTATGCACAAATATACTTATGAAAAAAGAGTTATAAAAGGTAAAAAAGAACTTTCACTGATGAGAAATGGTCTATCCCTTTAAATAAATCTATACAAGAGTGCTTTCACACTGGCGTTTTTATGAAAATGCAGCAAATCCAGACAAAAAAAACGCATCTGCCGAGGGTCCCACCTAACGGCCGCACTTGTGGCACACTTGCAGCAAGCCCCATGCATTGTCTATGGGCCTTGCGATAAGTGTGCGGCAGGTGCGGCAAGTGTGGTTCTGGCAATTGCGGCAGTTGCGGCTGCGAAAAAAAATGCTACTGACCGCGATTCTTTTCGTGGCCGCATCTGCCGCAACCGCACTTTCCGCACCTTACTACAAGCCCCATACATGATGCATGGGGCTTGCCGCAAGTGTGCCACAAGTACGGCCGTTAGGCGGGACCCTTGGTAGATGCAGTTTTTTGTCTGGATCCGGACAAAAAACCTAGTGTGAAAGGGGCCTTATTCATACTCGCGGTTCAAGCCTTTTGGATGTAATGCCAGAAGCTCATGGATCCAGAAGGTTACTCCCTGTAGTAACATATTTTTAATACTTTCCCCTCTCCTTGGGGGCTCAATTTTTTTCCACAACTTGAAACCTTAATTGACAAGTAAAGTGTTTCATCTCATTGAAATGACTGGGAAGGAAAAGTAAAAAATTATTGCATCTAATATTAGATTTAAGTCTAATTATGCGGGCCCCCATATGCTGGACAGTTTTCCCAACATATAAGAGGTCACATGGACACTTAACAACAAACACAGCACCAGATGTTTGACATGTGAAATATCCTTTACTTTTACAAAGTTTTTCCCATATGAGGATGCAATATAGTGTCACCTTTAGGCTGAAGGCACACTGGCGTGTGGCTCGCGCGAGTGTAATGCGTGAAAAACTCACATTGTACTCGGACCTGTATCTTTAAATGATACAGGTCACAGCAATGCAATTTTCATGCATTACTCTCACTTTGGGATGGCATTGCGAGTGCAATCGCAGCATGCTGCGATTGCCTCGCACGAGAGGCCATTAAAAGTATATGGGTGTGAGTCAAACTCGCACCCATACACCACACGGTGCGATAGTCACACCTGTGCTTCTATTTCCCCCACTGTGCTGCACAGTAACTAATCATCTTGTACCGCAGTGACAGCCGCGGTACAAGATGTTTATCTAAAACACTGATGACAATTGAAATCTTCTGAATCGTGGGGCCACTGTGTATTAACCCTATCAGCAGGCTCTGCACAGCATGTCTGCACAGAGGCTGCTGATGCGGTTGCAAACTCTGTGTGCAAAGGGTTAATGAGATGTTCTTGTGGCGACACCGTGTGTATAGAGAGTGTCTTCTCTATACCATGGGTCTGAATAGGTTAAATCTAGTTTTCAATATGAGCAGCTAATTGCCAGATTTATATGAAAACTGTCAAAAGCCGGCGGGTCTGTACGCAGTTTGCGTACCTAACAGCCCGCAGCCTCTGGCAGGTAAATATCCATTGGAACTGTAAGCTCCTTGCTTACAGTACAAGCGGAGCTGTTCCTCTGCCGTGGTGCTGAACGCTTAGGCGCTGAAGCCCTATCTCGGCTTCAGCACCTGAGCGCTGCAGGCTCTGTTAGGTACACAAATTGAATACAGACCCACCGGCTTTTGACAGTTCTCATATATATCCGTCAATTAGCGGCTCATATTGAAAACTAGATTTAACCCCTTCAGATCCATGGTGTGATGACACCATGTGTCAAGAGAGTGAGGACAACCTCTATACACATGGAGTCACCACAAGAACATCTTATTAACCCTTTGCACACAGAGTTCGCAACCGCATCAGCAGCCTCTGTGCAGACATGCTGTGCAGAGGCTTCTGATAGGGTTAATACACAGTGGCCCCGCGATTCAGAAGATTTCAATTGTCATCAGTGTTTTAGCTAAACATCTTGTACTGCTGCCGTCACTGCGGTACAAGATGATTAGTTAATGAACAGCACAGCGGGAAATTTAAACTCCATGGCTTAGATAGCCGCAGAGCTTAAATTCCCCGACAAATGCTGTCCTCGGTCCTTCAGGACCACGGACAGCATCACACTCACACGCAGCACACACACAAACACACCTCACACTCGCAGCACACTCACATCAATACAGGCAGGCACACTCAGCATACGCACCACACTCGCACCACATACACCTATAAACACTCGCAGCACTCACATCACTGTCGTGCATCAAACACGCTCCGTGTTTGATGCACGACAGTGTGCCTTCAGCCACAATAACATTATTGCACTAGGTGCAACTTAAACAAGGGAATGTTCAGTTTTTTTCGAATAGATAACAAAGTCTGTTTGGTATGTTTCAACATACTACCGAAATCAGCCCTCACCAACTTATCTCTCAAAGGCTGCCTTCACATTTGCGTTTGTGTCTGCATGCGTATGGTATGCAGACGCAAACGCAGTGCAAACGCAACCCATACTGATGTGAACGCAGCGGAGAATCTCCACATGCGTTCACATTAGTATGCAGCCCGGCCAGCCAATCAGCTGTCTCGGGGGCGGCCGGGAGGAGGAGATCAGTGGTGGAGATCTCCTCCTCCTGGCCACAGCTGATCTCCTGCCAGTGTCAGAGCGGGAGATTTGAAGAAATAGCTGATCTGACAGCTGTTTAAGTCTCCCGCGCTGACACCGAAGAGGTAATATCAGTGCAGGAGATAAGAAACAGCTGATCGCTGCTTCAAATCTCCCGCGCCGACATCACCTATTCGGTGTCAGCGCGGGAGATTTAAACATCTGTCAGATAAGCTGTTTCTTCAAATCTGTCATGCGCAGGACACTGCGGATCCATTGACTTCAATGCATAGTTTGCGCGCTTGCAGATAAAACAAACGCCCGAGACCGCACAAAAAATGCAACAGGCTGTGTTCTGATTGCAGGAGGAGGGTGCACAAATTATGCGCATCCAAACACAAATACAACCGAACGCAGCCAAATGCAGGCAGATGCGTTCCCATGTTAAACATAGGAACGCAGTGCGCAAGCGTTTGGCTGCGTTCGGTACGCTGCACTTGCAAATGTGAAGGCAGCCAAAGTTGGTAAGTTTTTATTACAAAAAAGTGGAAGTTCTGAAGAGGGTACTAGATCCAGATATGAATCTTGCAAAATCTGCCAGTGACTTTTAATAATAGTATCTATTTTATTATTGATAGGGCTATAATCTCGTAAAAACGTGATCGGGTAACCAACTTTTTTATTATTCACAATTATGCTACCTGCAGATTCACTCACTTTTTTCAACACATATTCAGTGTAACCTCTATATATAAAATGTTGTTGTATCTCATTTATGGCCACTTTACACACACCAACTTATCTGTCCAACTTCTGACCAACTTACTGGTTGCAGTGAAATCATGGACACATTGTTACATTTGTACACAGCCACAAAATGGAGCAATGTGTCCATGATTTCACTGCAACCAGTAAGTTGTTCAGAAGTTGGACAGATAAGTTGGTGTGTGTAAAGTGGCCCTAAAGGCCACATTACACACACAGATATCTGTTCAGATATTGGTCACAGATCTCTGGTTGCAGTGAAATCATGGACACACTGTTCCATTTTCTGGCCATGTACAAATATAACAATGTGTCCATGATTTCACTGCAACCAGAGATCTGTGACCAATATCTGAACCGATATCTGTGTGTGTAACGTGGCCTTAAGTCTAGTTTCACATCTAGATAGATCTGACATGATCCTTTTCACCTGTATGAACTGGGATTTTGGAATTGCCTTTATAATAGAAAAAACTCAAAAAATGAAGAACAGTATTATCGGTCGTTTTCTATAGATGTGATTTTTAATTCATCCAATATGTTATTTAAATTTGTGACGAATACCATTAGGATCTCATGCAAACCCCCCCTCCCCCCCCCCATCATATGCAAAAAACATCCTCCTGAAATCTCAACCATGTTAGGGGGCCGTCACACGGAACGATATCTTGCCCGATATCGTTTAAGTGATCTCCTTTTTGATCGCTTAAGCGATATCGGGCAAGATATCGTTGCATGTAATCAAGCGATTTACGATGGTAAATCGCTTGATCGTGACATCGCTGATCTGAGCTCCGGTTCTCAGATCTAGCGATGAACGATGCAACGATCTGCATCATCGTGGTGTATGACACCACGATGATCCATCTCCCAGCGACCGCGCCTATGCTGGGAGATGGTAACTATGGTACACGTCGGGTAACTAAGCGACGCGCGGCGCCTAGTTACCCGATGTGTACCATAGTAACCAGCAGATCGCGGCTCCGCATCGCTGGTGAGTCTGTCTGTGTGACATCTCACCAGCGATGTGAGCGATATTGTAAGCGATTGCGCGTGCACGTGATCGCTTACAATATCGCTAAAGATGTCGCAGCGTGTGACGGCCCCCTTAGGCTGCCTTCAGACTTGCAGATGCATCTGCAGCGTTTTGCAGATGCATCTGCAAGCATCTGCATGCAGACCGCGGACCCTATGTTTATAATGGAGCGCACGGCGGTCTGCAGATGCTTGCAGATCGCCGTGCGCTCTCATTGCCCGCCATTAGTGATCTGTGCGCAGGCGGATGCCTGCGTACAGATCACACACTCTCCCCGCACCAGAGACGCGACATGCTGCGTCCCGGGTGCGGACGCGGGACACCGGAAGGAGCAGATATGGTCCGCATCCGCACCCGAACGCAGCAAACGCTGCCAAACGCAGGCACTATGCGTTCCTATGTTAAACATAGGAACGCAGTGCGCATGCGTTTGACTGCGTATAGGAACGCAGCATACGCTGCGGCGCCAAACGCTAATGTGAAGGCAGCCTTATAGCATGTTTCTTGTACAATTTATGTGTATTGACAAAATGTTTTTCAAAAATATGACATGTAAATATTTACATATGGGGGACAACATTCGCTCCATGGCCGATCCACGTTTCTGCATATTGAAATCATCCCAAATAAAAAGAAATTATTATTCAAAATCAAATCAGTTGAAAATCATATTTTTCAAGATCAAACTTGTTTTCCTCCAAGATCCATCGAACAGCTCTAAAGCCTTTGGCGTGTACAATAGACGTGTAAAGACTGACAACTTCCAAACTGACGAGCCATGTTGCAGTAACATGATTTTTTACAAATCAATCTGTTTTACAGCAACATAAACATTTAGTATACAGTTCATTTAACTGCGGGATAGCCCACACAGATTCCATTGATCCCGGTCAGTATTCAGACACGGATTTCAAGTCTATTTACCTTCTCAGAAGGTATGGTAGCATCCATAAACTGACTCCTGTCACACTGGACCTCTCTCAGAGACTCCTTTTCACAGCATTGATTGCATTCTCTCTCACATGTCAAACACAGACTCCATCTTAACAACTGAGACACAACCATGGATGAAAGCATGAATACAAGTTAGTCACACCCCTTTCTCAAGCTGTCTTTTAACCTGACTTCAATGCCTTAAAACCTTTTGGCACTACAAGTCCCAGAGAACAACCATCTCTGTGATATATACCAGCCATTTACAATGCAGCCAGAAACCACATTACATATCCCCCTTCTGCCTAAAGCTGTAGGGCTTGGCACCATACTTTTCCATACCAGAGAGTCTTCTTTGTCACCTTCGAAAGTCCTGATGTCATGATCTGGACTTGTCACCAAGCTCTTCTTTGTGACCTATGCACTCAGACTCATTCATCTCATCTATGAAGGCCACTTCACACACACAGATATCGGAGTCCAATATCTGAACAGATCTCTGGTTGCAGTGATATCATGGATACATTGCTCCATGTTGTACACAGCCACAAAATGGAGCAATGTATCCATGATTTCACTGCAAGCAGAGATCTGTTCAGATATTGGACTCAGATATCTGTGTGTGTGAAGTGGCCTTAAGAGTCATATCTTTCTTAGGCCTCAGTATGGTGGTGCGATTCCTTTGCACCCGTACCTACTGTCTGGCCTGACTCTGTACCTTCACATAAGTTGCGGTGTTTCTTTTCTGGGACCCTTAGGGCCACGTCACACACACAGATATCTGTGCAGATATTGATCACAGATCTCTGGTTGCAATGAAATCATGGACATATTGCTCCATTTTGTGGCTGTGTACAAATGGATCAATCTGTCCATGATTTCACTGCAACCAGAGATCTGCGAACAATATCTGCACAGATATCTGTGTGTGTGACGTGGCCCTTAGTATCAAGCTAACAGAGGATTCATTACCTCTAGGACCATTGCATCCATTACCTTCAGGACATCTTTGGTTGTCTCGGTTGGCGATTTCTTCTTGTAGTATTGCTTTGGATTTGGCTAGAGCACTAGCACAGTATTAATGTGGCTGATGTGGACTGCACAAGCCAGGCTGTGATCCCCAAAATATTGAGGAAAAGGGACTGATGCCTGCTTTGTAGCAGGTAGCACTAAATGCTTGTAGCACTGCCTTGGATTTGGCTAGGGCACTAGCACCATATTAACGTGGCTTGTGTGAACAGCAGAAGGCTGTTCCCCAAAAAACAATGGGGAAAACTGACTGCTGCGTGCTTTGTAGCAGGTAGTAGTGAATGTTTGTAGTACTGCTTTGGATTTGACTAGAGTACTAGCAGTGTATTAATGTGGCTGATGTGGACAGCATAAGCCAGGCTGTGACCCCAAAAACATCAGGGGAAAAAGAACAGTGCTTTTTTTTTTTAAATATAATTTTTATTGAATTTTTTTTGTCAATAAAACCTTACAGCAATTCGTGTTGGTCAGAAAAATAGCAGTCATATAATGTAACATAAATCACTGTTACATCGACAAATTAAAACAAATTAAAACTTTCCCCCCCACTCCACTGCATAATCCTTCCCCATTAGGAATCTATCAACATTACTGTCTTGTTGTCCCTGTCACTCTCAAATCACCCAGCGTACCCCGTATGTCTTCATAGCAATACCATGTTGTATCACTAAATGGTCTGACCACCTCGTCTATTTCTGATCTCGTGAGATGGTTTAATATAAATGGTCGCCACATCCCAAAGAATCTCCCCGCCATATTTTCCTTATCAGTTTCAGAGTCAATCTTTTCAAGCATCATAATCCTCTTTAGTTCTATCTGCAATTGTCTCACTCTGGGAGGTCGGTTCTCTAACCATGTCGCCAGGATGAGTAGTTTAAAAACAATTGACACTGTGTGAAAAAGTGTGGCCTTCTCCTTGGAGATACTCATGCTATTAGTCGCGTGGAAGACCCATAGATTTTTTTCCAGTGGTATATCTATGACCAGTAGAGGGTTCAGCCAGCCTCTCACCTCCTCCCACTGTCTCCTGATCGGGTCGCACTCCCATATCCCATGAAAAAGATCTGTATTATATGTGTTGCAGCGTAGGCATGATTGTTTTCTAGTGGGATTTTGTCTTGTGGGTGGAAGGTTGAAACCGTAGATAGCATTATGAATGAATCTAAAATGAATGTCTCTCCATCTTTCATCCGTAATATAGTGACGCATTGTGTTCCACCCTGACAACACCACCTCCCCCATCTCTACATCGCCCAATCTAGTCTCCCATCGTCCAAAGAGTACCCCTGATCCCCCCGGCAGCAAGGCCCGTCTTAACACCGCATTGATGAGTGAGATGTTAATTTCAGACGCCTGCCTGTTCAACAATGTGTCAAGTTCCAAATGTTGGCATTCCCTCCTGACATCCCTTAGTCTTGAAATCAAATGATGGTGTAACTGTGCGTTTTGTAGGTAGTGAGAGGATGTGAGGCGTCCTTTGCTAAAAATTTCCGCCATTGTCAGCCATCTCCTTTCTTGTGTGTGTAGGAGGTCCCCCACCACCCCGATACCTCCCTCCCTCCAGGATCCAAACAACACGTTTTCCCTACCTTGAGGGAAATCTGGGTGGCTCCATAGTGATAGATATTTTGAAATCTTCCATGACAACCCCATTTTGCGTCTAATAGCCTTCCATGTCGCCCTTGTGTCTCTAATTAGTATAGACTGTTTAATTTTGGGACTCAGCGTCGTCCCCGTTGAGTGCAATATTGCTGTCAGGCTCCATGGGCTGCACCACTCCGCCTCCAGCAAGAAGTCAGAGTGATTACTGTTGCCTTTTAGCCAGTCAATTATGGGTCTAGTCAGGCACGCTAGGTTGTAACCCCTTATGTTTGGAAATGTTAAACCTCCATCTTCTTTAGAGTACATTAGAGCTCGAAGACTAATTCTGTTCTTCCTCCCCCTCCACAAAAATTTGGCAAAGGCTCTATTCAATTTGTTCACATCCGTATGTTTCAGTAGAAGCGGTAAAGTCTGCATGGGGTAGAGTAGCCGTGAGAAGCTGACCATCTTGATTAGGTGAGCTCTCCCCAGTAGCGACAGCGGTAGGTCCTTCCATCGTTCTAGCTCTTGTTCTATTTTTTGGATAAGAGGGCGATAGTTCAGATGATAGATGTTCCTTGTGTCTTGACTCAACCTTATTCCTAAATACCTGACTGACTCCTTTGCTATAGGAATCCCATGTAAAGTGTTACTATCTAGGGCGTCATGGGGTCCCCCCCGTGCGCCCCGGGAAAGATAAAGGAGTTCGCATTTGGACTTATTTAACTTGAAGCCTGAAAAGCTCCCAAAATGCTCCAGGTTCCTCAGCGCGCCCGGGAGGTCCCCCACGGGGTCGGCCATATAAAGGGCTATATCATCCGCAAAGAAATTGGATTTCACTTCCCTGGTGCCCACCTTGATACCCTGGAAACTTCGATTCCCATTAATATATCTGGACAGCGGCTCCATCGCCAGATTAAAGAGCAGTGGTGACAGTGGGCGAGTTCCTCTTTCTAACGTGAACATGTCCGATAGAAATCCAGGTGTGTGTATCCTTGCTTTAGGGTTCGTATAGAGCTCCGTTAGGAAATGTCTAAATCCCCCCTGGATCCCGAATCTATCCAGCACCTGCCCCAGCCATGTCCAACCCACACTATCGAACGCTTTTTCCACGTCTAATAGGACCATGGCCGGGGTCCCCCCTTTCCCCTAGTCTCGCCGCTTCCAGTACCATCATTACTCTTCTAAATTTAGCCACCACAGATTTTCCCCTCACAAATCCTGCCTGCTCTTCCCCCAATATGGTCAGTAATATTCTGGCCAATCTTGAAGCCATGATCTTGGACACCAACTTCAAATCCTGATTGATCAGGGATATCGGGCGCAAGTTAGCTGGGTTGTCCGTATTCTTGTCTCCTTTTGGGAGCAGTCTAAAATAAGCCACGTTCATTTGGTCAGGTACTTTTTCTCCCCTTAGGAAACCATTGTAAAGGGATTTTAAGTGGGGTGTTATTTGGTCCTCTAGGAGCTTATAGAGACTCGCTCCAAACCCATCAGGTCCCGGAGCTTTGTGTATATTAAGTTCTTTTATCACTTGTTTGATTTCATCGTCAGTGATGTCCTTATTTACCTCAGTCAGTTCGTCTTCCCCTAGATGTGGTATATTCACTTCTCCCAGCCACTCCCGCGCTCCTTCATAGTCATTAGTACATATCTTGTAAAGGGATGAGTAGTAATCTCTCAGGATGGAATTCACCTCTTTTGGGTCAGACGTGAGGGCACCCCCTGGTTTTTTCATTGTGGCTTTATGAGTCACTGATCTTTTCCCTTTCGCTAGGTGAGCTAGCAGCCTCCCTGCCTTATCCCCGAATCGATGAAATTCTGCCTCTCTCACCGTCCTACTGATGATTTCCCATTGTTTAGCCCAGAAGAGTTGCTTTTAAAGAAAAGGCAGCATAAAATACTACTACATTTATGTACTGGAAAAATAGAGCTTTGCCTCTGACAAGAGCTTTTTTAAGATGAACACTGGAAGAACAGTTTAACCATCCCTTTCTAATCCACAATCTCCTCCCTCTCTGTACTCCGAGTTTGTTCTGTGGTTTCAGCTCTGAAAATAGCTATTGTTTTCTGGAATTATGTAGCTAGTGTCCGGCTCCTTTAAACTGTCCCTGCTTGAGAATATCTCCCTCCCTACACTATACTGAACTAGCATATATTGCAGGTAGCCCTGAAAGGGGCTTTTGTGTTGTAATGAGGTCTAAACACTCTCCTTAGCAGCTGCTTGATCTCTCCCTATGCTTCTCCAACGCTGCCTTTGGATGCAATGTGCGCAAAATGGTGGCAGGTGTTCATATATAGATCCTATGACACTGCGCAGCCAGCCATTCACAGTAATACCACAACCAAGATGGCTGTGGCATTGCTTTCATTTGTTAAGGAGCCCAGCATGTTTAGCTGCAAATCAGGCACCAAATCTGCTGGGTAGGACATCCAAATATCGCAAAGTCAGTACAGAAATATTCGCAATATGACAAGTAACCCGGATACCTTACTATCCGTGCGAGTAGCGAATAGTAACAAATACGCTCGTTTATCACTAGTCACCCCACAAGCATACAGATACAGGAGGGGAGAGGACCCTGTCCACGAGGGCTCACAGACTAAGAAGGACGGGTGGGTATACAGTAGGAGAGGGTAGTGCCGATCGTGAAACGGTGTGGTGAACAGGGTCTTGTTGCAGGTTGTAGGCTTGACGGAAAAGGTGGGTCTTCAGGTTTCTTTTGAAGATTCCCAGGGTAGGCGAGTGTCTGATGTGTTGGGGGAGAGAGTTCCAGAGTACAGCAGATGCACGGCATAAATCTTGTATGCGGCTGTGGGAAGAGATGAGAGGGGAGTAGAGAAGGAGCTCTTGGAGGATCGCAGGTTGCATGAGGGTAGGTATCAGGAAACCATGTCAGAGATGTATGTGATATGGTTAATATTTAATAATATTAACAAGTTGCCTGCTCCTGTCTAAATTAATTTAAGCTGATGCATGCAAGAAAGAAATAAACCAAAAACCCAGTCAGGTGTAAGCTCTCCTCAGCCCTCCAAAATGCACAGCTCCAAAGTGAGTTTATTTGATCAAGCATGGTACTTTATGCAACACTCTGTAAAGGGGCTCGGTTACACAGAGAATGGGAATAATGGAATATTCATTGGTCTACAAACTGGGATGTGGGCTAATCCATGGGCACATTCATGAGGTTATCAGGATAGGTTGGTCCATCAGGTCATCAGGATAGGTTGCTCCATGAAGTCATCCGATGACGTGTCATTCTGTGATTGGTCAGTCTTTTTCTGGACTCCATCTTGCTCTCACAGAGCATGGTGTGATGAGACAGGAAATGGCAGCCATCTTTAAGTCTAAGGCTACGTTCACACATTTGCGTATTTTGCTGCGCTTTTTTACGCGCGCTTTTTGCCGCGTTTTTCGGCCGCGTAAAAAAGCGCAGCAAAATACGCAGGGGCTTTCACACACTGCGCTTTCTTTCCCCCAGAAAGCGCAGTGATGTCACAGAGGGGAGGAAGAATCCTGCTTCCTCCTCCCCTCTGTGACAGCTGTGGCCGCCCCATTAGACTTCACATTGTGTTAATACACACTGTGAAGTCTAATTAAACTAAAGCAAGTGTGTGAAAAATAAAAAACAATGAATACATCACCTTCCGACACCTTTTCCCCGGTTTGCGATCCCCGGTTGTAAGTCAGATTTCTTCTGCAAGACCTGTGGTGACGTCAGAGGGGGAGCGTTACCGGGCGGTCCCATCGCTGATTGGCTGCTCGCGGTCACATGACCGCGAGTGCCCAGGAACGCCCCCCCTCTGACATCACCACAGGTCTTGCAGAAGAAATCTGACTTACAACCGGGGATCGCAAACAGGGAAAAGGCGTCGGAAGGTGATGTATTCATTGTTTTTTATTTTTCACACACTTGCTTTAGTTTAATTAGACTTCACAGTGTGTATTAACACAATGTGAAGTCTAATGGGGTGGCCACAGCTGTCACAGAGGGGAGGAGGAAGCAGGATTCTTCCTCCCCTCTGGGAAAATACGCAGTAGTAGCTCCGTAAAGAATTGACATATCAATTCTTTACGGAGCTGCGTTTTCTCCCGGAAAACGCACTGCGTATTTTATACGCAATGTCTGCACTGGAAAGTGAATTTCCCATTCACTTTGCAGGCAGACAAAAAGCACATTGCGTATTTTGAAAAGCGCGCGTAAAAAAACGCGGCAAAATACGCAATGTGTGAACGCAGCCTAAAACATGCTTTTGTAAGATGAAAATAATGCACTTTATAGTCATTTCTCTCAAGCCCTTATGCCTTAAAGTTAATTAAGTATTTGATCCTGAGGCTCTCCTTAACAGTCCCCTCTAAATACTTTATTAACTTGTCCCTACTAGAGCCTATCACATCTGTCCAATGTGCCTCCAACTTTTTAATACTGCCCGTTAGATGAGAAATGCTAACTATTTGACCCCCCCCCCTTGGTACAGACTTTGCACATGTGATTTTCAGATGTATCTGCCCTGCCTATCATAACTCAGAGTAGTGGGAGACCATCTAGTTGGGGACTGTAAAGAACTGAAGAGTGCCTAGCTGCTCTAGGTCTACAGAATAACTAACCTCTTGAGCTAGGAAAGTGGGCACTTATGTTTCAACTCCTTTCTCAATCATCTTCCTTACACAGGGAAAGACACAACATACAATAATAGCTGCCATAACTAAGACGACAAGAATAACAATGCCTATCTGAGCAAGCCATCTCTGCCATCCCTTCATCCATGAAAAGTATTGGTCCCAGGGATCCTCTACACCTGAATTCCTTTTTAATTCTTTTTGTAGAGAATTCAGTTTCTTTATGGCTACTGTAACCTTTCCAGTGGGACCTCTATTATCTGGGATATATGTACAACATGCAAACACCTCCTTTTTCTGCTAATATCATGTCAAGGGCCATTCTGTTTTGAAACGCCATTACCGATGTAGGGCCTAGTTGGTCTGCTAAACCTTGAAGATCTTCTCTAGTGTAATTGACAAATCTCTGTTGATTATAATAGATGTAATTGATCCAATCTACATTTTTATTTATGGTCACTAGGGGTAAGATAAATGATTCGAAACCTGCTTTGACCTGATCTTTGGCTTTAAATTCATCACCTTCTGATGCTATATAGAAGGGCATTATGGCTTTGGCTAATGCACATTCTTGCACCATAATGCACCAGTGTTGTACCCGACCGCACTCCACGAACTACAAGTTTGTCCCCATCCATCTCCCGTACCACATATGTTTTTGTCCTGATCTCAGCTGTGCTGGTTGACTCATCATGGAAGGTGAGGAAACCCATTTAGTGTCACACTGTACTACATCACAATAATCTAATTTAAAAGAAGCTACGTGTGCAGTAGTATTATACCAGAATGTGATCACCCCCATTGCTTGGGTGATTGCGACCTGTTGTGCTCCTACAAAGGAGTATAGAAGGATAAAACACACAAAGTAAAGGATATGCAACATTATGTAGAGGGTTCTGATGGCGGCACAAACTTCTTGCAATGAGAGGCGTGTATCCACGTTGGCCTTTCTTCAAGTTTGACTAAAGTAGGAGTGGTCAGGAGCACTTGGTATGGACCCTTGAATTTCAACTCCAGGGATGTCTTTTTGGTGAACTTCTTTATCAACAAGTAGTCACCAGTTTGAAAAGTGTGAGTTCCTTCACTGGAGTTTGGATCTGGAATGGATGACAAAACTTGTGCATGGATTACTGACAATTCTTTAGTAAGGGCAATGACATAATTTACAAGAGTATCACTTCCTAATGCTAGCTGTTGTGGAAAATATTGACCCAACCTTGGAGGCCCCCCGAAAAGAATCTCATATGGTGTGAGTTTAGTGGGACTCCGTGGGGTGTTTCTGACTGAGTATAGGGTAATTGGCAAAATGTCTGTCCAAGGAAGTTTGACCTCCTGACTGGCTTTCAGTATTTTGTTTCTCAAAGTGACATTTAATCTTTCTACTTTATCACTGCTATGGGGGTGATATGCAGTATGTAAGCCCAAATCAGCCCATACCATTGTCCATAGTTCCTTAGTCAGTGCTGCAATGAATGCAGGTCCTTGGTCACTCTCAATTACCTCGGGGACCCCATATCTGCAAACTACCACAGTCATCAGTCTCTTTACAGTCACTCTGGCCGTCATGTTGGTTACTGGATAGGCTTCGGGCCACACTGAGAACATGTCAGTCATTACTAGTACATACTCGTACTTCCCTACTTTTGGCATTTGAATATGATCGAGTTGAATTCTTTCAAAGGGATAGAGTGACTTAGCCAAATGTTTTTGAGTAATTTTATGAGGCAGTGCTGGATTGCATGTTGCACACACAAGGCAGGACTTGCAATATTTTTGGGTGACAGTAGAAATCCCATATAAGTCTTCCAAATCAAGTCATTCATCTGACTCATGCCTCTATGGGTAATACCGTGTGCCCATTCTGTCACCAAGGGATACAGATTACGGGGTAGACAGATCTTTTTGTTTTTCCTCCAGACTCCATCTTCATCCTTTTTCGCTCCTGCTTCCTGCCACGACTTCTTTTCATCATCTGGTGTCTTGTCTTGATGTATATGGATAAACCTCATAAGAGAGCTGTTGGGCCCTTCCTCAGTGTCTTGATACATGTACACCGCTGCTTTGTCTCTCCTAGATGAATCCACAGCATAGGTTTTTGCTGTTTTGTCAGCAAAGAGGTTCCCCCTTGCCTCTGGAGAATCCAATCTCCCGTGAGCTTTGACCTTGATGACCGCAACCTCCGACGGCAGATCCAGAGCGACAACAAGTTCTTGTATGGCAGCAGTATGTTTCACTAGCGTTCCATTGGATGTTAGGTATCCTCTGGCTGCCCAGATACTGACGAAGTTATGAGCCACTCCAAAAGCATATCTTGAATCCGTGTAGATATTGACCACCTTCTCCACCGCTTCCTGACTGGCCAGTGTCAAACCCTTTAGTTCCACTTCTTGTGCAGACATGTGTGGTGGTAAGGATTCAGCTGAGGCGACCTGGTCATGTGTAACCACGGCATATCCCGTATGGTAATCTACCTGTTTCAACTGCAAATCTGGAACCATCGGTAAAGAACGTCAGGTCCGCATGCTGGAGTGGGTCTTCAGACACATTTTTCTTGGAGGCTGCTTCTTCCTGCATCTATTCGAGACAATCATGATCCTCTGAGTGTGCAACTGCGTCTTCACCAAAAGCATCGGTATCATCATCCACATCCCCCCTGGAAAGAGGAAGCAGCGTGGACGGGTTGAGGATGTTGCAGCGGACAAGAGTGACATTATCTGGAATCAAGAGGGAACATTGTAGCCTCATATAACGTTGCAGCGACAGGTGTTTAGGTTGAGTTTGGTCAAGAATAGCTTTTATGTTGTGTGGAGCCATTAAGAGAACTGGATGCCCTAGGATGATGTCCGAAGTTTTGTCCAGAAGCACATGTGCAGCATGTACGGGTCTTAGGCAAGTCATGGAGTCTTGAGACACAGAGTCCAGGCGGGCAGAGTAATAGTCGATGGGTCTTGTTCTTCCCCCATGTTTCTTTGCTAGGACTCTGGAAGCATGTCCTGCTACTTCACTGACAAACAAGTAAAAGGGTAGTTGGTAATTTGGGATTCCAAGGGCTGGTGCAGACTGTATAGTCTGTTTAAGAGCATAGAAAGCTTGCACTGATTTGGGAAAAAATAGAAAAGCTGACGTCTTGAGGTCGTCGTACAATGGTTGCATCAGCTTGGAGGCATCGGGAATCCATTGGCGACAATATGTGATAAGTCCTAAGAGAGTTTGTAACTGCTTAGGTCCTTTTGACAGAGGAATGGTCTCAATAGCAAGTTTCCTTTCACTCGCAGGGGTTTCAGGTTTGGAGAGATACAGTGGCCCAAAAACACAACTTTGGCCTGACACCACTGGACTTTGTTGAGGGACACTTTGCAGCATTGATGTGCAAGATGAAGAAGAAGACTGAGACTCGACTCTTCAGCAGTCGCCTGATCAGGGCAACATAGTAGGAGATCATCCACATATTGAAGGAGACTAACTTGATGGTTAACTCTCTCCACGGCTGTAGGCAAGAGGCAAGGGCCTGACAAAAATGGTTTGGTGAGTTCTGTACTCCTTGTGGTAAGACCGTTCAAGTGTATTGTGATCCTCTGTACGTGAAGGCAAACAGACACAATCTTCTGGATGTAGCGGTATGCTGAAGAAAGCATTGGCCAGATCGATGACAGTGGACCGTTTTGCATCCGATGGTATTTCTGACAACAATGTATGCGGATTGGGCACAATGGGACTTTCTAGGACAGTTGTCGCATTAACAGACCGGAGATCTTGAACCATACGGTACTTCGGGGCTTCTCCTTTTAATGTCTCTTCTTCACCGGGAACAAAGGTGTGTTACAGAGAGAATTACATTTGACTAGTGCCTCATTTTCCAGGAGAGTTTTGATTTGAGTTCCCAAAGACTCTTCCTGGCAGATTTGAGTGGGTATTGGGGAACCCTAGGGAGTTGAGCTCCAGGTTTAAAATGACCCGTACTGGAGGCACTGCAAGACGTCCAATATCTTCAGGGCCAGTAGACCATAGAGTAGATGGGACTTGCGACATCACTTCTGGCGGAACACTGGAGACGGTGTTAGCAGCTTCATCCATCATCATAACTTCATAAGCAGAGGTGTGGCTTGAAGTTGACACTCTTCACTCAGGTCGAGCGGGTCAATGATGCTGATGGTGAGACCCTCTGATGAACAGGCAATGGTTACTTTTAACTTTTGAAGAAGGTCTGCTCCCAGAAGGGTAGTAGGACAAGTGAGGGACACCACTAGATGCATAAACACATCTCCATATGGTCCAATTTGTGCTATGCGGGTGAGCTTGTTAGAAGTAGGCCTACCATCTACTCCCACACATGTCACGGCATCAGAGGATATCAGATCGGGAAAAGGCAGGTCCTGTAGTCTGATAACTCTTCTGGCTGCACCTGTATCCACAAGAAACGGTAAGGGTTTGCCTTGAACGTTGACAGTTACTTTGGCTATTGGACCTGACAAGAAGCCAAAGTAGTGGACACGGGTTTGCTCTTGTCCTAATGAATATTTGGATCCCTCGGAGCAGTGGTGTGATTGACATCTGGATGCATCTGAGCTTGTGATGGTCGTCCGTATTATTGATCATTGTGACGAGGATAGTTGAATCTGCGATTATCCTCCTTATAGTTCCTAAATCTGCATCCTTGAAGGGGAGCCCTACAGTCGTCTGTGGTGACCGGGGTTACCACAATTGAAGCAGACATTTCTTTGTACGAGGTGATGAAGGTCTCTGGTTTTGAGGTTGTATGTTAGTCCATAAAATATGGGTCTTTTTGTTTGAGGTTGTTGTAGATTTCTCAGGAAGTGTTGTTTCGAATCCCTTATCTATCGTTAAGACATCCTTGGGGTCCAGCATAGCATATTCAGGTCTGTTTGCTTGAAATTGCTTCCTCATGGCTTCCCGAAGGCCTTCTACAAAAGAGGAGACAAGCAATGTCTGTTGAAATTTGATTTGGTTACTGAAACCAAGGTCAGTGAACATTTGACTTAGACTAGCATGATATCTCTCCACCGACTCACCTGGTTCTTGCGTGACGTCCATGGAAGATGTTGGCTGATCAGCCACCTTATCCGAGGCCAATGTCTTGAGTTATTCGCAGAACTCAACACCAGAGTCCCAAATGTTGTGCCACTGACATGTTAGGCATCGTCAAACGCGGTTTCCATAACAGGCCAATATGCGTCGCCTGTTTTCAGGTTTGTTAGGGAAATGAGATTTCACCATTTAGCTGAGTAATTCCTTTGGATATGAAGCATGCTTCGGTAGAAAGGCATCGGCTGTTTTTCTGAATTTGGGAAGTAGGTTCAACAAAATAGCAGCTTGCTGGGGTGTAAACTTGACGTAGAGGGTTGGCTCCTCAGATGTGGGCATTTGCACTGTTGGTGGTGACACCTGAGGCATGAGTACAGATAGCACCGGAAGTACAGGTGTAATCACTTGTGTATGAGGAACAGGGGGAGGTAACAGTCCTGGAATTAGGGGCTCTATTTGGGCAGCTCCAATATCATGGGGTGGAGTCCAGGTGAGGCAGGCAGTCTTAAAAGCTTTAACAGTTCGGTCTTCATGACAAACTAACCTGATTTTGGAGGGGCAGCAAATGCTCGGGGGGTTACATTTGTTCATTATGATTCCAACAACTCTCTTGCACAGGCATGGACAGGGAACCTGAAAATGCCAACACCAATAGCAGGAATTCTCAAGGTCTCAATTTGGTCACTATTATTTGCATACTCTAAAGTATGAGTTATTGCAGCGCAAAGCTGTTGATTACTGATATCTGCATGTGAGGGGTCAAACGTAGAGATCACAGCATGTATGATCATTCTACAAGGGAGATTGCCAGATTTTGTTACTGCTATGTCCCCAACAAGTATCTGACCACGTGACTCAACAATGATTCGACAGTGAGCTTGAATAGTCGCCCCTCCTGCTTCCACTATAGCTCTAGCCACACCTCCGTTGTGCTCTAAGCGAGGGTTTACAGGATTAACAATGGCGTCCGTTTCCATTGTTGTAATGTCACCCTTACCCACAACTAACAAGGGTCCCTCAGGAATTTCTTTTTCAAGAATGGGTTGCCAACATTCCTTCCCCTTTGTGCTTCCTGTGATGTTGGTGTCCCCCTCATAGATTGAGCCCTCCCTTAATTCAGTAGCCACTGTTCCATACATGTGTGCGCTTGGCTGCGAGAGAGCCTGTGAGGTACCAGGAATAGTGTTAGGTAGATTGCGTGAGTGTGTTATTGCAGCGGAAATGTTGGGAGGAGAGGTTGTTGCTTGCAGTAACTTGTGCGGGTGTGCAGCTGAAGTGACAGTGGAAAGGGTCGGTGCTGGGGGTGATCCAGGTGGATCGCTGGACCCATGACCGGAATGATAGGGGAGAGGGTTGGTGGCCCACTGGACGCCGTCGTGACAGGAAACATAGATAAAGCCTGTTCACTCCCCAAAGGAATATAGTACTGGCCCTTTGTGGTCAACACTGGATAAAAAGGGTCTGGTCATGTGGTGTGTAGCATTGGTGTAGGATATTCACCACCTGAAATCATGTGTGTTTTGCTGGATTGTGCTTCACTTGGTTTAGACAGATTTTTGTCAGTCACATGATGATTTGTATGATCAGGGGTGATGTTCCAAAATGGCCACCAGATGGAACACATTTGCCCTCCACAAAATGGCCACCAGAAGTATTGCCATCCACAAAATGGCTGCCACTAGATGAAGCATGTGACCGACCATCAAGATGGCTGCCACCAGATGAGGGTCATGATCCACCAACAAAATGGCCCCCGTCAGATGAGGGACATGATCCACCAACAAAATGGCCACCACCAGATGAGGGACATCATCCACCAACAAAAACGCCGCCATCAGATGAGGGAGCACATGGTAATGTGCCTCCATTATACGGTAGTGAGCCTTCACAGGGTACATTTTTGTAATAAACATAACTCAAAACTCTGTCCTTCTTTTTCCTGTCCTCCTCTACCCAATTTTCTCTATACAAGCTTTGAGAGACTCTTTCCCATGCCTTTGCAGTAGATAACAATCCATAATCTTCTAGAACACCTTTTTTCTCCTTTAAGACAGAATTCCACTCCAAGGGTTGCAATCTTCCTCCTTCTACTATTCCACATAACTTCATAAGCATTTTGCATTGTTTACCGTCACTCTACCCTTCACGGGTTGCAACTAATGTACATGGATCTATCTTGCCATCTGAATTAGGCTTAGGGCCTATACAACACAACTGCATTAACTTCTCCATCTTTGTCTATATAGACTAAGATAATAGACACAAAACAAACAATAAGACTGGGGAGATGACTCAAACCTGCAATTCTAAAGACAAAGGTCTGCAGCACACACTTTCTATTTGTCCCTGTCTGATTTCCGTGTTCCGTAGTTTACAAAAACACCTTGTATTAATCAATTATCAGGCATACCGAGTCTCTTACTCAAGGTCACGTGGCAAACATCAGTTTACTATTTATCCAATTATCAGGCCCATACTGAGTGAAATTACTCTAAGTTACGTGCCAATATCTGGTCGAGTCTCAATTACTCCAATCATGCAGAGTCCTTTTACTCCATGCAAAATACCCTTCTTTCTACAGCAGCAGAGTGCTTTACTCAATGCCTATTTTCTCCTCCAGGACTGAAAATCATATCCAGGCAACAACGGTGAACTGTACCACAGACAATATCCTTCACTTCTACAGACACTGTTCAAAAATCCACTAACAGTCATCTCCCCTCCACACAACACATAGCAGGCTGCAGGCAATTTAGGATGACGGTTCTTCGGCAATCAAATGGCCAGCAGCGGAGAAAACCCCTCTGCTGTCTTACAGATACCCTTAAGACCGGACACAGTCAGGGAATCTGCACAAAATATCCCGAGACAACACAGGCAAGACCATAGACTATAATAAAATCAGCAGACTTACCGTGTTTAGGTAGGAAGGTGATCAGTCTCTTTGCTCGGGGTACTCATTGCGTCCTGCCGTCGGATCCGCTGGTCATTCAGGGTTTGAGGATTCGCCGTCGCACTGGCTCATGTTGGATGTGCCAAAAATTGATATGGTTAATATTAATAAAAACAGGAAATGGAAATCACATGTTAGCCAAGACTTGGCTAACATGTGATTTCCATTTCTGTTTTGTCATTACCCTACAATGAATTCTATTGGTTTAATGGTATATTTAAGGATGTTGTAATCTGTGCTCTCTATCCACCTGATGAAGATAGCATAGGCTATCGTAACGCGTAGTGGCGTATGAGAGCATCTGTAATTTTAATAAAATAGGTTGGTATAATTTTTGAGACTTGCTATTTGTTTAGCGCTCCCCAGCACACCGCATTCTTTTTTGCGTATATAATATCTTTAAGTCTAAAACATGCTTATGTAAGATGAAAATAATACACTTTATGGGTCATTTCTCTCAAGTCCTTATGCCTTAAAGTTAATTAAGTATTTGATCCTATGGCTCTCCTTAACATATGGAGGGGACAGGTTGTGGATGGCTTTGTATGTCATGGTTAGTGTTTTAAACCAGGGTCTCTGAGAAGTGGGGAGCCAGTGAAGGGCTTGGCAGAGGGGGAAGACAGGAGAGTAGCGGGGAGACAGGTGGATTAATCGGGCAGCGGAGTTTAGGATAGATTGGAGAGCTGTAAGGGATATAGCAGAGGCCGGTAAGCAGGAGGTTGCAGTAGTCAAGGCGGGAGATGATGAGGGCATGAACAAATGTTTTAGCAGTGTCGTGGTCAAGGAAGTGCAAATCCTGGAAATGTTTTTGAGCTGGAGTTGGCAGGAGGTGGCGAGGGCCTGGATGTGAGGCTTGAAAGGAGAGGGAAGAGTCGAGGATTACCCTGAGGCACTTGGCGTTGGGGACTGGGGAGAGTGAGCAGTCGGTGACAAGGATGGATAGATCAGGCAGTGGGGGAGAGTGACTTGGGGGGAAGACGATGAACTCAATTTTGTCCATGTTCAGCTTAAGGAAGCGAGCAGAGAAGAAGGGTGAGATGGAGGACAGGCATTGTGGAATTTTGAACAGTAGAGAGGTGATGTCAGGCCCAGACAGGTAGTTATGAGTGTCATCGGCATAGAGATGGTACTGAAGGCCATGGGACTCAATGAGTTGTCCTAGGCAGAAAGTGTAGATGGAGAAGAGTAGTGGTCCCAGAACCGTGCCTTGGGGGACTCCGATGGATAGGGGGTAGGGCAAAGAGGAGGTGTGGGAGTGGGTGACCCTGACAGTCCAGTCCATTAGGAATGAGGAGATCCAGGAGAGGACTAGGTCATTGATGCCAAAAGATTTCAGGGTCTGAAGTAGGAGGAATGGTAAACAGTGTCGAAGGCTGCAGATAGGTCAAGGAGGAGGAGGATGGAGTAGTGTTGCTTTCTCTTGGCTGTCAGTAGATCGTTGGTGACTTTGGTTAGGGCTGTTTCAGTGGAGTGGTGGGGTTGGAAACTGGATTATAGGCAGTCAAAGATGGAGCAGTAGGCAAGGTGGGAGGAGAGTTCTGAATGGATGTGTTGTTCAAGTAGTTTTGAGGCAAAGGGGAGAAGAGATATGGGGTGATAGTTAGAAACAGATGCTGGGTCGAGGGAGGGTTTTCTGAGGATGGGTGTGATCAAGGCGTGTTTGAAGGATGAAGGAAAGACACCAGTAGTAAGTGATAAATTGAAGAGGTGGGTTAGGGTTGGGATGAAGACTGAGGCGAGGCTGGGAATGAGGTGGGATGGGAGCAGGTTGTGGGCGCTGGTAGTGAGGTGTGACTTTGACAAAAGAGAGGAGAGCTGATCTTCTATTAAGAGGGAAAAGCCGCTTTTGGACGGAGAGGGCAGTGTAGGTGAGAGGGGGAAGTTGTGGGAACAGTGGGGTCAAAGCTGTCTCTGATTTTATCGATCTTCTGCTTCAAGGAGAAGGGATTCTGAGAATGAGTGCAAATCAATGTGTTTTAGGTTTCTGCGAGGATGATTGAATTTGCGGAGTTGGGGTAGTGTAGTAGGGGAGGAGATGGAGGAGAAAGTCAGTAGATTGTGGTCATACAGTGAGAAGGGTGAGTTTGAGAGGTTAGTGAGGGAGCAAAGGCGGGTGAAGATGAGGTCCAGCGTATGGCTATCTTTGTGAGTGGCAGAGGAGGACTATTGCTAGAGCCCAAAGGAGGTAGTCAGTGAAAGAAGTTTAGAGGCGGCTGGGTGGGAAGTGTTAATAGGGATATTGAAATCGCCCATGATGATAGTGGGGATGTCCACAGAAAGGAGGTGAAGTAGCCAATTGGTGAAATAATCAAAGAAGGAGGTGGTGGATCCAGGGGATGGTAAATGACAGCCAGCTGAAGGTTACAGAAAGAGAAGATGTGGACGAGAGTGGGCTTCGAAAGAGGGAAGAGTAGCAGAGGGTGGCAGTGGGATAGGAGTAAAGGAGCAGTTATTGGACAGGAGTAAGTCAACTACTCCGCCATGTTTGTTAGATGAAGTCATACCAAGTCCAGACAAGTGCAGAGCACGTAGGGATGAGATGCAGCTGGGGATTAGGTACAGCCTGGGATCAAATGCAGTGGGGGGATGTGCAATACGGGTAAAATTGTACCAGGTCCAGACAAATGCACAGCACATAGGGGTCAGATGCAAAAGGGGGTGTGCAATAATGATGAAGTCATACCAGGTGTAGGGTTGCTGTCTTGTTGAAATATCCATTTTTCTCTTCAGTGTAAGACAACATAACCTCTTCAAGTATTTTGATATATGCAAATTGGTCCATGATCCCTGGTATGTGATAAATAGGTCAGGCACCATAGTAAGAGAGATGCTTGCACCACCATGCTTCAATGTCTTCAGGGTGTACTGTGGCTTGAATTCACAGTTTGGGGGTCATCTGACAAACTGCAGCTCTTGGACCCAAAAATATCAATTTTACTTTCAACAGTGCATAAATTATTTCTCCATGTCTCTTTAGAGAAATTTCATTTTTCTCATCAACTGGCGTTGATGTGTACTTTGGCAAACGATATCTGCTTCAGTATATGTCTTTTTTTTTTAACAATTGGACTTTGCAGGGAATTTTTGCTAATAGATTAGCTTCACACAGGCATCTTCTAACTGTCACAGTACTCACAGGTAACTTGAGACTGTGTTTGATCGTCCTGGAGCTGATGATTGGCTAAGCCTTTGCCATTCTGGCTATTCTTCGATCTATTCGAATGGTATTCTTCCATTTTCTTCCACGTTTCTCTGGTTTTGCTTTCCATTTTAAAGCATTGGAGATCATTTTTGCTAAACAGCCAATCATTGTCTGTATTCATGTTGAACACATACTCTTTTAATTAATTATTCAAATACACAGACTTAAAAACATCCAGATCATGAAAGCTGGGTCTGTTGTTTTTTTAAGAATCTACTGCACCAACTGGTAAATTGTTTGACATGTGATAAAATAATTTATACCAAAAACAGTTAATAATCTCATTAGTCTTATTGGACTGCTATCACTTTGATTGTGGAGGACCCTCTGCTCTCGCTTAGGGTGCCTTCACACTGCGGCGGCGTCCGGTCCGGGCTGTCAGGAGTGACAGCCTGGACCGGAGTTTTTCTGCATAGAATATCATCGGGCTGCACGGAGCTGGATCGCGGCGGGTGTTAATTATCTGCTATCCGGCTGCTGTGTCGCCGGATGAATCCTGCAGAAGTGGGGATTTGTCTGCCGACTCCAAAAACGTTGCATGCACCGTTTTTGGAATCGGCAGACAAATCCCCACTTCTGCAGGATTCATCCGGCGACACAGCAGCCGGATAGCAGATAATTAACACCCGCCGCGATCCAGCTCCGTGCAGCCCGATGATATTCTATGCAGAAAAACTCCGGTCCAGGCTGTCACTCCTGACAGCCCCGGACTGGACGCCGCCGCAGTGTGAAGCCAGCCTTAGTGATTAAATTGTTACACTCATCGGCATTCCATCTGCAGTCCAATGGACAAATGGAGCACATGAATCAGAATTTTAAGGAGTATTTGAGCGTTATTTTGTCTCTGACAATCAGGAATCGTTGTCCCAATTCCTTTGTCTTGCAGAGTTTGCGACCAATAATTGCTGCCATGTGTACTCTCGTGTATCCCTTTTCTTTTGTGTCCATGGTCACCATCCCCAGTTCTGTAAATTTCTGGAGAGGCACTAATTTGTGGTAGCTGAGGAGGAGTAATTGGGCTCAGCACTATTGGCTACATGGGTAAAGGCTCAGCAACACTTGCATAACATATGCTCTAAGTATAAATGACTGTAGAGGAGTGCCTGGTCTCGACCTGTGTCTGACTTGGTGAGGGTGTCAACGAAAAACATTGAGCTTAAAAACTGTTGTTTAAGTTAGGAATTCTGTTCATCAGTTCATTCAAATTACTGCTATCATCAATATGTTGGCTTTCTGTCTGGCTTTTATCCTATAAAATCCATTATATTTTTCACAAATCTCTATTAAAGAAATTTGTGGGTTTGGGGGCTTCTTTTCCCGCCCCTCCACCTCTGGTCTTAGTTGATGGATCGTTGGAGTTTCAGGTATAGGCAATTGCTGATTTTTAGGTCATTCATCATTCTTTACAACATTTGTTTCTCTGGGAGGTAGTGCAAAAAAATAGAGTGGGTGCTCAATTTCACCAAAAACAGAATGCTGATAGAAAATTGGTGAACTGGTCCTACCCTTAAAGTAGGCATTAAAGTTTGGTTGTCATCCAAGAATATTAAATTTTGTCATACCCGTTGTCACGTTGATGACTTGAGCAGCTGGTAAACGTCGCACTGCTTCCCCTAGTGTCAGATTTCCTCCTGCGTTGTTCCTGGCAACACATCCAGTACAACTTCACCTTCTTGCTGCTGCAGAGACTCCACCCGATTGTATTAAGGCATGGCTAGACTTGCAGGAGTGTAATCACTTGCCTCTTGTGAGTATTCCACTTCTGTCAGTAGTGGATTTATTAGACAGTTCCTCCCACCACTCCTTGCTCAATTGTACTTGCTAGTAGGTTTGTCTGCTAGTCTGTCCATGTGCTTGTCTGTGTTTATTCTCCATTTTTTCACCCAGCTTATATACCCACCCAGTCTGACCTCTCTGCTCCTGACCTCAACTTTGTACTCTGAACCTATGCTGCCTTGCCTCGATAATTGACCTTCTGACTTACACTTTTGTATCCCCTTCTAGTGACTTGCACCTTCACCTCTGACCCTCTGCTCAGCTGCTGTAGCCCCAGGGACTGCCCTGGAGTGGTACCTGGTGTTTACCAGCAGAGCATCCCCTCCTCAACATCAGAGGCTCTGATGAAGACCCGATAGACACTTAGTCACACCCTTTCAATGTAAGCCCAGCCTGTGGCGCAGTGGGTCCACACCCACCAGCGTGACAAACGTAAAGTACAATCGACAATGTTGTGGCCAAAGCTCATTGGCCCCTACGAGATTCTGGAAGTCATCAATCTGATGGCTTTGAGGTTGAAAGTTCCCCACTTTTCGTCGCCTCCCAAAACATGGTCTATAGATCTCTATTAAAGGAGTTTGTTTATTCGGCAGTATCTCCCTTGTCCCTAGCTCCTCCACTGTCAGTCAATGGAGGTCTAGACTAAGAAGTACAGAGGATTGTTGATTCTCGAAGGGTTTAAAATTTCCTTGAGTATTTTATTCATTGGAGGGAATATAGACCTGATGATAGATCTTGGATTACAGCTCGAGATATGAAGGCGATTTTTTTGTCAGGGCCTTACTTTCAAGGTTTCCTGGGAGATCTTGGGGTCCAGTGGCACCCACTAGAAGAGGGTGTACTGGCAAGAATCAGCCACTCACTGTACATAAGGGCGCTGTGAGTGACAGCTAAGCTGCTCAATACATACTAGAGACATGCTGCGCTGTTCATAGTCTGAATGATAGCAAAACCTACCAATCTGTTACTGTAGTGGGTAGAGCCAATCCCATGCAAATGAATGATTGTTTTACAGCCTTATGTTCGGGCTGGGGTTGTTGGGCTTCCTCCAGGTGTCACCATTTAGTGTAAGTACCTGGCTACTTAGCTCGTTGGCAGTGGTCAGATCACTGCCAGTTATAGCTTTTAGCTCAGTTACGTATGTCAGTGTGACTTGTTGCTCAGTCTTCAGATGCTTGATGTTTTACCTCACTTGTGACTAATTACTTGCTTAACTCTTTTGTCTTGGTCTACTATCTTCTTGGAATTTTGACCTTCAACCATGACCTATGTCTTTGTCTTGGTTATTAAGAGCCCACCTGGTATTTGACCCCAGAACGTCTTGACTACCCAGCCTCATGGCTAGCCCTTGAGTAGTGACTAGCACCACAGGTAACTGAGATTTGTTATCATAGGAAATAATGTGTTTAATGTTCTACAGGGCACCAATAACATAAATATAGCTAAAAAATGAAAATGGGTGCCAGGACAGAGTGTAATATTACAAGTTGTCAAAAAAATTACTAAACTTTATTGAAATATAAATACTAATCCCTTCACAACCTTTTACACACTAGTGCTCAAAAGTTATGTCCCTTCCTTTGATGCAGGACTGCATACCAAGCATCATCTACACATCTAATAGCTTCAAATGAATGGGCTGTTAACCAGTTAAACCTCACTGTCAATCTTTGATGTGATTTACCACGTATTGGCAGGGAGCTGCATTATTTTCACCTCCCATTGGTATGCTTATGATGTGATCTCAGGGTGCTGATGGGTTGTCATGGCAGCCAGGGGTCAGCTAGTGACCCCTGTATCTGTCATTATGATCCTCATATTAACACTGACTCGCTGCATAGCAGAATGTAATGCACTGCTTTGTATAGCAGAAGCGATCAGATGATTGCAGCTACTGGTCCCTTAAGGACTAACAGTAAAAACAGTAAAAAATTTAAAAAAAAAAACAATTTCAAATTATCCCCCTTTTTGCCCCATTAAAAATAAAACAATAAAAAAAACATACTTGGTATAGCTGCATTCATCAAAGTCTGATCTATCAAAATATAAAATAAATTATTCCTAATGTTAAACAGCGCAACGAGAGAAAAAAATCAAAACACCAAAATAAAGTTTCTTGGATAAGTATTGCAATAAAAACATCAAAACATCGTATCTACCGGAAAACGGTATCAGTAAAAATGTTAGAATAGGGTACAAAAATAAGCACTCATTAAGCCCTATATCTCGAAAAACAAAAATGTTAGGGGTTACAAATTTTCACATTTTTATTACCACTTAAATAAAAATAATTATTAATTTTGCCCAATCAGCTTTACCATACTGTGATATTGTGAACATAGTAAATCAAAAAACTCAAAAAATAATTGTGGAATTATACTTTTTTGTAATTTCAACACACTTGGAATTTTTTACTGCTTTCCAGTGCATCACATAAAAAAAAAAATGAATGTTGTCATTCAAATGTACAACTCGTCCCACAAAAATCAAACCTTCAGACAACCTCGGGGATAAAACAATAGAGTAGGTATAGCCAGTGGCGTAACTAGAGTCTGAAGGGCCCCGGTGCTAAATTTGGACCCCTCCCTTCCCCTACGAACCCATATTGGTCAGATGTATGGGCCCCATGTAACACTCTAAATCCTATAAAGACTCACAAATTGACCCCTCTCCCCTTCATTATGTATTAATGTCCCTCATCCTGCTATATATGGTCCTCCTCCTTCAATATGCCCTTATCCTGGTATATATGGTCCTCCATTATGGTAAAATGCAGCCTCACAGCCCTCCATATAGTATAATGCAGCCTCACACTGTCACATCGCCATTGGACTCGGTGGCTGGTGTTCCTGCCTCGGCCGCTGGGAGGCGCCGGATTCCTTCGGCTGATGGTGCCGGTGATAGGAGGGCCTTGTCCTCATATGGACCTGCTCCTTCGACGTCTGCCTCTGTCGCTGAACGTCGCCGTGTTTCTCCTTTGGGTGATGTTGGTCGCAGAGGAGCGGGCCCTGCAGAGGTGTCTGATAGGCGCAGCCTTCGTTCTTCTGTCAGAAGTGGGGTGGTTGGTGCCAGTCGTGCATCACTATCTGGCTGGTTCTAGGGGCAGTCCGGATGAGATCATCAGGCTTTGAGCTCCAGCCTATGGGAGGTAACCGCACCCTTCAAGTACATTGGAGCCTGTCTTGCAAGCCGCCAGATATAGTTTTGGTTCCCCAGTGATAGTGTGTGTTTAGTTTTGTCTCTGACCTTTGCCTGGATTTCTGACTCTGCTACAGCCTGTCGATTTTGTGCATCAGCTGCCCTCTTGGTTTTGACTTTGACCTTTGCCTGGATTTTCGACTCTGCTACAGCCTGACGATTTTGTGCCTTCGCTGCCCTCTCGGTTTTGACTCTGACTCCTGACTACGTTTTTCAGGTCCTGATTTTTCCCTTCCTGGTGACCTTCCTGCTCTGCTGCTCATAATAGGCAGCTACCCCCTGGGCTCTCCTGTAATTCCAGATCCCTGTATAGGGGTTAAGGGTCTCTGGGTTTCTCGGGGTGCTGCCTTACTAGCAGCTCAGTCTCACAGCAGATGGTTGTCACATTATATCTGGCCCTACCATTTTTTATATATGTATATCAACTATATATATAAAAGCATTCCCTTACCTTTTTTTTTTCCCTTTTCCCAATGGTTTTTCCTTGTTTTTTTCCTTTTCTCTGAACTGTGTTACTGCTGATTGCTTTCCCCATGCACCTGTGTCCTGCTTCTCAGTCTGGTGGAGGATCATTCCCATCATCCCATACCAACATGCTGTACAAGCCACAATCTGGAGTCCTCTGCATGAACACTGGAGATCTGAAGGCCTCGTTCCCTGGATGTCAGCACCTGGGTGGCTCTGGCTCTGCCTGCCCAGGTGCCCAGGTATTGCCTGCGGATGCGGCCAAAGTCTTGTTACCTATTTCTTTGTCTTACCTTAAGAAATCTGTGTGTTTGGAGGCTTATAAAGACAGTGGCTCAGAGGGGAATTTCATAGATCTCCAGGTAGCAAGAAATCTACGTGTACCACTGCTAAGGCTTAATGCCCCCATTAAAACCACTGTAGTTAATAGCACTCCCCTCATCCAGGGTGGAGTGGAATTTGTCACTAAGAAAGTGTCAATGCTGGTGGGGTCTTTACATGCTGAAAATGTGTCATTTTTTGCTAAATATAACCCAGTCATAGACTGGCACTTGGGTGACATTGTGCGCTGGAGCCCAAAGTGTCAGGATAACTGTATCTCGCTATCTGTAAACCAAGTGAAGGTCAAGCCACACTTTGTACCATATGCCTTTAGAGATTTTGAGGATGTATTTTCTATTCAGGAATCAGAGAAGTTACCCCCTCACAGAGAGTATAATTGCGCCATAGATTTGATACCTGATTCTCATCTCCCAAAGGGGAGTATATTTAATCTCTCTTGTCCAGAACGTCAGGCCATGAAAGATTACATAGCAGACAGTCTGCGAAAATGGTATATTAGACCGTCCGCCTCACCAGTAGGGGCCGGTTTCTTTTTTGTGGGAAAGAAAGATGGCGACCTCAGACCTTGCATTGATTACCGTGAATTAAACGCGATCACTGTGAAAACCCAGTATCCTCTTCCACTCATCCCTGATCTTTATAATCAGCTGTTGGGAGCCAAGTATTTCACCAAACTGGACCTCAGGGGAGCATATAACCTTGTCCGTATAAAAGAAGGCGATGAATGGAAGACCGCATTTAACACGCCTCTCGGCCATTTTGAGTATCTCGTAATGCCGTTCGGGTTAAGTAATGCATCTGCAGTTCTTCAGAATTTTCTCAATGATATTTTCAGACATATCAGTGGTCTATATGTGGTCGTTTATTTGGACGACATTCTGGTTTTTTCTCCTGGTCTTTGGTCGCACATCCGACATGTCCGTACTGTACTCCAGAGACTCAGAGAGCATTATTTATTAGCCAAATTAGAGAAATGTGTCTTCATGACTGAGGAGATAACTTGTTGGGGGTACATTGAGAAAATGAGTAAGAACAGCTTGTCGGCACAGGAATGTAAGTATATGCTGTTCCTCCAGATCTAATTGCTATGTAGTTGTTCAATTTGTATAATAGAAAATAAGTTTTGTATTTGTTTTTTATCTGTTAAATGCACTACAGTGTACAGAACGAAGTATGAAAATCATATATGAATGATAGGTCATATGATGATGACTCAAACCGCTTAGGGGTTAGGGGTTGTCAAACTGCACTCTTGCCCTGGGTGCCAGAAAACCTAGAGACACCTTTGATCATAGGTAGTATTACATAGTGACCATTCAGATAAATGTCTGTCCATGGATCTTTTTAGAGAATGCTCCTTATCTCCTAAAAAGATGAACACAACCTACCGTATATACTCGAGTATAAGCCGAGTTTTTCAGCACAATTTTTGTGCTGAAAAGTCCCCCCCCTTGGCTTATACTCAAGTCACGGTGTATTTGCTTGGGGGGGGCTGTGACCGGGGGCTGAAGGAGGCAGGAGGGGGCCGCAGTGACCGCGGGCGGTCACGTGGGGCCGCCTCATTAGTGTAATGAATATGCACGGCATCCCCCGTCCATCAGCGGCGGGGGAGCGGTGCATATTGCACTACACTGGCCCCCATTAGAGATCTACAGCCCCCCCTCCTTAGTATGTGTCCCCCAGGCTGCGGCACATATTAAAATAACAAACATTTCATACATCACCTTTCCGGCGCCGCTCCTCCGGTCCTGGCTTCTTCCTGCTTGTGCCGGTGTCATGTGACCAGGCGCAGCAGATGACATAATCTGCTGCGCCCGGTCACAGCACTATAAGCCGGCACAAGCAGGAAGAAGCCGGGACCGGAGGAGCGGCGCCAGAAAGGTGATGTATGAAATGTTTGTTATTTTAATATGTGCCACAGCCTGGAGGACACATACTAAGGAGGGGGGCTGTATACCAGCACTGCACAGGGGGCCTGTATACCACCACTGCACAGGGAGCCTGTATGCCACCACTGCATAGGGGGCCTGTATGCCACCACTGCACAGGGGGCCTGTATACCAGCACTGCACAGGGGGCCTGTATACCAGCACTGCACAGGGGGCCTGTATACCACCACTGCACAGGGGGCCTGTATACCACCACTGCACAGGGGGCGTGTATACCACCACTGCACAGGGGGCCTGTATACCACCACTGCACAGGGGGCCTGTATACCACCACTGCACAGGGGGCCTGTATACCACTGCAGAGGGGGCCTGTATACCACTGCTGAGAGGGCCTGTATACCACTGCAGAGGGGGCCTGTATACCACTGCTGAGGGGCCTGTATATCACTGCAGAGGGGGCCTGTATACCACTACAGAGGGGGCCTGGGGCCTGTATACCACTGCTGAGGGGCCTGTATACCACTGCTGAGGGGCCTGTATACCACTACTGAGGGGCCTGTATACCACTGCTGAGTGGCCTGATATGAGGGAGGGGGCTGTATACCACTGCTGAGGGGCGCTATATACCAGTGACGGGGGGCTATATAATAGGATGGGGGTCTGCTGCATTTCATACCCTAGGCTTATACGCGAGTCAATAAATTTTCCCAGCTTTTGGGGGCAAAAGTAGGGGGGTCGGCTTATACACTGGTCGGCTTATACACGAGTATATACGGTATTAATTTCTACGGCAATACACAAAGGAAGTACCATACCATTTTATTTTTAACTCTTAGGATTTGTAGAATGATTTTTGTGAGGTCCTCAGTCATGAGCAGAATTGAGCCAGCATGTTTCAGAGTACAATCCTGGCTTTACACTTCGTAGATGCAGTGTTTGTTTCCATAAATTACCAATGCAGAAGAGGATTTTTCTTCTCACTTTCAATAGGTTTTCAGTGTTCAAAAACCTCTGACATGTGCACTGAGAGCAAAGGAAATAGAAGGTTTTTTTTTAGAGTGACAGGGGATTGTTAGGAAATGGAGTACAGGTCAATTATATAAGGAATTTGACATTTCAAGCTAAAAAAAGCTTAAAGATTTTTCAACGACCGCCAATTTAAATACCCACTTACATTACCTCTGTCAATAGTTGAATTGTAAGATTCTACAAGATAAGCTACTGCAGTGCATTGTAGAGAAATGTTTGACTTTTGAAGCAACTTTTTGTTCACTTATTTAAATTGTATTAGTGTGTGTGTGTGTGTGTGTATATATATATATATATATATATATATATATATATATATATATATATATATATTTGAATGATCCTTTTAACATACTGTCATATAATAAATGGTTGTGACAGGATGGGCAGTCAGCTGTTACATAATACAGATTGTCATATCTCAGTTTCATAGCAAATTTAATTACCGTATATACTCGTGTATAAGCCGAGTTTTTCAGCCCAAAATTTGGGCTGAAAAGTCCCCCCCTCGGCTTATACACGGGTCTATACGGTAGACCCGTGTGGTGGGGGCTGTGTCCGGGGGCTGTGGGGGCTGTGGAGGCTGGAGGAGGCGGGGGGGGGGGCTGCTGTATGAGCGGCCCCGTCACGTGGGGCCGCTCATTAAATATGCACTGCATCCCCCTGTCAATCAGCAGCAGGGGGATGCAGTTCATATAGCCCCCCAAAAGCTAGCACTGTCCCCCCTTGTAAGGGCCCCCCCCCGGTGCTTATACATTACCATCCCGGTGTTCTGATCGGCGCCGCTCCTCGGTGCTTCTTCATCCTCCCGCGCTGGCTCCATCCGTGATCTCCGGCTGTCGCAGCGATGTGACGTCATCGCGCGACCGCTGGAGAACCCGGATGCAGCCAGCGCGGGAGGATGAAGACGCAGCACGGAGGAGCCGCGCTGATCAGAAAACCGGAATGGTAATGTATAAGTAGCGGGGGGGGGCCCTTACAAGGGGGGACAGTGCCAGCTTGTGGGGGCTGTTGGTACCCCCTGGGGGCTGTTGGTACCCCCAGGGGGCTGCTGGGTACCCCCTGGGGGCTGTTGGTACCCCCAGGGGGCTGTTGGTACCCCCAGGGGGCTGTTGGTACCCCCAGGGGGCTGTTGGTACCCCTAGGGGGCTTCTGCGTACCCCCTGGGGGCTGTTGGTACCCCCAGGGGGCTGTTGGTACCCCTAGGGGGCTGTTGGTACCCCCAGGGGGATGTTGGTACCCCCAGGGGGCTGCTGGGTACCCCCTGGGGGCTGTTGGTACCCCCAGGGGGCTGTTGGTACCCCTAGGGGGCTGCTGCGTACCCCCTGGGGGCTGTTGGTACCCCCAGGGGGATGTTGGTACCCCCAGGGGGCTGCTGGGTACCCCCTGGGGGCTGTTGGTACCCCCAGGGGGCTGTTGGTACCCCCAGGGGGCTGCTGGGTACCCCCAGGGGGCTGTTGGTACCCCCAGGGGGCTGCTGGGTACCCCCAGGGGGCTGCTGTATAACCCCTGGGGGGTGCTGTATAACCCCTGGGGGGTGCTGTATAACCCCTGGGGGCTGCTGTATATACTGCTGAGGCCTGTATACCACTGGGGCTGCTGTATATACCACTGGGGCTGCTGTATATACCGCTGGGGCTGCTGGGGCTCCTGTATACTACCACTGGGGCTGCTGGGGCTCCTGTATACTACCACTGGGGCTGCTGTATATTACCACTGGGGCTGCTATATACTACCACTGGGGCTGCTATATACTACCACTGGGGCTGCTATATACTACCACTGGGGCTGCTATATACTACCACTGGGGCTGCTATATACTACCACTGGGGCTGCTGTATACTACCACTGGGCTGCTATATACTACCACTGGGGCTGCTGTATACTACCACTGGGGCTGCTGTATACTACCTCTGGGGCTGCTGTATACTACCACTGGGGCTGCTGTATACTACCACTGGGGCTGCTGTATACTACCACTGGGGCTGCTGGGGCTGCTATATACTACCACTGGGGCTGCTATATACTACCACTGGGGCTGCTGTATACTACTGCTGGGGCTGCTATATACTACCACTGCGGCTGCTGTATACTACCACTGGGGCTGCTGGGGATGCTATATACTACCATTGGGGCTGCTGTATACTACCACTAGGGCTGCTGTATACTACCACTGGGAGGCCTGTATACCACTGGGGGGGGGGCCTGTATACCACACTGCTGGGGGCTGTATACCTGTGCTGGGGTCCACCCTCGGCTTATACACGAGTCAATAGGTTTTTCCAGATTTTTGGGGCAAAAGTAGGGGGGTCGGCTTATACACGGGTCGGCTTATACACGAGTATATACGGTAATGCACAGTGAATAAGATATAAGAAAAAGATACTAAACATTAAGAGTTTGACCCTGTTTCTCCTTGTTCAATATTTAATTACTGTTCTGTTAGAAAATAGATTGGCTAAAAACACTGTGAATGCCCAAGAGTTCAACGCAATACTATACTTATCCACATGTATATAGCTATAAAATATCCTACCTTAATCCACAGGTGCCTTCACACGATAATTAAGTGATGGGGATTTCAGAAGTGAGCTCTATGCACAAAACATGTATTTTAAGAAATCTCTGTGGAATCTGTGACTTCAATTAATTCTCTAAATAACTAAACGGTAAAGAATGCGCTAAGGGGAATCTTCAAACTACACTGCTATTTATCACAAAGCTCAGTTGCCATCTATATATGCATAAAATCAGAATTTTTTTTCAGAAAGTCAATTTATAAAAATTAGCCATATACTCCTGAATTTGGACAGCTGAGAAGGCTGATTTAAAATATTTTCTGTCAACCATTGGTAACTTTTTTTGTAACGCCAACAAGTGTAATTGCAATTATATGTAGAAAAGTTGATCTGACGTATTGCAATATTTTATTTTATTTGTTTTTTTATGCTTGCCAAACAACAGATCAGAAGCCCAGACTAGGCCACATATAACGGCAGATAGAGCTGTTATTTTTTCCAAATTGTTTTATTAATTTATTGCATTGCAATCAAAAATGATAATGTTCACTGCCCAACTATGAATAGCAAGTCAGTCATCTGAGCTAACTGATGTATGGCCAACTTAGGCACAATCATAGGATATCTACAAAACGGCTTTTCTAAACTAAATAAGTTAACCAGTTTATATTGATATTTTCCTCAGGTTCCCATGTTCTCTTCTCAGGACCAAAACCTTTCTAATGCACCAGAAACACAGTCCTGTTGCCTCTTCTCTTCATTGCCAAGATGTTCTGTACTTCATAGACGTCATCAGAGTTGACAGGAGGAGGAGAACACCCAGAATCATGAAAGAATGGACTAAGGACCACAGGCTTCAGGAGGAAACATGGAAGGAGTTGTGAGTTGTGTATGCACAAGGAGCATGGCAGTTCAAGGCTGTAAGACACCTCATTTATCCTCCAAAGAACCTTGAAGGTACCTATGTAGGGAGGACCAAGCTTGAAGGAAGGCATTTTGAGGCAACCATACTTGGAGGAGAGCCACACCTTGTCACCGGGACAAAAGGATGGAGAATCTCAATGTCTCGTATCCACATGCCTCTTCATCCTACTCGCCGCTTGGTTCAAGTAGATTTCAGTCTCAGCCCATATTTGAGAAAAGTCTCTGGCAAGAGACTTTTTGACTCTCAGGCAAGAGACTTCTTGATAGTCAGTTAGGTAGCACCGGGAGAGCCTTTACGTTCTTCTCAGCAGGACGAAAGTTAAGAGGGTAGTTGAAGCGGGTGAAGAACAAAGACCAGTGGCTTGCGCGGACTTGAGGTAAGCAGGGTTTTTGTGGTCGGTGAAGATGATGACTGGATGGACAGCCTCCTCCAGTAGATATCGCCATTCTTTCAAAGCCAATTTAAAAGGAATCTGTCAGGTCAAAAATCCATATATAACTGCTATCATTTTGTAATTCCTTTCTCTAAGCTTTCCCTATTGATGTATTTCTTTTATTTATATTTCCCTCCTACTTTCTGTAAACTTCAAATAACGAGATTCATTCCATCTGTGAATCACAGAGAATGATCCACTTAGTTCTCTGCTGTCCACTCCCCATAGGATGAATATTTATGTCACATATTCACATCACTGCACAGGACATCAGTAGGGGGCGGGTATCCTCCTCTCTGCTCTCTGCGTTTGCAGCCAAACAAGAGGTCAAATAAAACACAGAATCTGTCCCAGCACAGCAGGATATCTGCTTAGAAAAACAAATGGAGTAGACAACTTTTCTAGATCAGGTAAGGCAGACCTGCAATAGCTCTTTCCCTCCTTGTCCTGAACAGAATATAAGCTTCTAATGGAAACTGAAACCTGACACTGCACTGAGAGTAAAGGGAGGAGGGAGAAGAGAGCTGCTGAGAAGGTGTGCATAATAAATGAACAGTTTAACACAGCTGGACTAATCGTCTTTACTTATAATGGACAGGACCAAAGGAGTAGCTGCCTGTAGGGTCTGAAAATGCTTATAATAAGGAAACTACAAAGGGTAGAATAATGATTTTACATGTTTTCAAAAGGTCTGCCCAGGCACTATTCAAGGATAATGTTAGTATCATACTGAAAAAGGACCTGACAGTGTCCCTTTAATAGTGAGCAATTCACAGTCGCCAATGGAATAGTTTCCTTCACTAACTGAGAAAGCTTTGGAGAAGAATCCATAGGTTGCCATCTTGCAGGTGGCAAGTTTCTGAATCAGCATGGCTCCAGCACCAGAGGAGGAAGCGTCTACCTCGAGGAAATCTTCCTTGTGGAGCTCTGGCCTTTGTAGAGTGGGAGCCGAGGAGAAGGCCTGCTTGAGAGCTTGAAAAGACGTTTCAGCTTCAGAAGTCCAATCCTTGGGATTGGATCCCTTGCAGGTCAGGGAGATAATGGGATGGGCAAGCACTGAGAAATATGGAATGAATTGTCAGTTATAATTAGCAAAGCCGAAGAAACGCTAGATGGCTTTGATGCAGACTGGGCAAGGCTAATTGAGGACAGCTAAGACCCTCTCTGGATTCATCTTGAGTCCCTGATCAGAGATGATTTAACTCAGAAAGGGCAAAGAACTTCATTCAAAGAGGCACTTCTCGGGGGAACGTGGCCTGCTGATGAGGGAGTAGGACGCTTTCTGCTGCAGCTCCGCTCAACCGAGCCCCTAAAGCCGCATTATACAGAGCTGTTCGCTGCTACTTTTTCATGGGCAAGACCAGGAGACTCATCAGAGGATCTGGAAGTAACAAGCCCGGTCCCCAGAGCAGTATTAACTGCTTCCTCCGTTCTGGTGTGGTCTCCTTCTCAGAACCCTCAATTTCCAAGATGGCGTTGGCCCTCACCACGCGGGTGCAGCACCTTGGGACAGTAGAGACAGAGGAGGCCAGTATGAGGAACTCAAGGAAGATTGTGAGAACGATTCGATTCTGACCACACCGCTGCCACAGATGACATAACCGATGCAGAGCTAAGTACATATCTTAAGAACCTTCCTACTAAGGGGGACTTGGAGAAATTTGCTTGCTGCCTGGAGGGTACATATAAAAAAGAAATCCAAGCTCTTAAAGCTGAATTTACATCCAGATTTGAGGAGGTAGAGAGGGCCCAGGAGGAAATCCTGGACAAGCTGCAGGCCCATAGCAAACTCCTGGAGTCGCACACTTCCACCATAGAAGACCTATTATATGGCCAGGAAGATATAGAAAACAATAATGTGCATATCAGAGGTCTCCCAGATACGATTCCTCCTCTGGATCTAGAGAAAGTGGTTCAGTCACTTTTTAAACAAATCTTAGGAGAGGATCAGGTGCCCACGATCGAACTGGACAGGGTCCACACAGCCTTATCACCAAAGCAACCAGCAGAGGCTAGACCTCGAGATGTGATATGCCGGATCCATTTTTTCACTATTAAAGAGGCAATCATGTCTGTAGCCAGGCAACAAGGCCAGATAATCTTCATGGATTCTAACATCTCTTTAATGCCTGACCTCGCCAGACGCAGCTTACAACAAAGAAGAGGCCTCAGGCCCCTGTTAGCCCTCCTTAGGGATAGAGACATCTCGTACAGATGGGGCTTCCCCTTTCACTTGGTGGCCACTAAGGAGGGGAAATCGGCCTCTTTTCGAAGAATAGACCTCCCAACCTTTGACTTTCCCGAGGTTAATCTTATGAACTGACCCAAGAATCCACACCTTACATCGCCATCGTCCATATGGCAAGGAGTCCGTCAACAGAGAAATCTCAGAGGATCAACTCCATGAGGCGGAACTGTCTATCGTCTCCCGGACTTATTTTGCTCTGAGATTTGTGTCCCTCTCTGAGCCCCCCTCAGGCATCTTCGAGAACTCTAACAGACCGAACATTCCACATCTTCCTCTCCCACACCACCTCCTCACCTCATCCCCTGTCTGTTGGTATTTCCCAGGGCTCGGTTCTTGGACCTCTACTCTTCTCCATCTACACCTTCGGCCTGGGACAGCTCATAGAATCCCACGGTTTGCAGTATCATCTCTACGCTGATGACACACAGATCTACCTCTCTGGACCCAACATCCACTCCTTACTGACCAAAATCCCACAATGTCTGTCCGCTATTTCATACTTCTTTTCTGCTTGCTTTCTAAAACTGAACATGGACAAAACAGAATTCATCATCTTTCCCCATCTCACTCTACCGCTCCACCAGATCTATCCATCAAAGTCAATGGCTGCTCACTTTCCCCAGTCACTCATGCTCGGTGGCTCAGGATGACCCTCAACTCTGCCCTCTCTTTCAAGCCATATATCCAAGCCCTTGCCACCTCCTGCCAACTCCAACTCAAAAATATTTCCCGGATCCGTACATTCCTTGAAAAAGAAACTGCAAAAACACTTGTGCACTCCCTAATAATCTCCTGCCTCGACTATTGCAACCTCCTACTCTCTGGTCTCCCCTCTAGCACTCTTGCACCACTCCAATCTATCCTAAACTCTGCTGCCCGACTAATCCACCTGTCTCCCTGCTATTCCCCAGCCTCTCCTCCCCGCCAATCCCTTCACTGGCTTACTATTGTCCAGAGGCTCCATTTCAAAACCCTAACCATGACATACAAAGCCTTCCACAACCTGTCTCCTCCATATACCTGTGACATGGTCACCCGGTACTTACCTACACACAACCTTCGATCCTCTCAAGATTTCCTTCTCTACTCCCCTCTTATCTTTTCTTCCCACAACCACATACAAGATTTCTCCCGTGCTTCCCCATACTATGGAACTCTCTACTCCAACACATCAGACTCTCACCCACCATGGAAACCTTCAAAAGGAACCTGAAGAACCACATCTTCCAACAAGCCTACAACCTGTAGTGATCCTCAGTCTACTGAACCACCGCACAACCAGCTCTACCCTCTCCTAGTGTATCCTTTCCCATCCCTTGTAGGCTGTGATCCCTCACGGGCAGGGTTCTCTCTCGTTTAGTACTTGTATGTGCCTTGTGTTGCTCATGTTTTTTGTACTTGTCTATGTATGCCCCTGTTCACATGTAAATTGCAATGGGATAAATAGCGCTATAATAATGAATAATAATAATAACTGTGCCCTCTAGCCGGGTTCATTAGACTCTGATGCGGTTTACAAGATACCTAGACCAAGTTCCTTTCAAAATCCATATATAACTGCTATCATTTTGTAATTCCTTTCTCTAAGCTTTCTCTATTGATGTATTTCTTTTATTTATATTTCCCTCCTACTTTCTGTAAACTTCAAATAATGAGATTCATTCCATCTGTGAATCACAGAGAATGATCCACTTAGTTCTCTGCTGTCCACTCCCCATAGGATGAATATTTATGTCACATATTCACATCACTGCACAGGACATCAGTAGGGGGCGGGTATCCTCCTCTCTGCTCTCTGCGTTTGCAGCCAAACAAGAGGTCAAATAAAACACAGAATCTGTCCCAGCACAGCAGGACATCTGCTTAGAAAAACAAATGGAGTAGACACCTTTTCTAGATCAGGTAAGGCAGACCTGCAATAGCTCTTTCCCTCCTTGTCCTCAACAGAACATAAGCTTCTAATGGAAACTGAAACCTGACACTGCACTGAGAGTAAAGGGAGGAGGGAGAAGAGAGCTGCTGAGAAGGTGTGCATAATAAATGAACAGTTTAACACAGCTGGACTAATCGTCTTTGCTTATAATGGACAGGACCAAAGGAGTAGCTGCCTGTAGGGTCTGAAAATGCTTATAATAAGGAAACTACGAAGGGTAGAATAATGATTTTACATGTTTTCAAAAGGTCTGTCCAGGCACTATTCAAGGATAATGTTAGTATCATACTGAAAAAGGACCTGACAGTGTCCCTTTAATAGTGAGCAATTCACAGTCGCCAATGGAATAGTTTCGTTCACTAACTGAGAAAGCTTTGGAGAAGAATCCATAGGTTGCCATCTTGCAGGTGACAAGTTTCTGAATCAGCATGGCTCCATCACCAGAGGACGAAGCGTCTACCTCGAGGAAATCTTCCTTGTGGAGCTCTGGCCTTTGTAGAGTGGGAGCCGAGGAGAAGGCCTGCTTGAGAGCTTGAAAAGACGTTTCAGCTTCAGAAGTCCAATCCTTGGGATTGGATCCCTTGCAGGTCAGGGAGATAATGGGATGGGCAAGCACTGAGAAATATGGAATGAATTGTCAGTTATAATTAGCAAAGCCGAAGAAACGCTAGATGGCTTTGATGCAGACTGGGCAAGGCTAATTGAGGACAGCTAAGACCCTCTCTGGATTCATCTTGAGTCCCTGATCAGAGATGATTTAACTCAGAAAGGACAAAGAACTTCATTCAAAGAGGCACTTCTCGGGGGAACGTGGCCTGCTGATGAGGGAGTAGGACGCTTTCTGCTGCAGCTCCGCTCAACCGAGATTCACGGGTAAGTCATATCATTCCTTGCCATCTCTTCACCACCTTAGAAAGCACTGGGAGGGCCTGAATCTTGTGGATGTCTGGCGTATCCTATGCTCGGACACCAGAGATTACACCTTTTATTCACAAGTGTACTCCACATACAGCAAAATTGACTGCTTCTATTGTATATATCCCATTCACTTTTAGATTTGGAGGTAGAAGAGGATATACTGTAGGCTCCATCCTATGGTCAGACCATGCTCCCACATTCTTCTCTATGCATCTAGGTGCTGACACTAAAAAAGAATTCATGTGGCGCTTAAACAAAAATTTTATGTGACACGCATTGTTTTGGTTATATACACTATATATATACATGTCTACCTGAACTTCCGTTTATTACTTCTTTTTCAATGTACCACAAGTCAATTACCTTTTGCTAAATTCTTTCATTTTCAATGTCATTGTAGTGTCATGGTTTTGAATGTTCAAATAAAAACTGATTTAAAGAAAAGAGGCATTTCTTGTACTTGGTGTATAAACAGTTCTCCCTCAGCCTCTGAAGAACAAGACGAACATTTCCCCTATGAGTAGACAGGTCGAGCGAGAATACATCCATATACACCACGATACAGGAATAAAGGATGTTACGGAAGATGTCATGGAAGACATCCTTAAACACTGCAGGAGCATTATTAAGACCAAAAGGCATCACCCAATATTCATAGTGCCCATCACGAGTGTTAAAGCAGTTTTCCATTCATCTCCCAAACGTATTCTTACCAAGATATAAACTCCTCGAAGATGAAGTTTAATGAACATTCGAGCTCCACGAAGACGATCAAATAACTCCGGTATGAGGGGAAGCAGATATTTATTCTTCACAGTAATCTGGTTGAGGCCCTGGTAGTCGATACATGGTCTAAAAAAAACATCTTTTTAACAAATAAGAAACCGGCTCCAGCCGGCAAAGAGGATTTTTGGATAAAACCAATGGCAAGATTCTCCTTAATATGTTCAGACATGGACTGAGTCTCGGTTGGAGATAGGGGGTATATCCGTCCTTGAGGGGAGTGGTGCCGGGAAGATCAATCGGCAATCATATGGCTGGTGCAGGGAAAGGACCTCAGCTGCCTTCTTATTGAAGACATCAGCGAACGACCAATAAGTTGCAAGTAATACAGGTGGGAACAATGGAGAACAGGGAGAATGACCCGGACTTATGGACTTCAGGCATTTGTCATGGCAGGACTTTCCCCATCTGAGAACATCTCTGGATCGCCAATCCAGGACCGGTTCGTGGGTGCGCAGCCAAGGTAGACCCAGAAGAAGCGGAGGAGGTTAAGAAGAACATAGAAGGACATCTTTTCATTGTGAAGAGCTCTGATCTGTAATTCCATCTCCACAGTAACACCTAGGATGGTGTCCTTCAAGGGCCTTACATCAACTGATGTGATGATCTGTGGATGCTGTAGTGGAGAAACAGGAACTCCAAGACGAAGAGTTAAGACCTGTTGAATGAAGTTTCCTGCAGATCCAGAATCGAGATAGGCCACTTCTAACAACCACACTCCAGTGTGAGAAATCTAAACAAACTCAGTTAAAGGGAGAGAGGAATCTTTCTCACATAGGACGGCCTCTTTTACCTGACCTGGGCAGAGGAGTTTCCCGGACGCTCTGGACAGCAGTGGAGCAGATGAGTGGCACTCCTGCAGTACAGGTACAGATTCTTCTTGAACCTCTTCTTCTGCCAATGGACAACCATCTTGACCCGGTCAACTTCCATGGGTTCAGTGAACACTGAAGCCACTGTAAGAGATGGACAAAGAGAAATAGGCTTCTGGAAGGATGGAGCCAAGCAAGGAAGTCTCCTCTCCAGATTATTCTCCTTGTTTCATTCTTGGAACCGTTGGTCAATAGCGATAAGGTCATCCAAGGAAGTGGGCATTTCGTAGCCAGCTAGCTCATCCTTAATCTTGCTGGAGAGACCTCGTCTGAAGGCAGCAAACAGGTGTTCATTTGTCCATTGAACTTCAGATACCAGAGAGCAAAACTGAATCGCGTATTGACCCACAGAAAGATCTTCTTGCTGTAGGGTGAACCATGCCTGCCCTTGATAGAAGACACAACTCGTCCAGGCTGGTCAATGACTCATCAGAAGTCCTTTAATAAGTTCTGCAAGTTGGAGACAATAGGATCATTTTTCTCCAGTAAAGGATTTACCCAGGCCAAGGCCTCTCCGTCCAGATGGGAGGCCAATAAAGCCAGCTGCTTCCACAGCGTTCACTGCCACTCATGCACTAGCTGCCCAGTCGCACGGAGGTATAGTATCATCACTCTGCACACTTTTAACCCCTTGTTAAATGCCTGAATCTGCCAGTAACCCATTACCTTGTACTTTTAGATACCATTCTCCTCTCATAGCCCATCATCACTGAAGGTATCTCTTGGCACTATCAGTGTATTAGAATACAAGTTTCCTTAAATTACCAGTATATATTGATTTTCCTTTTTCCTTTTATCAGCACAAATCCCTGGCCATTACTGGCCTGAAATGAGTGGCCACAAGAGGATACTTTATTCCACACCATTGACATAGGTAGCATTTTTTTGTCTTTTACATGATTCCTTTAACCCATTACTGGTAATTAAATATTATAACCTGTCATATAATGATTATAGGTGCTGTATACTCCTATAATTCAGGAGGTTGCACTAAATACCGTGTCTCACCTGATCACAGGTAGTAGCCCTATACCATCTCACCTTCAACCTATTTATTCCTTATTAGGTCTGGCACCTGGGATTTTTTTATCCCCTTTTGGCATTCTTGGCATATAGACACTAATAGAAGAGATTCTTTTCTTCTTCCGCACTGATGCAATACTGTATCTCGATACGCTTGTCACTAATCACTATAAATGACTTATAGTAACGGGCCTATGCACCCAGGTACATACCCGACTACACGATATGTAATAATTAAAACTGCAGCTGAATGTCTTTCTCATCTAGTAAGTTGTATTTTCCTTAATCACTTTATGTTAGGATTGTTTTTTTGATTTCTTATGTACCATATGTCAAGAACTGACTGTTGTTTCTGTTTTATTTTGTACACACTGCCACAGCTCCTGTATCCTCTGCGAAGACCTGTGTGGTCGAACCGGCAAGGACAGAGCTACATTTATTTTGAATAAAACTTTGATAGTCTGAGTTGACGTCTCCTGATCATCATTGTTCAAAAAACAAGTGTCCCAGGGTTATTATATACTATTGATACTTACTTTCCCTGGGCACCTTACTTACAGGGTTTAGAGCCAGACCTTTTGATTTCATTGTACTGTCAAAATGGTCCACAGGTACATGTGGCAAGCTCTAGGGCAAGATAAGAGAAATAAGCAACAGGGAATTGCAAAGACAAAGTCTAAAGCAGGGATTGAGATAGGGGCCTGAGGGAAATCAACACAACTATGGACAGGTGGTGTTGCTCAGGCATCTCCCTAAAGGGAGGGTGCCATATATAGATGTAGCTAGTCAGAAGGGGCAATTAGGTGAAAGGAGCATCAAGTGTACTGGCCCTTTAAATCTGAGGAATGGGCAGAGTGCAACCCCTAAGCACACTCCTGGAGGCTCTGCAGGCAAGGCACAGGACTCCGGAGCAGAAGGAGATGGAAGAAGGCATGGGACTGTCGGCAGGGTGAGTAAGGGGACCGGAGAGCTGCATAGGGGAACAAGCAGACAGCAGGGAACCACGTGATGGGCACCGGTCTCGCTGCTCAGTGGAGACAGGCCAGCAGTAGTGGGTAGGCAAATGGAATGCCCTAGGCTGCGTGTTGGGCACCGACCTCTCAAGGTGTAACAGTGAGTCACGTTCCCACAATAAACTTTTGGTCAGTCTTTCATGTTGTTTGAATTAATTTTTCCACCATTTCTACACCTATTATGGAATTTAAGTTACTTTCATTTTTTTTGTATGCGTTTTTATCATGCCACTGATGCTATGTTTTTTGTTTCTTATTGGTTTATCATGTTTTAAGCTGCTTTGTTTTTGATACTTCCTGGCAGTGGAGTAACGATTGCGGTCACAGGGGTCGCGGCTGCGCTCGCGCCACCAGCTGCCCCTTGCGCCCGCCGATCGCAGCTCCGGACGCCCGCTTCACATGTATGTGCATCCCTGAGGATACACATCCATGTGACAGTGCGGCAGCACAGGCCGCTATAGGGCCGATGCGTCAGGGAGAGTAGGGGAGAGGAGGGGAAGGGAGGGGAGGGAAGCCTCCTACTTCCCACTGCTGCTCCCACCCCTCACCTCCTCTGACTTGCCGGCTTCCCGGCCTACGTTCCACTGTGGACTGGCTGGTGCCGCCTCCTCCCACCTCCTGCTTTATGCAGTGTGCAGTGGAATACAGGCCGGCACCTCTTCCTCCTTCTCCTGAGTCTTGAATCTTCAGAGGAGACTGCTGGAGCAGCAAGGGAACCAGGAGAGGTAAGTACAGATTTTTTTTTTTTTTAACATCACGGCAGGTCCTGTACTGCAGTAGAAGACCTCTGCAGACAGCGCGAGGACACCGGGAGCCGGCGGGAGACGGCAGGAGACGGTGGGGGTTCGGGGATAGGTGAGCATAGACTTTTTTTTAACCCCTGCTGGAGCAGTTTGGAGCAGTTTTACTGTACTGAGCATGCTCAGTACAGTAAAATCGGGTCCGAGGAGACATCACATGTTTCCTCGGACCCTGCTCCATAGGGCCCCATGATAAATTGATTGGACCAAATCGGATGTGCACTAAATGGCATCCGATTTGGTCCGATCCGATTTTGTCCGATTTTATTTTCGGTGCAAAAATCGGAGCATGTGTCCACAGGGACACACACACATACACACCCTATAGGGACACATGCACTCACCCCACAGGGACACACACACACCACAAAGAGACACACACAACACAGATACACACACACACACCACACAGACCCCCTCCACAGGGACACACACACATACACACCCTATAGGAACACATGCACTCACCCCACAGGGACATACACACCACAAAGAGACACACACAACACAGATACACACACCACACAGACCCCCCCCACAGGGACACACACATACACACCCTATAGGGACACATGCACTCACCCCACAGGGACACACACATACACACACCCCAGGGACACACACACCACACAGACAGACACAGATGTGCACAAATCACCTCACACAACTCGCCTCATACGTGTGCTATCTTTAATTTCCAAACATAAACATCTGATTAAAAACAGCCAATGTGCAACACATGTGCCATATAGGGAATTAAGGCAGATGTTAGTCACATGAGCTGTCTATTATGTGTATGTGTGAGGTAACATATACTGCTCGGCCAGGGGGAGGGTTTACTGTTGGTTGGAGATTTATTAGGCTGCCTATAGCAATCAATCCCAGCTCAGCTTCTATTTTCTTACAGGTCATTAATATGACATATTCAAATTCTATTTTGTTATAGCTAACATCAGTTATTTATTAACCCGGGCGTAGCCGGGTAGTACAGCTAGTACTGAATAAAAAAAGAAGCACAGCAGGCATTAAATTTCAATAAATCTCATCCACTTTGCTGGCACTGTAAGATGCTGCATTTTTGACGCAGTGAAAATATGCAGTATCAAAAACTCACCCATGACTCATCACATGCAACAAAGCCTTAAGGGTCCATTTCACACTGCGATGTGGCAGCGATCCAACCAATGATGTGGATGGCTGCCACATCATGAACTGATCTCTGGTGAGCTGTCACACAGGCAGACTCACCAGCAACCAGTGGACCAGCGACATCGTGGAAAAGAATAAAATATTCTTTCCACGATGTCTAGTTCCCGCTGCCAGGCTGCGGAAAGCGAGAGCAGGCTTGTAACCATGGTAAACAGCGGGTATCTAGGCAGCATGCAGCGTCTAGTTACCTGATGTATACCCTGGCTACCAGCCTTCTCCGCTTACAGGCTGGTATCCAAGGTACACAGCGGGTAACTTGCTACAGCGCTGTCCCTAGTTACCCGCTGTGCATCTTGGATACCAGTCTGTAAGCCTAGAAGGCTGGTAACCAGGGTATACATCAGGTAACGTCATAGTGAAATTTACCTTTTATCAAACAAGGGACCAAATCACTAATTTCTTGCGACAAAACAAAACCCTCCCACAACCTTTTGAAAAAATTCGGGTCTTTACAGACATTTCTAAAGAGACAATGAATAAATGACGTTCATTAAAGCCAATAACGGACATTCTCCAAGCAAGAAATATCCCTTTCAGATGGGGCCGTCCGACAACCACGGTCCTTTTCACTCACAAACAAAAGATGATTGTGATTGAAGACAAAGAAAAAGGAATGAAGATCCTCAAAGATCTCCAATAATTCAACAACACTACCTGAAGAACCTATATAGGTCCTTACCACCATCTACCCTTTATATTGGTCTAAATTAGGCACAAAAAGGCTAAAACTTCAGTCGCATAAGAAGGTTAACACCGGTTCAACTACAAACCCTTCCACTTAAAAATACTGGTGAAATCATCATAATTAACAGAATTAGTAGTATTTTTAGTACACTTTAGTACACCTTAGTACACTTTAGTACTTTTCTTATCAATTTGTTAAATTTTCCTTGTTTACCTTGTTTTCGTTAAGATGGAAGACACAAAGACTCTAATTTCTACACTAACCCACAAGCCCTTCACTAATTTACCAATCTTGAACATAGATTCCTCACACAAATCTAGAAATTCCAATACATCTCTTAACCCTTGGATAAATAGGGAGGAATTGTATGACTCCTTCCATTGCTTGAATTCCTCCTCAATAGAGTACACACACTTCTCGGACACCCATAAATCCTTTGCTCGCATTGTCCTAGTACTGACTGACATTCACACTTGGCAAAAATGTAAAAATATAACTATCTTATCCTTATGGAACATCTGGCTGTTGCAGTGCGCCAGAACCCCAATATTAAGGGTGTCGAGGTGGAGGGGAGACAATACAAATCAGTGTTATTCATGGACGATTTGTTGATGTTCGTCACTCAGCCCCGAATTACACTTCCCTTTTTGATCGTGGATTTTGGGGAATTTGGGAGGTGTAGCAACTTAAGGTTAATTTTACAAAATCTGAAGCCATCAATATCTCCCTCCCAGTTATAGAAAAAAAACAGCTAGAAGAAACATTCCCTTTCAAATGGCAAGAACGAGCCCTGAAATACCTAGGGGTATGGGTGCCGAGAGAACCGGCTCAGTGGTTCGACCTCAACTTTCTCCCGCTACTGCGTAAAACTATAATAGACCTTAAGACATATGATAAGAGGCAGATATCCTGGTTCGGTCATATTAATGCCATAAAAATGGACGTCCTCCCCAGGTTTCTGTTTCTTTTTCAGTCAATACCTGTTGACGTTCCTCCTTTCTACTTTGCAAAGCTTCAGAAGGCTATTTCTGGTTTCATATGGGGATCCCGTAGACCACGCATAGGAGTCAAAACTCTACAGCAACATAAACACCTGTGTGGAACAGACCACCCTAACTTTAGAAAGTGGTCGTTTTTCTTTTTTAAACCTTCAATAAAATAAATTGAACATTACAAATATAACTATCCTCCCTAGATCATGGTCTGACCATGCACCAATAGTATTCAAACCAACCCACTATCCCAGCTACTCAGGACAGAAAGTTTGGAGAGCTAATTCCTATCTATTCTACCACCCTCAATACAAAGAACAGATACAAAACTCTATTAACTCATATTTCAAAGAAAATGACTCTGAAGAAGTATCGATTGCAACACTCTGGACAGCTCATAAAGATGTAATGAGAGGACAACTTATTCAACTCAGTTACTAAAAAATGGAAAAAATCGAGATACAGAAAATATCGTCAAAAAACTCAGAGAATTGGAAATGGATCAAATCTAACAAAATAAAGATGACACCCACAAAAAAATCCTCCAACTGAGAATTGAACTACAAACACTATTAACTTCAGAGTTTGATAAAATAGTATGACTCTAGAGCTAACTGCTATAATATGTTAACTGATTTTTGTATGCCGAAGCTTGCTTTTCTGAGGGTATTCACCAGATAATTACTGGTATGTTGCTGCTGTAAGAACCTGAGGGTACCTCCCTTATAAATTTGTAATTATAGCTATAAGAAGGGGGCTGGTTTAGTGCGGAGAACCACATAAACCATATAACTTCTATAATAGCATAAATAAGCCATCTAAACTTTTTGCCAAACGAATCAAAATGCATAGACTCAAAACAAGAATTCTTCAAATAAAAGATGAACACAATTTAACCCATAAAAATCCCAAAACAATTTCAGACATATTTGCTCTATACTATAAAAAACTTTATAACCTAAAAATTGACACAAAAGAAATCCTTTCCCTCAAAAAGGATATCAACAGATTCTTGGATTCAATACAACTCCCTTCCCTCTCTGAAGAGGAACTAGGATTCCTTAATTCTCCGTTCACAGATGCTGAAATTTTAGAAACAATTAACTCATTAAAAAAATGTAAAGCTCCTGGCCCCAATGGATTTCAAAATGAGTACTATCAAAATTTTAAGACCTCCCTTATCCCGTATCTTACTAAACTCACCAACTCTCTTATTACCAACCAAAATGCTTTACCAGTAGAGATGCAAGAAGCTGTAATATCAGTCATCTCAAAAGGAAAAGCTGATAAAGTAAATGTCAGTAACTATAGACCCATCTCTATCCTCAATTCTGATCTAAAAATAATTACAAAAACTATCACTTCTAGACTACAGAAAATTTCCCCCAAGCTACTACAAAAAGATCAAGTGGGGTTTGTAGCAGGTATAGCATGCAACTAGACATGCTCTTAATCTGTTATTCTATATAGAAGAATCGAGGACCCCCGCCCTAGTGGTCACTGTCGACGCTGAATAAGCGTTCAACAGAGTCCATTGGGGCTTCCTCTTCCAAACCCTACACAAATTTGGATTTAGAGGCGAAATTCTAAATGCAATCAAATCTTTATATTCTAATCCCTCTGCTAAAATACTGACTAATAATACTTTATCTGACATATTCTCCCTTACCAACGGCACCAGACAGGGAAGCCCTCTCTCTCCCATACTGTTCGACCTGTTTATTGAACCCCTAGCTGAAAAAATCTGTGTGAATCCATCTATAAGAGGAATAGCACTTCACCAAAGACAGTTCAAAATTTTACTGTTTGCTGACGATATCCTCATTACCCTTACCGACCCTTTAAATTCTATGAGGTCTTCTCGAAACTATACAACAATTTTCAGCTATATCACACTACAAAATCAATCTAGGAAAAACTCAAGTTATAAATTTTAATCTCGAATCACAAATATTAGAAAATCTCAAATTGGAGGTAGCCCTATCTTGGGAAAGTACTACTTAGCGCTATCTAGGAATAAAGCTCACTAAACCACTATCCACTATTATTGACACAAATCTCATGGAAATATACAAGACCATCCAATCTGACATATTACATATGAAAACAATTGATATTTCCTGACTCGGAAGAATTAACGCCTATAAAATGTGCCTCCTACCAAAACTCCCTTACCTATTCAGGTCAATACCTCTCATCGTCCCGAAGAAATGGTACAAAAACTCCAAATGCAACTGGTAAAATTTGTATGGAATGACAGTAAACCAAGAGTAGCAAAGATGACGCTTATGAAAAGTAAATGAAAGAGGTGGTTTAGCTCTCCCTAACGTAAGCGCCTATTACCATGCCAAACTTAGTCAAAATTGGTGGAGAGAAATTGACAGACCAGCCTGGCTAGAATTAGAGGAACCCAAGAATATGAGAGTCAAAATGGGGCTAACAGTAATTTCTCGCCTCTGTGACAAACAAAAACCTTTACCCAAAAACTTACTGACCAAAACTACTATACAATCATGCAAACTACTATTCAACAACTCAATAAAAATCCATGACAAGGTTCCACCAAATTGGATGATTATTGATGTCCTAGAAATAATGACTCCCAGAATAAAATTGAGAGTATGGAAATCGGCGGGAATAAAATTCACCTCAGATATTCTGGATGACAAAAATTGATTACTCTCCTTTAAAGCAATTAGGAACAAATACAAACTACATCATTCAGAAGAAAAGAACTGGCTAAAAATACAAACACTCATAGACTCCCATAAGGTGAATTTCTCCTTCTCCAAGGCCTAACCCAAATGCTTACATTTCCTCAAAGTTCTTTATTTTGGACAAGTACTATCTACCAATACTTTAATCAGGATATAATCCCTTTAAGAACATCCAACATTGAAGCCTGGGAGAGAGAATTATCATTAGAAATCAAAACTGACCAAATACAACTAATATATGAAAGTATACACTCAACTGTTCTGTGCTCTTCTAGTAGAAACGCACTACAAAATTCATACTAGGTGGTATCTAACACCATACAGACGCCATCAAATACAAGAACAAAACTCCCCACTCTGTTGGAGAAACTGTGCGGAAGTTGGCACCTTATCACATTTCTTTTGGGGATGTAGAGCACTCAACCACTATTGGTCTAGAATTAACTTACCATATATACTCGCGTATAAGCCGAGTTTTTCAGCCCAAAAATTGGGCTGAAAAGTTACCCCCTCGGCTTATACGCGAGTCACTATACGGGCGCCCCCCCCCCCATCAGTATACAGGCCCCCCATCAGTATACAGGCCCCCCCATGGTCGGGAAACCTGTAAAGGAAGATGATTATACTTATCGCTGTCCGGCTGCCGTCCCGGCTCTGCATCGCGATCCTCCATCTGCATCGCGCTCCTCCATCTTCCGGCTTCCTGTCGGCGCCGACAATGACGTCATTCGGCGCAGAACACAGGAAGTCGGAAGATGGAGGAGCGCGATGCAGATGGAGGATCGTGATGAAGAGCCGGGACGGCAGCCGGACAGCGATAAGTATAATCATCTTCCTTTACAGGTTTCCGGACCATGGGGGGGCCCTGGATACTGATGGGGGGCCTGTATACTGATGGGGGCCTGTATATACCCTGGGGCTGCAGCTGTATGTACCCTGGGGCTGCTGCTGTATATACCATGGGGCTGCTGCTGTATATACCATGGGGGGGGGCCTGTATACTGATGGGGGGCCTGTATACTGATGGGGGCCTGTATATACCCTGGGCTGCTGCTGTATATATTATGGGGCTGCTGCTGTATATACCATGGGGCTGCTGCTGTATATACCATGGGGCTGCTGCTGTATATACCATGGGGGGCCTGTATACTGATGGGGGGCCTGTATACTGATGGGGGCCTGTATATACCCTGGGGCTGCTGCTGTATATATTATGGGGCTGCTGCTGTATATACCATGGGGCTGCTGCTGTATATACCATGGGGCTGCTGCTGTATATACCATGGGGCTGCTGCTGTATATACCATGGGGCTGCTGCTGTATATACCATGGGGGGGCCTGTATACTGATGGGGGCCTGTATATACCCTGGGGCTGCTGCTGTATATATTATGGGGCTGCTGCTGTATATACCATGGGGCTTCTGCTGTATATACCATGGGGGGCCTGTATACTGATGGGGGCCTGTATATACCCTGGGGCTGCTGCTGTATATATTATGGGGCTGCTGCTGTATATACCATGGGGCTGCTGCTGTATATACCATGGGGCTGCTGCTGTATATACCCTGGGGCTGCTGCTGTATATACCCTGGGGCTGCTGCTGTATATACCCTGGGAAGGCTGCTGTAACACTGCTGGTGCCTGTATATACCACTGGGAGGCTGCTGTATACCATACTGCTGGGGGCTGTATACTACCACTGGGGAGGCCTGTATACCATCGGGGGGGCCTGTATACCACACTGCTGGGGGCTGTATACCTGTGCTGGGGTCCACCCTCGGCTTATACACGAGTCAATAGTTTTTCCCAGATTTTGGGGGCAAAAGTAGGGGGGTCGGCTTATACACGGGTCGGCTTATACACGAGTATATACGGTACTAATAAGTGACATTACAAGCTTAAATATCACTCTGTTGGCTGAACTTGTACTATTACTCATTGGGATTGAATTGATACCGAAATGTTTTAGACCAATTATAATCCATATAATACTAACAGCTAAAAACAATTTAGCCGCTTGCTGGAAAGAATGTTCCCGCCCCCAAAATTTGAAGACACCATTACAAAGATAGCAAGTCATAACTCATGTGAATGTGCCTATTCTGTTAGGAATAAGCTCCTGAAGAAGTATTTCAAAAAATGGAAAGACTGGAATCTCTTTATGCCCTCACCTCACTCTTCAAGAGACCAGAACAAACCACAAATAAACTGACTCATTATCACCCTCTTTGTTTGATACTTATATAACACAGAGCTGAATTCATTAGAGATCTAACCGGAACCACTAGGAAATAAACTCATAGGGCTTCACACCTTGTTTTGTTAAATTTTCTCTACTCCTTCAAACGCATGTCTTGTGTACTCCATAAATAGTACATAGTTATTACCTGTTAACTTCTATAAAGAACTAGTTAACTAAATGGCTTAACAGCATCACTACAACCACAATTGATGTCTATATAGTGGTACTTAACTCGATAAAATTAAATACACATATATATGTAATAGTAATCATATGTATGACTTGTCAACCAGACTAACTATCACATGATTGTGTAAAACTGTAGGAATAATAATTACTTCATAAGTGAACTAATAATTGGAATAATGCTTATGCTACTTCTGATTCACACAAATTTCTTTGTTATAAATAAGTAATCAAACCTTGTTACCGTACATATAAAATTCAATAAAATTATTTGAAAACAAAATAGTTAATAAATAACATTTCCCACATGTCTACTTTACATCAGCATCATTTTGGAAACAATTTTTTTCATTAGGAAGTTAGAAGAGTTCAAAGTTTATCGGCAATTTCTTATTTTTAAATCAAAATTTACAAAACCACTTTTTTAGGCACCACATCATTTGACGTTACTTTACTACCGTATATGACAGAAAATACCCAAAAGTGACACCATTGCAAAAACTGCACCCCTTAACCTACTCAAAACCACATTCAAGAAGATTATTAACCCCTCAGATGCTTTACAGCAATGAATGCAAAGTGGAATGAAAAAAGCACCCTGGACGCAGTGTGCCCTCTCCTGTGGGGATGCCAGGGATCTCCGCGGATGAACACAGCTGCAATGTGCCCACGATCTGTGTTTGGGGCATGGCGGCTGAAGACAGTTTTCATCATCCCTCTGGCACTATTTTAGTTCAATTAGGTGCCATTCAGGGTTCAATAGTGCACTGGCAACACTCCAGCTGTTGATAGAGAGGTGGCTTGGAGGCAATGCTAATATACCTGAATTACATCATCATATAACCCACCACGTTTGAAGAGAATCTTATCAGACTTGGCAGGTACTAGAGTGGCTTCAGAAACATGGACTTAAGATAAAGCCAAGAAAGTGTCACCTGTTTCAGAAGAAAGTCTAATACCTGGGACATACAGTCTCCAGCAAAGGTGTGAGCCCATCAAGTGAATTAAAAGCAGTCTTGGGCCTGTCTAAATATTATTGAAGATTTATCAAGGGCTTTGCAAAGACCGCAGCACCACTGAATGAGCTACTGTGGGGAATGGCAGGAGGTCCCAAGGGTTGGCTGATTCAGTAGGGGCCAATGCAAGAATAGGCCTTCCAAGCACTGAAGCTCATGGCTTATGCTAACTTCTCTTAACCCCATTTGTTATACATGGATGGGATTCTATAAAGTCTAGGAGCAGTGCTGGCGCAATTCCAAGAGGGAGGAAAAAGGGTGATTGTCTATGCCAGTTGATCCACATGAGAAACAGAAAGAAATCCCAAGAACTACAGCTCATTCAAACTGGAACTGCTAGGCCTGGAATAGGGCATCACTGAGAAGTTTGCAGAGTACCTTTCAGGGTGAGATGTTCATGTGTGGACTGACAACAACCCGCTTGCCTATCTAGAGGATGCAAAGTCTGGAGCGTTGGAACAATGATGGGTCACAAAGATGTCCAAGTATTGGTAAAATATAGCCTACTAGTTAAAGGCTGAGAATACATAGACAGTCACACTGTGGAGAGTGACCCATGAGAGACATATCCAGGATATGTACTAAGAGTTGGAGAGGACAGATGAGACCCTCAAGTTCAGGAGAAGAACACGGACCAAACCGACCACTGGAGCAAATATGGTATAAAAATTTACAAATACAACAGTCTGATCCAGAGCCACAGAGCTGTAAAAGTGGGTGAACATGGGTCAGAAGCCAAACAAAGGAGAAGGGGCAGCCTTCTCAATCAGTGAATTACATACACTAGGCAATGAAGGAATAAATGCAAGTAAACATCGCCATCTGCTGACTAACGATAATAGAACAGAGAAAACCTAAGAGAATGACAGTAGGAAGAATCGAAGAGTGAAGGACATGTCCCAGAAAGAGAAGAGGCACCAAGTGACAGTTGTAGTGCAGTTAATAATTATAAAAGCATGGGAGAGCCGATAAGGGGAAGAATTGGCATATTATCCTTGAGCAGCACGGTCATGTGAGAGGCAGAGCGAGCTTACATCCGAAGATGTGCAATCAGTGCCCGGGGCAGACCAAGACCAGTCCCCAAGGAAGCCTTTATCCAGTGCCCAAGGAAAACCAAGACCATTTCTCGAAAAAAAACTAAGACCAATGTCCGAAGAGGGTCATGAGCAGCTACAGAAGAGGATCCGTGACATGATTCAGGAGCAGAGGACAGTATTTGTGAGCCATTGCTTCCTGTGCAGATGTACGGTACTAAGTGGGGGCTGAGGCCACGCTTCGGAGAGTGAAGGCGGTCAAGGTGGCTACCCACTAAACTGAAAATGTGGCCTTGCCGGTAGTGCCATAAACCCTCATTAAGGCTTGTGTTTTGTTTTGTGTAATATAGAAAGATAACAATACTGACCGGTAGAGACATTATACTGACACCTCCTTCATTAGGAGATTAGGAATAACTGATCTTTGGTGGTGACTGTTATTTAATGGTACAGGTAGAATAATAATGTAAATAGAATTGTTTTTACATCTCGTATATATGTAATGCTATAGTCTCTATTGGAACATAACCTCTTTATTGCCACCAGTTGGGTAATTTCCTAACCTCGTGGTCATTTTTCTAATCTGAAGAAAGTACTATAACTAAACTGTTGTCGGTTCAGTTACCACTGTCTCCTCATTGCCTGCGCCACTGCATCTTCGCACCTGTTCCCAGATGTACAATTGTTGTTCATGGTATCCACATATGGGTTAACCCTTTGCAATGGAAATTAAATTTACATGAGGCTAATCCCTTGCTGCAGAGGACACAAGAAAAAAAAAACAAGCTCATTCTTTTTCGTTAATTACTTCATCTGTCTTGGACAAAAATCTGCCTGTGCTTTAGGCTATGTGCACACAGTGCATTTTTCCAGCTTTTTAGGGCTGCGTTTTTACCATGGTTTTATGGTAGTGTATGATAGTCTAAGGGCAGCGACACACTGTTCGACAGACATGCAAGTCAGTCGGACGAGTCTCGGATGAGTAACTTGGAATGGCCTCCCCCCTGTCAAGATGGGAGTGTGGAGCTGCTTAGAAACACAAGCAGCTGACGCTCCCATCCAGAGAGGGGGAGGCCATTCCAAGTTAATCATCCGAGACTTGTCCGACTGACTCTCATTCCTGTCAGACAGTGTGTCCCTGCCCTAAACCTGCTTTTGAATTAACATTAAAAACTGTCGGAATCAGGGAGGATCTGTGCACACACATTGGTTAAACTGAAACTGAAACCTGCACAGATTTTGCCGTTTTGGAAAAGAATGAGCATGTCAGTTATTTTCTGCTTTTCTGTGTTTTCTGCGTTTTTGCTGCAGTCAATGGCAAAAACGCAGAAAAAGCAACATTCAAAACGCAGCCAAAATGTGATAAAAACACACAAAACGTAGGAAAAAATGCAACAAATCTCTTGCCAGGAAGTCTGGAGATACTAGAGACCTGTACAGGTTTTGCTGTGTTTTTTGCTGCAGCCCCAACCCCTGTGTGCACATAGCCTTATTGTGTTTGGTTTACATATATTTCTTTCGTGTTCATTGGAGATGTAATATTAGCAGATCTTATGACAATTTCCTCATAAAAAAATTCTGATTGAGTCTATGGATACGAGAGATACACAATGGCAATGTGCGCATGTTGAGTATTTGTTTGCAGAAATGTGCATCTCTTGATAGGAAAAATGCACCAAATTCCAAACGCTCTTTTGCATGCGTTTTTCGTGTACTGTATTTGGGGTTGAAAAATGCTGCATAAATTAACACACTGCAGATTTTCTTCTGCATCAAATCTGCAAAGGGAAAAAATCAACATATGCACAATAATTCAGAATTTCATTGACTTTGCTGGCATGAGAATTTGATTGCAGTTTTGTGACAAAACTGAACTACACAAAAGCTTCAAAAACACAATAAAAATGCACTGTGTGCCCAGGACTTTATTAAAGGGGAACTACGGGGAGATAAAAAAATGTTTGGACTGTTCTTGCTCTCCTACATGATGAAGCTTAGCTGGGCACTACAGTTCTAGGATCTATAGATTGCTTACAAATCAATAAAATCATATCTGCTCCTAAGATCCTACCCCTCCCTTTGGGGACAGAGAAATTCTGTCATGCCTAGTGCTAATGTAGCGCCCCTGCGGTCTGGTCGCCAAAGGGGTACTGCACCCACTCCACTGTTCTCAAGGAAAAGCAAAGGTAAGTCTAAGACACCCACCAAGCACCCAACACACCCTTAGAACCCGGGCCTGGGGACAGTGGGTAGACCCGACAGAGGGAGGGCTCAGTCAAGGGACTAAAAAAGGAAAAAGTGTGGGTGGGTGGGGGAGAAGTAGGAAAGAGAGACAGAGAATTGGCCCAGGGGATTGCAGCGGTGAGGAGCTCATCCTGGGTTGGGAGAGGAGCAGTCAGCAAGAAAGGCAAGAGAGAGCCCTAGGGGCATGGGCACAGAGCATGAAAACCACCCGTGCACCCAAATCCAGATTCGGCCTGAGTCGGACGGAGAGGTTGGGTGAGAACCAAGGACCGGCCCTGAAGTGGCAAAGAGGCTCAATGCTTCAACTACAGAACCGGAGGCCACGAGATCTATAGGAACTGTGGCCGAAACCTGACACATCCGCTGAGAAGGTAGCCATACTAGGTACCAGGAGACTAGGTACCCTTTGCCCGCCAAAACCCCTGTCTGCCGGATTGGGGCTCTGTGTGCGGAGGCGCGGGTAGGTGAGGCGGATGATTAGCGCTGGGAGAGCAACCAAAGAGAGGAAGGAACACAGAGAGGTGTCTTGAACGAGCTATCCCAGGTCTTTGAGGACTGTCCGGACTGGGGTGTGGCAGAGAGTAGCACCTGGAGGCAATGCTTAACTGAACAGTGAGTAAACCGGGTACAGAACCCAGAAGCTGTGTGAGACTATTTTTTTCCGTGTGAAGTAGCAGAAGGGACCACAAGAGATCTCCCTCAGCAATAACCCCATCTGCCTCTCCAGCCAGAGTAACCTCACGGCCTACCACTGCTATAAACAAAACCGGTTGCCCTTGGGAACCGCTCCACCGGTGGGGAGAGTTACCACCTGAGCTGCGATTCCATCATCCCCAGATGTCTGGCACCGCAGCATTGGTCATCAATAGCCAAACATCACGGATGGCGTCACAACTTCAACCCCCAAAACCATAATCCCAGAATTTTTATTGACACCGCCAGGATCACGGAGCCGGGTCTCAACCCCTGTGACTCCCCAGCAGTACTGTAGATCAGTTCCGGGTGCCCCACGGCCCTGGGGGGGGCCTGTTAAACATGGCATCACGAACAGGATCTACCAATCTGGTGTCGCCGGCTCTCATGCGCCTACAGGACTGTGCTAAAAAGACTTTGCTTAGAAACCAGAGAAACGGCAGCCGCAATAATCTGAAGCCATGTGCTGGCTGGGGGCGTGCCACAGTCCCCCATCGTGGGCCGGGCCAGCACCGAGCGAGAAGAATGTTGTCCACCCCCTTTGTTCACAGAGAGCAAGAGGGGCTGCCCAAAAGACTTGATTGCTCTGCCCTTGGGTGTGGCCGACAGCGAGACGGAAGAGAGGCCGGTCCACGAAAGGGAGAGGCTGCGAGGAGCATGAAAGGAAGCATTGCAGGGTGTGTCGCAGGTGGATCGGCATGAAGCTCGGTGAAAGCGATGGCAAGCAGTGGTCAGGAGGCTCCAAAGTGTGGAGTGGCAGCAGAGGACTCCCACAGCCAATCAGAGAGGAAACAAGACCAGTTATCGCTGATGGACCCGGAGTTCCTAAAGGATGAAGGGAACTAACTTTCCAACTGCTCAAGACCCAGATGACAACTGTTCCAGCAGCGAGCGGCTGCCCGACCAGAGTCTCTAACTCCGGAAGAGCAGGAGAGAGAACCAGGCACCGGAAAGGGGAATAATGAAGGTACTGAAATGTCCCGGTGGCAGGGGAAACATTAGCGGGCCCCCTAGAACCCCTTCCGCTCCCAAACCCGGTCAGGTGTTTGAAAACTTGGCCTGGGATTATACCTTAAAGCCTGGTAATAGAATGGCGGCCCTGCTGCAGCCTGAAAGAGTTGTGTGTAAGTGGGAGAACCCGGGCAAAGACTTGATGTGATTCCCGGGGTAGCAAGCGCAGGAGAGGCCCGAATAGAGATGATTAGCTGGGCCGAGTATTGCCGCCATCGGGTAGCGGCATGGGAGAAAGAAGAGGAGGATCGGCGGGTCCAACAGAAAGAGCTAGAGGAAAGCAATATGCAGGCAAAAGCCCGGACCCGCAAACTCAGGCCTGCTGACCGGGGTCTGCTGAAGCAAGGGACTGTTGTAACCTTTGACCTAATGAAAGGTTGGGGGGTTCATCTGAGAGCCCGGAGAGACAACAGAATTGTTTGTCACCAGAAGGGACATAGAGTCACATCTACCAAGAGGACACCCAAAGCGTGACTTATACCCGGGTGACTGCGTGTCTTTCACTCAGCATGCAAGTGAGCGGGGACCATAAGCACTTAACGTGAAAAAGGTATGTACAAAGAGACGGTCCCCAACTACTCCGGCTTTAACTGTGGATACTACTCCCAGACCAACCATCCAGACTCAGGTCCAAAGGAGGACACAGTCAACCCAGACTCTCATTGGTGGTCTCGCTTGGTCTGTAGAACCTGGTGAGGGACAAGAAAGAGTGTTTCCCCAGTCCAGAGAATGCAGGCTTAAAAAAGAACTGCCTTAGAAGTAAACAAATAGTAGCAGAATGTGTTTGTAGATAGTTTTTGCTAGTTAATTTGAAGAAGAAGTATGATTGCCATTAGTTAGCAAAAATTATGTGTAATATGGACACTATGACCATGGACGATGAGTGGCCAGAACTTTATTGTAAATAGTCAGCAAATTTCGATGTGCTCCCTGTTGGTTATTCTCAGTCGGCATACCAGCGTCTGTTAATTGGTGTGCAATCTACAGTGACCACTAAGAAAAACCCGCTTGGCGTGGCCAAAAAAAGTTGGTCCATCCTTGACCTGTCACCACAGCCAAGGCCTACGTTGAGGGGTTTTTGGAAGCAGGTCCCCATTGTTGCGCTGACTTTGAAAAGGACACCCAGTGAGGGACTTTCGCCGAACATACCGCAGTAGATTGCACTTCTTTTTCTCTTAAGCTGGTTCTTATCATTTTATATTTTTTGTTGTTGTTGTTTCTTAATGTAACACTCAAGAAATAGCCTCCCCGTCCGGGAAGAAGAGATTTTGTTATAATTGTTACTATTATGCATGCATGCCAAAAATATGAGTTCTGTAATAAAAACACCTTTTACCCGTGTGGCCACCCGAAGACGTGCTGATCTTTGGTAAGGGGGAATGTGGCGTCACTGAGGTCTGGTTGCTACAAGGGGTAATGCACCCACTCCATGGGTGTGGTATTCCTGTTCTCAGGGAAAAGAGATGGTAAGTCTGAGACACCCACCAAGCACCCAACACACCCTTAGATCCCAGGCCTGGAGACAGTGGGCGGACCCGATAGACGGAGGTCTCAGTCAAGGGACAGAAAAAGTAGAAAGTGTGGGTGGGTGGGAGAGAAGTAGGAAAGAGAGAGTTGGCCCAGGGAATTGGAGCGTTGAGGAGCTCGTCCTGTGTCAGAAGAGTAGTATTCAGCAAGAAAGGCAAGAGGGAGTCCTGGGGGCACAGGCAGAGAGGGGGAAAACCACCCGTGCACCTGAATCCAGATTCGACCTGAGTCGGACGGAGGGGCTGGTTGAAAACCAGGGACCAGCCCTCTGCTGCTCCTAGCCTGATACATGGCAATACACATTATGCACCATTATATTATTGTACAGCAGAAGGTCACAGCGTGTATTTATATCTTCTTGGTGACATGATTGTTATTTGAAGTGAGAACACTCTGTTCATACATTACATAGGATGGTATATAAAGGGCTGGATTGTAGTGTGACTATGAGGCTGGCAGCTTACGCCCCCTGCCAATAGACAAGTATGAGGGGGCAGGAATGCAGGATGATCCTGGCCCATGCTCCCGACACACCTGCTTTCACTGTTGCAGCATGAGACTGAACTTCCCTGTCCCGGAAGGGAGGAGTGAGGGATGAGGAGCAGATATGATTTTATAGATTTATTAGAGATCTAAAGATCCTAGAACAGTAATGACCAGCTCTACTTCATCATGTAGGAGGGCAGAGACAGTACTAAAACGTTTTCTCTCACTGGAGTTCCTCTTTAAGCCACCAATACACAATGTCAAGGTGTGTTGTCAGCTCCATACAGTACAGCCTCAGGTGGCACAAGACCAGGGGGATGAGCAGCTCAGATCTCTCAGTTGACAGCAGGGGGCACTACAGGGTCCGTCCTCAGATTCTCCCCTTACCCTGGATTATTTATTTAGGGGGGCGGGAAGATTCCCCCAAGATAAATACAATGGAAACTAATGTCATTCGGTTGAGTTATCCTTTTGCTAATTTTGTACAAGGGGTCTGGTTTGGCAAAAGTCAGAGCAATGAGGCAGCCTGCTCATTGGTATGTATGGTCATGCCAGCGGAGCCCATCACACACACCGGGAGCTGCTGGCACTGTCAGGAGTGTGGGTGCAGGTGTTCACAGCTCAGTATGGAGGAGGTGTGGTGCTGGCACCCTGTGTACGGGGGAAGTGGCACAGCAAACTACAGACAGCAGGATTAAAAATAAAACCAAGGAGGAATTGGGAGGAGGAGGAGTTGGCAGAGGGATTGAGCAAGGAGGGGAAGAGGCCATGATCCGGATAATGATCTCATGGCCCGGCTGTGAATGACGGCGCGTCTGCAGCAGTGACAGCTCTCACGGGGTGGTCAAGAGGTGGCAGTGACCAGTAACAAGGAGCCGTCAGCGCTGTCACTCCTCCTCATCCTCCATCTCCCTGCTGGAAGGACAGGATACAGCGGCTGGAGCTACCGGGAATCACACGGATCTGCCCTGTGCCATCTGTGCCCGACCTCAGCCGGCTCCTTCACTACGATGCTCCGTCCTACTCAGTGCACTGCTCTTAACCCTTTGTGGAGAGAGCGGCATCTCTTCCCGGGGATCGGGCTGACTGGTTGGTAACAGACGCATTGCTTTGAAGTTGGCTTGTGATTCCTCAGTACCTGTCATGTCTGTGTGTAAGGTGGTGAGGCAAGGAGGGTGGCTGTGGATGATGGGTGCAGTGGGGCTGGAGATGGGGACATGCTTCCTGCACTACGCAGACAGCTGGCACTGGAAGTTTCAGGGAGGAGACAATGAAGTTGTCAGATTGTTTCACTTCATTATTCTCAATATTCACCAGGAGCTGCCCAACCATTATGTGCCAATGGCTCCTATTACTAAGGACTGTGATACCAACTGTGGTCACAGGGCACACATGGGGACTCTACAGGGAGATGGCCATTATGGAGCTTATCAATAGCTAGCTAGAGTAGATGTCATTTATTCAACTATCTTCAGTATCTTATCTATCCATCTATCTAGCATGGATTATCTACAGTATCTATTATTGCTATCTGTATCTATCTATTGCATTATCTATCTATCTATCTATCTATCTATCATTTTTTTCAGTTATTTACAGTATCTGTTTATCTATCTACAGTATATTTCTATTCTATCAATCTATCTACAGTATCCATCATCTATCTTCTATCCTATTTTCTCAGTGACCATTTCAGCCAGGGTTTTGCACAGTAGTAGCTCACCAATTGTCCCATTTTTATTACATGCTCCTGTGTCTATTTGTTCTGTAGTTGGAAAATGGATTTTGTGAAGAAGATTATATAGGATCATGCTAAGTTTTAGCTCTACCTTCGAATATTGCATTTTTGTCAGGTTTTGTGTATACAGTATATATATATATTAATATTAAGTTGTAGCTAATGAAAATCTATTTTCTCCAGGTTTGCTGTGGTCTAGTCTATTGTTGCCTGTCATCAGCCATTACATACAGAGTTGACACTGGCTGTTATTCTTCAGGGTGTCCAGAAAAGCTCTGCCCCATGAGCTTTACTTTGTCAGCTCTGAGACGCTTCAGAAACATTGACTCGAATAAAGCAGCAGTTTACAATGCACTGTAGCTTAATAATAGATATACAGAGCACAGCAATTGGAGAAACACAGCTGGAAACCTATTTCAGTGTGGTCACATTGAAAAGGAACCAATTAAGGGGATTTATCCCTATGTTTTGGCTGCTCTATATCAGGATTCCAGTATTGTTTTTAATATTGCCTTTATTACAACTTAAATGTTAGTGCAGTGTGTGTAAAAAAATAAAGCTTTAAGGGGAATCAACCAGCAGGATTTAGGGCTATAAAGTGAAGCCACTACCTTACAGGCTCTGGGATACTGAGTGCAATCATACCTTTACTTCAATTAGAGGTGTATTTAGGTTTTCTGGCACCCGGGGCAAGAGTTCAGTTTGGCCCCCCAGTAGTCTCAGGAGATGTCATGTGACCAATCATCCATATGTGATTTTTACACTTACAGGTATAGTGACTGCAGGAACCAGCAAGAGCTGTTTCTGGCAGTGAGTATATTACACATTGTTAGGAGTGGGCTAAGGTGTTTAATGGTATAATTAAATGGTTTGTCCAGGGTTGAGATGAAAGTCTAGGTGACGGCAGGCCTCCGAATTCTCATGGCGCGTGTACTGCACACTTTCAGGATTCTCCCATGTCAATGGTAAGATTGGACGATCATGTGAACACAAGTATGCGATTCATATACTTCTGGCCACATTCTGACTAGACGTGTCCGGCCTCGCTCAATTCATTTCATTGATCGAAGCCTTGCATGTCTAGTCAGCACGTGACTGCATGTATGTTAATTGCATACCTATGGTTACGTGACCTTCCACTCTCTCCGCCGACACCAGACAATCCTGACAGCAGGCAGTGTGCGCTCTGTGAGAGTTCAGAAGTCTGCAGTCACAGAGAGACACACAGAGTGACTGCAGACTCATCACAAGCTTGGGACAACCCTTTTAATGCTTCTAACAAATAAATACATAGAACCCTTAAAACTTGTTAGAATGAACAATACTTTATTAACATAGGCTTGTATCAAGAAAGCTTACAAGTTATGGATTGTTAGATGTGTGCAGGATCAGAACAATTAACACAAAACTACATCACCAGACTCACTAGAGGTACTGAAATACATCCATATAACCCTCATCAGAACCAAAATACATTACGAGACCCAGCAGAAGTACAGAAATACATCCATGTAACCCCTATCAGAACAGAAATATATCACCAGACCCACTAGAGGTACTTAACCTCCCTGGCGGTCTGTTTAGTTCTGGAAATTGTTGCTAAAAGCGGGCTACCCGCGTTCGCGGTAGATGCGGTTAAAAAACCGCATCTGCCGCACTTGCCGCATAGCTGCCGCACTTGTGCCGCACTTGCGGCGCTGTTGCGGCGCGGTTGCGGTAATCTGCATAGGAACCAACCACCTCTGATGACTCTCATACATTGTTAATATGTGCCCCTGCACCCTAGTAAACCATTAGCAGCACTGTTGTTGTTTGCTAAGTGGCTGCAGTACAAGTGCGATAATGATTTGAGTAACTTACATGCCAGCGTACATGAGGCCGTCTCCCTGTGTGTTGCTGGGACTTGTTGTGCTGTCCTCGTCATGTCTGCTCGCCCCCTCCCTTATGCACGCCCCCTCTCAGCCTGCTATAGTGCTGTGAGGCTGATTGCGTCATAAAGGGGCGGGGCTACCGTTATGCCGCGATTTAGCCCCGCCCCTTTATGACGAGATCAGCCTCACATCACTATAGCAGGCTGAGAGGGGGCGTGCATAAGGGAGGGGGCGAGCAGACATGATGAGCACCGCCCACACGTCCCATCACACACAGGGAGACGGCCTCATGTACGCTGGCATGTAAGTTTCTCAAATCATTATCGCACTTGTACTGCAGCCACTTAGCACACAACAACAGTGCTGCTAATGGTTTACTAGGGTGCAGGGGAACATATTAACAATGTATGAGGGTCATCAGAGGTGGTTGGTTCCTATGCAGATTACCGCAACCGCGCCGCAACAGCGCCGCAAGTGCGGCACAAGTGCGGCACAAGTGCGGCAGATGCGGTAGATGCGGCAGATGCGGTTTTCTCACCGCATCTGCCGCGAACGCGGGTAAGCCCGAGCCTGACTCGGGGTTAACGCTTCTGGTAGTGAATGTTAACCCCGAGTCAGGCTCGGGAATAACGCTAGGAAGGTTAAATACATCCATATAACCCCCATCAGTACAGAAATACATCACCAGACTCACCAGGGGTACAGAAATACATCCATATAACCCCCATCAGAACAGAAATACATCACCAGACCCACCAGAGGTACAGAAATACATCCATTTAACCCCTATCACTACAGAAATACATCACCAGATCCACCAGAGCTACAGAAATACATCCATATAACCCCATCAGTACAGAAATATATCACCAGACCCACCAGAGGTACAGAAACACTATGTCAAAACCTTCATCAGTACAGAAATACATAACCATATCCACCAGAGGTACATAAATACATAAATTGAACCCCCATCAATACAGAAATCATAACCCTCATCAGTACCAAAATTCAACATCAGAACCACCATCAGTGCATGGTAAAACAATTGTAATGTCAGGTCAGACCCATACACATTTGTACTGCATGAACCTACAACTCCTACTACATCATTAGCAATGGTTAGGACATACTGGGAGCTGTTGTTACCAGCCGTCAATAAAAGCATACAGGAACCACACAACACTGATGAGAATTAGTCATTATCACAAATAATCATTTACATCTGGGTACCTTATAGATGAACTTGTCTCTGATTGGGGTCGTCTTTTCTGTTTCTTCATCTTGTCCTGGCACCACAATGACTTTTCACATCCACAGCTTTTCCAATCCTCTGCAGCACATCCTGGCACGATACCCTTAAAAATAGCAGAATGATCAACATTTTCCTGAGTAACAATATATGCCCTACACTGTACCCCGGAATAAATAATTGCTCCTTCTCACTGTTCCCTACACAAAATATGATCACTGCCCCTATTCTGGCGCATGGCCTCCACACTGCCCCTTCATCACACTGCCCTCTCCTTTCCATACTGGGCTCCCTGGTCACACTATCCTCTACACTGTATCGTCCTATACTGCCCAAGGTTTATACTGTTCTCCCTCATCAAACTTGACATACTGTCCCCGCATGCTGCCCCTCTCTATATAGCTCCACACATGCTCAGACTCTATTTTGTGCCCCTTTACATTTTTCCACCTATTGAAGCCCCTTAATTCCCCTTTCGTTACAGCCATAAAGTGTGATGCCAACAAAAATGCCCCCCAAACACTATATGATGCCCCACAGTGAATTCCTCCATGCGTACAGTATGATGACCCTACTGTAAGCACCTCAACTACACTGGCACAATATGATCTCCAATTGTGACCCCCATACAGCCCTCCATACAATATAATGGACCTATATACAGTTCCTGACAAATCCTATGTTATGTAAATAAAAGCTTATAACCTGACATTAAATTCATCCATTGGTTTTCTAAATTACTCTTTTGAAAGCTGAAACCCATCCAAATGTGGTTTAGGTTAAGAAAATATATTGGCATCAATGCTGAAATATTATGATCATTTAATGAACACAGAATGGTCAGATTTTGGCAAGGCAAAGAAAGTAATGTGATATTCAAACAAATAATTAACTTAAAATAAAAATATATGTTGCATAATATTGATGAATGGAAGTTGTGGTGTTCTTAGAGTCATATTTAATATTTTGTGTGACTTCCATGAGCTTGAAGGACTGCATCTATGCGGTTCAACAATGATTCATGCAATTTATTAATGAAGTAATCAGGAATAGCAAAGAATGCAGTCTTACATGCCTCCCAGAGTTCATCTAGATTCTTTGATTTTGTCTTCCAAGCTTCCTCTTTCAACCTACCCCAAACATGCTCAATGATGTTCATGTCTGGTGACTGGGCTGGCCACTCCTTGAGCACCTTGATCTTTTTTGCCTAGAGGAACTTTGTTGTAGAGATGGATGTATGAGATTGAGCACCATCCTGCTGCAGAATGACCCCTTTTATGATTTAGAATGTAAGGGGTAGCTAATAGTTATTGATATTTTAGGCTTTTGATATTGCCTCCCACCTTGCAAATGTTTCGCACACCCCCATACTGAAAGTAACCCCAGACGATGATCTTTCCACCACCAAATTTGGATCCACATGGGCTCCAGTAGGTCTCCTGCAGTATTTGCAGCGGCTCTGGTGTAATTCTACTGAAGATTCATCAGAAAAATTCACCTTCTGCCACTTTTCCAGCGTCCATCTGTTTAGCAGGCTTTGCAAATGCCACATGGTTTTTTATTTGTCTTTTGTTTAGTGCTGTCTTCTGGGCACTAATTCGACCATGGAGGCCATTTCGAGACAGAATCCTACAAACTGTTCTAGTTGACACAGGGACTTGAGGTGACCAGGCCTGTTGGAGCTCTGCTGTAGTGGAAGAGGGGCTTGCTTTGGATTTTCGAACCAACAAACGTTCCTCCTGAGCAGTTGTCTTGCAGGGTCTGCCAGACCTCAGGCTTGTCAAACACATCTCCAATCTCTTCAAATCTTTTTTTTAATTCTTTGTACTTGACGCTGAGACACATTAAAGGTGCCAGCCACCTCTGCAGTGGATCTGGTCTTCAGCCTCTTCATAATCAAGGCTTTGGTTGCAGGGTGAATTTTTGACATGTTGTCAGAGCTCAAGTTGCAGTTTAAGTGAAGGTCTGGGGCACTGGGTTTCTTTTTATACACACCCACTAATTAATGGATCATTTACGGAGCACAGGTGAGGATGTAAACTAGGATTGGGTGCATTATATGACCAGCCGACAAAATTTTTGTCTTTCCAAAATCTGACCATTCTATGTTCATTAAATGATCAATATTTCAGCATTGATGCCAATTTATTTTCTTAACCTAAACCACATTTGGGAGGGTTTCAGTTTTAAAAAGAGTAATTTATAAAACCAATGGATTATTATTATTATTATTTATTTATATAGCCATTAGGTTCCATGGCGCTTTACATGAGGATGAATTTAATGTCAGGTTATAAGCTTTATTTACATAACATGGATAAGCGACATAACTTTGTCAGGGACAGTACAGTATAATGGCCCCTACACCTCTCCACACTGTATAATGGACCCCAACACAACCCTCAAACAGCCCTGCATAAGTATAAAGGCTCCTCAAACCACTCCAAGTATTATCATGCCCCAGAAAGAGCCTTCAATATATTATAATAGCTTCCATATAGTATAATTGACTCCTTATATTATAATACATCATCCATAGTTCTCCATGTAGTATAATGCACCCCATAGTGCTGTGACCCACCCAGGGGTCTATGGAACTCATTATCCAGGCGTTGATATGAGGGTGCTGTCTCGGTGCTGGTGCCTGAGCCCATAGCCCTGGTGGTCAGCTGAATAAATTATAAAATTAGATTTTTCCCACAAAAATGTTGTTTTAGCCCCAAATATTTTAATTTTCCCAAGGATAGCAAGAGAAATGGGACCCTAAAATTTGTTGTGCATTTTGATTTTTTGAGCATACATTTTCAAAAAATAGTTTGCAGACTCCATTTGCAGAGCCCCTAAATGCCAGAATTACAGAAACCCCCTCAAGTGACCACATTTTGGAAATTACACCCATCTGAGAGTTAATCTCTGGTTGCAGTGATGATTCTATCTATGGAAATCACCCAAGGAGTCAAGCGCAGTGAATTTTGTATTATTAAAAATTGCAAATAAGCCCTTCCAGTGCCCAATACATTGTAGTGCCCGTACATGGTGCCCAGCTCATGCTTCTGGATAAACACACCATTAAGCAGGCTTCCTCACTACAACAGTGCCAAACATGTGGAAGCTAACTGTGGTTTACACTTTCTGGGGCTCAGAAGGTAGAGGAGCATTTGGATTTGGAAGCGCAGATTTTGCTGGTTTACTTTTTGGTGAGTGAGGAGCCATAGCACATTTCCAAAGCCTTTGTGCTACCAGTAATGTGGAAGCCCCCTATATTTCCGTTAACAGATGACGGACCTGAGTGGGGATTTGTGTTTTTGTGGGTTGAGTTGCATGCTATTGGTGACGATTTGGGCACAGAACATTTTGGATCAGTTCATATTTATTCTGTGCTATATGCTGAACACTTACATTTGGACTTCCAGCTACATCTCTGAAATATGTGATTCAGGTGAAACCACCAATGGATTCATACACTATGAGACACCAGAGCTACTCTGGACTTGGCTTCTGTTCAGTTGTGTCCTTCTTTTCAAAGATGCACAAAACTGTGGTTGACTGCACTTTTGCGCACGCCTAAAAAGACACAAAAAGATTGACACCGCCGGATCACATGTCAGATGGGAGTTCAAAGTGACTCCCTCTGCCTGATTACAGTAATTTTCCGTTGGGAATTTTGTCTGAATCAAATTTTTTGGATATTTACATGTAATCACCGATTTGAGCGGCCAGCATATACCCGAGCCTTACTGCAATCTTTAGGAGACACAATAAACTAATCAGCAGCAGTTGCAGAATTGGCTTTATTACTATTTTTACCATTAACCTTGTGGTATAAGTGATTACGTGGCTTTATTCGTCAGGTCAGTACGATCACAGTGATACCAAATTTATATAGCTTTTTTTTTAAGTTTGTCTACTATCACGCTAAAAATTTGTTTTAGAAAATAAATCTTACATGGTAGTGTAAAAGTAAATAAATAACACAATAAAATGACATAGGGCTTTGCTGTATTTTTGATTCTCAGCACAGGTAAAGCAGAGAGCTACAGGCTGCCACCCTGAGCTGCATGGCGTTACCTTGGATGGCAATCAAAAATACAGGGGATCCCATGATTTTTTTAGTTATTTAAATAATGAAAAAATGTACGGTCTTCACCCTGTTTATTGCCAACCAGAGTAAAAACCACGAAGCTGGGGGCTGGTATTCTCAGCGTGGTGAAGACCATATTTATTTGGCCCCCCAGGCTAAAGAATAGCAGTGTCACGGGTGTATCAGGAGGCATGGATGAGGCTGTTGGAGCCACGCACAGAAGGTTGCAGCGCCTAGCCAAACAGCCAAAATCCTGAATTGTGTTTCTGTTCCTTTAAGAGGTATTTCTGTGCTTGGCGAGAGCTGGATGTCACTAGGACCAGGCTGTTCCCTACCTGCCTACCTTCATCTGTCTCTATATATACCCCTTATCTCCCAGAATGCATTGCCAGTGATAGCTTGTTTGGAGTTGGTGGTGCTTCCTGGCTCAGCAGTGCATTGTGGACTTCCTGTGTTGTTGGCTGTCTGGATCTCCATTCAGCTAAGTATTTCTCCCTCTCCCCTTTGTCTGTTTCCCTGGTGTTTTTCCTTTAGCTGTAAGCTGGGTTGACCAGTGTCCACCCTATCCAATACCTAGATCGTCTTAGTTTGAGGGACAGACAAAGACAAGGTATCCTGATCAGCGACAGTTGCGGAGACTGTGTAGGGTTGTTAGAGGAACCAGGTGTCAGCGCTAGTGTTGCTAGGGATCATCATCTTCCCTTTGCCCTTAGCATCAGGGACTCCTTTTCTCCCTCGTCGTCCTGCGTTCGGTGTCTCCCTACGCCCAGCGTGACAAGCAGCCCACAGCCACCCCAGAAATTGGTGCTTTTTTTAGAAGTGTTTATTCCTGGCACTTTACCTGGCTCTTCCTGATGCCCTGGTGCAGTAGCATTGGGGTGATAAAAGGAGATAATGACAGCTGAGTATTAATAGCTTGTCATTATGCCCTAGATTAATAATGTTCAGGGCTCTATGAGACCCACCCATTATCAATCCTGAACATAAGAAGTGAAAAAACACAGAGAAAAATCCTTTATTTGAAATAAATCACACAGACAACTCTCATTTTCCCATTTATTACCTCACACATACCCTCCGATAATAATCCACAATGACGGTCCCTGCAAAGAACACTCAGCTCTGTTTCATCCAGAGACTGTAGCAAAGGAACAAGCACCTCTCGATTCAGCCTCCCACGGGGAGCCGTGATGTCACTCACTGAGTCACTGATGGTTCCCCGCAGCAGTGAACTCAGCTATCCACACTGCCGGCAGAGGGGTCACCTGAGTTCACTGCCATGGGAAGCTAGAAGTGACTAAATAAGTGATGTCATCTGCGGCAGTCAGCGTGATTGCTGGAGACGCAGAGGAGAGAGTGCTGAATTCCTCTCCCATTACCCTAAGTGCTGCAATCAACATCGATTGCAGCAGTTAGGCGTGGTACAGCCAGGGATATACGGTCATGATCCCTGGTTGTGTCACACTGCTCCCAAGCCTCCAATCCCTCCATGCAGGCATGAAGCTTAGGAGAAGCGATCACAGGTAGATAATGCCGAAAGCTCTGCAGCATACTGATAGAGTGATCATGACAGCACAATCACTTTCCATCAGGGCTGGTGACACCGTCCCTTCCAGAGCTCTAGCCTATGGTAAGGGCTATTGCAGCCCCAACCATAGCTGGATTGTAATGATTCAGACAATTTCATTGCCTGATCACTACAGTCATTATGATTGGCTGTTCAGAACTAAACAACCAGTCACAGCAATTGCAGTTGTGGGGTGGGGAATCCACCCACTGGGAGGTCTAGCTCCAGTCCCTTGTGTATGGAATCACAGGGTACCAAAGCATGATCACCATTACTTCAACTACAGTGCAGCGATTCCGCAATGACGAACCAATACATTATAGGTCAGTAAGTACCACTGACTTATGACGAACCGGCATGTCAAAGGTCATGAAGGGGTTAATGACTAAGCCCCATTCTTCAAAGCTGACTTTTGTCACTTTATGTGGGAATAATTCTGGAATGGTTCTATATATCCTGATGATTCAGAGACTGTTTTTTTAATGTGACACATTGTACTTTATGTTAGTGGTAAATATAGGTCATACATTTTTATATTTTTGTGAAAATATCTAAAATCTAATAGAAATTTTTAAAATTCCTTATTTTCAAACTTTGAATTCTTATATCCTTTAACCAGATAGACATACTATACAAAATATCAAATAAATAACATTTAACATATGTCTACTTTATGACTTTGTGTCAGTATAATTTTAAAAGATCCTTTTATTTTGTTACAATGTCAGAAGGGTTAAAATTTAGTAGCAATTTTTCAATTTTTTTCAATAAAGTGCACAAATAATTTTTGACGAAAATATTTAATTTTGAAGGGACTTTGAAGTGCTGATTTCTCAGTAAACCCCCAGAAGTCAAACTATTTAAAAAACGTGCACCCCTCAAATTGTTCTAAATTGCTGTTAGGAAATTTGAAACCACATCTAATTTACAGGCACCTGAGATGCAAAAACAGCAGACCTCATTTTGGAAACTAAAACCCACGAATAATTCATATGGGGTGTGTTGAGCATTTTGAACCCACAGGTGCTTCCTAGAACTTTATAACATTTGGGTGTGATAATGAAACTTTTTTTTTCCTGTTAAAATGTTATTCTAGCCGCAAGTTTTTAATTTTCACAATGGTTAATATATGAAAATGGACCCCATAATTTGTTACACAATTTCTTCAGACCATGGCACTATCCCATATGTGATCTAAACCTCTTGTTTGAGTGCACAGCAAGACTGAGAAGGGAAAAAGCAATATTTGGTATTGAATATAGTTTGGTTGAATAGATAGCAGACACCATGTCTCATTTGCAGAGCCCCTAAGGTACCATAAGGGCCACATCACAGTAGGATGACGTCGCCGGAATGTCGGCGGCAACTGGCGGAAGACGCATGCTTTTGGCGCCCCGCCAGCGTAGTCGCCTGTATGTTTACATGCGGCGACGCACCGGCGATCTGACAGGCGGCATCACCGCTGGAGTGTCTCAAAACCCCAGCAGCGATGCAGTACATGGGAGCCTATGGCTCCCATCGCCTGTCAGATCGGCGTTGGCCGTTTACATGGGGCGATGTGTACACATCGCGCCAGTGCCCCTCACTGCTGTGAAAACAGGCGACCAGTCAAAGGCGTCGCCCTCGCCTAGTTACATTGGGCGACGCATTGGCAACGTCGGCGGTGATAGGCCACACCCCAGCGTCGCCTAAAAAAAAATCGCTGCTGACGTCGCAGGTGTGACGTGGCCCTAACATGAGAAAATCTTCACAAGTGACCACCATTTTGGAAACTAAATACTTAATGGAATTCATCTATAGGTGTACAAAGCATTGTTAATACAGGCGATTCATTACCTTTTATAAAAAAAAATGTAGCATTAAAAATATTGTTTTAGCACCAAATTTATCATTTCCACTAGTGGTATTATGAGAAAATGAACCCCATAATTTGTTATGCAGTTTATTCTGAAGATAGGGATACCCCATATGAGGTCAAAAATTAATGTTTGGGCATATGGCAAAACCTGGAAAGCAAAGAGAGCAATTTAATTTTTGGAACGCAAATTTGGATACTTTTTGTTGCATTTGCAGTGCCTCTACGGTGCCAAAGAAAAAATACCCACAAGAGATGCTATTTGACAAACTAAACCCTATAAATAATTGCTCTATGGATGTGGTGGATGGGGTGAGCATTTTTAACCTACAAACTACATAAAAGAATTTTATAAGACTGGGCTGTGAAAACAAAAAACGTAAGGTTTTTCTGATAAAATTTTACTTTAACCTCAAAATATTAATTCACTTAAGTTCATTCATTTAAATCTATCCGTTTGAATAGATTGTGACTTCCATTAGCCAAGACCCTGAAATGCCACATCAGCAGAACCCCCACAGTGACTTCATGCTGGAAATGTCACTGTAAAAGCAATTTCAGCTAGGGGTGTAGAGAATATTTTGAACCCACAGGTGCGTCACAGAATTTTATGACATTGGGATGCGAAAATATAACATTTTAGTAGTAAAAGTATAATTTTTTTTATTAGATACAAATTTGTCAGTTACCAGTTACATAATGGTTAAAAGGTAAAAATGTCATGAACTTGGCGGATGCCCTATATGTCATCAGGAACTGATTGTTTGGCCACACATCAAGGCTGGGAAGGTAGAAAAGCTACCGTATATTCCGGCGCATAAGACGACTTTTTAACCCTTAAAAATCTTCTCCAAACTCGAGGGTCGTCTTATACGCTGGGTACAGGGCGCCACCTACTGGAAAAAAAAGGCCCCATCTCAGGGGGCCCGCCGTGCTTAAAATAAGGCCCCTGGCCCCCTCAAAGATGAGCTGTGGCAGGCAAAAAAAAAAAAATTTGATACTCACCTGCCTCTGATGCCATTCCTCTCCATGTCCTCCGGAGCTTCCCGCTGCCACCGCCGCCGCTGCTTGATGTCACCCGGTGTGTACGTAGCCGCCGGGCACCATAGATGTACGATAATAAGCCATCAGCCAATCAGGTGGCTGCTAGCGTCTGATTGGCCACTGCATTACCGTACATCTCCTGTACGGAGGTATCTGCGCCGCTCAGCGTGGATGTACGGTAATGCAAGGGCCAATCAGTCACCAGCAGCCGCCTGATTAGCTGATGGTTTACCATCGTACATCTACGGTGCCCGGCTATGTACAGCGGCGATGGTGGTGGCAGCGGTAAGCTCCGGCTCCAGTGACACTGCAGTGGCACTGTGTGTGTGTATCTGAATGTGTGTGTATCTGTGTCTGACTGTGTGTATGTTTCTGTGTGTGTGTATGCCTGACTGTGTGTGTGTGTATGCATGACTGTGTGTGTGTGGCTACAGAAGGATATTGCGGATGATGTAGGCTGCAGAGGATTGGGGGTTGATGGGGCTGTACTCACCCACCACCACTGGAACAACCCTCTCTCCATGTCACCTACCCCCCTCCCCTTGACGCTGACATGTCCCCATCTCTGTGTCTCTTAGGGTACCGTCACACCTGGCGATGTCGGCAGCGATTTTATAGGTGACGCTGGGTCGTGGCCTATCGCCGCTGACATCGCCAATGCGTCACCTAATGTGAATTATACTATATGGAGGACTATGGGGAGTGCATTATGATATATGGAGGACTACGGGGGTGCATTATACTATATGGAGCACTATGATGATGCATTATAATTTAGGGAGACAATTATACTATATGGAAGACATTATATTACTTAGAGGGCTCTGTGGGAGCATGATAAAACTTGAAGGGGTATGAGGGAGCCTCTATACTTTATGCAGGGCTATTTGAGGGCTGTGGGGGGTCATAATACAATGTGAAGAGATGTAGGGCCCATTATTCTATATGTGGGTCTATTATACTGTATGGAGGGCTGTATGGTGGTCACAGTGATCATCATACCGTAGAACTGGGGTAGTCATATACGGCGAGTATATTCTAAACTCTGTATTTTAACTGGAAAAGTTGGGGGTCGTCTTATACGCCCAGTCGTCTTATATTCCGGAAAATACGGTATTTGTCTTTTAAAGCACATATTTTACTAGGATGGTTTGCAGGCAGCATTTGCAGAGCTCCTAAGGTGTGAGAACAGCAGAAAAAAACAAAAATGACCCCATTGTAGAAATTGCACCTCTCAAATTATTTATCTGTGGTTTCAGTGACTATTTAGTAGCATCTATGCCTCGCTCTTTTTCTGGACAATTACAAATATGCCTGTTTAGTGCCCATACATTGTGCCCCTAGATGTTGTACCACCCCATACACCCATGCCCAGCTTGTGTTTCTGCAGACACGAACCCCATAAATTGTTATGTGTGCTCGCCACTACTATAAACATGGGGTTGTATAATGCGGCTTTGGCACAGTGAGGCTCAAAAGGAGGGGCATTTAGATTTGGGAGCAAAGGATTTTATTTGGAGGATGGGAACTATCTCTTTTCCAGAACCTTTGTTCTACCTGCAACGTGGGAATCCCCTATATATTCCACTCACAGATGACAGACCTGATTGGAGGCTAGGATTGTATGGATAAGTTAAGGGTTTTTGTTGGTATCATTTTAGGATACAGAACATTTTTTGATCGTTTTCAGTATAAGGCTTGGATCAGATTCTTGTGTTCCCACTTAAGCACTTACGGTACATCAGGATTTCCATGTAAATCCCTCAAAAATATGATCCAGAAGGAACTCCTGACAGATCCACTCACAGTAATGAGGCAGATGGAGACACTTTAGACTCTATTTGTGTTTTGCGTCTGTTTTGCAGGTGTCCATATTTGTAGACATGCACAAAACTCTTGTTTCACATTTGAGCCAGAACAGAAACCAGATGAAGTCTAGAGTGTCTCCATCTGCCTCAATATAGTGATTAGTTCTATCAGGACTTTTGTCTGAGTCATGGTTTGTGAAATTTACATGGAATCTGTAACGCTAGTGTGTTTGTACCTTGTTTCCCTGGCGTTACTGAGCATGTCTGTTCCCTTACCCAATGCTCCTTCCCCCCCCAACCAGCTGGGATACTGTTGCTTGTTATCTGTATGGATGCTGCTCAATTCCCTGTTCTGCTGCATAGCTGTAAGTGTGTTGTAGAGTCTTTGCTCCGCTGATTGACCATCCACATATGCGGTCCCAGGCTGAAGCTATCCACGGGTTGCAAGGTCCTCTGCAGCTGGTGCATGACTTTCCACGTGTCCAGGCTTGCAGCCGCTGCCAGGTGCCTTAGGCCTCAGTTCATGTGCTGGCTATGCTGTACTGGTTTCTCTCTATGCTTAGAGTGCGCGTAGCCACACCTTCCCTGCTTTTATTAGGAGTGTTTGTGCTTGAATTGCTGTCCCTAGCCTATAGCTGAGGGTTAGCTCCTATTTAAAGTTCCCTTTCATTGTTGGGAGTCACCAGAGCTACTCATTAGGTTGCAGAACCTAGTCATGTATGTTTGGTACAGCATGCTGTTCCTGGTCTGCCTTGTTTTCAGCTCGTGTTATGCCTCCTACCAGTTCTGGGAAAGCTGATGTCTTTGTCCATGGACCCGTCCTGTCTATATGTTGATACCAAAGTCCTTGCCTTTAAATGTGGATTCTTGCTGTGTGATATTCCTGAACTCATTTCATATCTTGAACCATGTACCCAGAGATTATGAATCAACCTGTGTTCATCTTTTGAAGATGGAGTCCAGTGTTCCTGCTGAGCGTCCACTACGCTGTTCTCATGCTACTATGCTGTGCTAGCTCTGTCCAGTTCCCGTCCACTCCTGTGGTGAACGCATCTCTCAGCTCTGGTCCATGCTTGTTATGCCTGCACTGTTCTGCTGTGCTCGCAATACTTAGCTCAGGTCTGATTGTGTAGCACCCATTTCATGCATCTCCAATCCGATCCTGCAGTGCTTGCACAACACCGTCTGAGTTCCTTTCCAGGTCATGTCCAATTTCCGGAGCCTGATGACCGTTGCCTGGTACCTGGAGCTCGTGTCCGATGTCCGGAGCCTGATGACTGCTGCATGTGTCCCTGATGACCGCTGCCGGTGTCCCTGATGTCCTGCTTCTACCCTGATGTTCCTTGCCTGGAGCCATGTCCAATATTTGGAATCCTAGCCTCTGTCCAAGATGTTTAGCCTATGTCCAGATGTTCAGTCCAAGGTCCTGGTAGTCCAGCCCGTGTTTCAGAGTCGGTCCCGCTTGTGTTCCTAGACGGGCTCCTTCTCTGTATTCCTGGGGTGTTTCAAGTCTTGTATACCAGTGACAGCTCTGCCTGTGTACCCTGGATCTGATGAGCCGATGTCCTAAGCTATCCTGTTGGCGTTCCTGGACCTGTGCTATCCGTGTTCCACCTGTGTCCCGATGTCCTGCCTGTTCCCTGGGGTCCATCCTGTGATCCATCCTGTGATGATGTCTGTTCGAGGTTAGTCTCTGATGTTCTCCGGCTGTGCCAGAGCTAAGCCTGAAACCTGAGGAGAGCATATGCCTGTGCCAGATGACCCTGGACTGCATCAACCCGTAATAACCTCTTGCCATCGTCTGACGTCTGCCTACATGAGATGTCTCCCTGCTTTATGCGTGGAATAGGGAGTCTGGCTTAATGTCTTGTTACCATGTACCTTGTACTGTGTTCTTTGTCTACGTAAACTTTATGTTTCTTTATACTTGAAGTGTGCAGTGTCAGCTAGTCCTGCATGTCACCACTTTGCCCACATGTTCAGCTGCCACAGACCCTGGTCGCTTCCCTTCCATAGTCTGGGCAGGCTCGGGTCCCCCCTGTGGTCCAGTGAATCCACATACTATACCATCTGGGATGCACACCCCACGTTGCCATGTCCTGGCGGCGCGTAAGCCTAATGATCCCTGCATTCCCCCGTAACATAAACCCTGACTTAATTGTTCAGCGGAGAGTGAAAGATAGATGTCAGCTGAGCCTTATTCCAATTTTTCAGAGGTAGAATGAAGAAATAGCAGTACAAGAATAGTTCTTTTTTTTTTTTTTTTGCAGTTCACCGTACAGTATTAGTGATAAGATGACATTATTTAGTGGGTCAGTGCAATTATAGCGATTCAAGATTTACATAGTTTTATCTATGCTTTGCTTTTACCACACAGCTATATTTTATAATAGTTTTTCTGTTGCAATATCCAGAGAGCTTCACCCTTTTTTATTTTTTTGGCAAACAGACCTGTATGAGGGGTTATTTTTTGTGCGACGAGTTGGAGATTTGTTTTTTACCATTTTGGGGAACATTATTCTGATTTTTCAGATGATGAATGAACAAAAACTAGCAATTCACTTACTGTTTTTTTGTTATCAATTATGGATCCTGGTTTTTGTGCACACCTTAAGCAGACTCTGCCACAGGAGATGACGGATCTGCGGGAATAGGTGGTGCCGCAGCTGCAGCAAATTGCGGGTCTGCTGGTCATGGCTCATGCTCAGCCACGGCCAGAACTCAAGATTTCCCTCCCTGATAGGTTTTCTGGAGGCGTGATAAGTTTCGGACATTTCAGGACTCTTGTAAGTTATAATTCAGGCCCCATCCTCATTCTTCAGGCAATGGGGAACAGAGAGTGGGGATTGTGATCTCTCTGTTGCGAGGAGATCCTGTCATACTGGGTGTAGGGAGACACCCAGCGCTGGACGACAACAGGGGGGGGGGAAGGAGTCCCTGATGCTAAAAACAAAAATGGGGGATGGTGACTCCTAGAACAACTAGTGCTGACACCTGGCACCCGTAACGTCCCTATACAGTTTCTGCAACTGTCGCCGCCAGTATACCTATTCCCTGACTGTCCCTGGACTACCACTACACAGGGCTCAGAGAGGGTGAACACTAGTCAACCTGGCTAGCAACTAGAAAACACACAAGGGAAACATACAAAGTGGGGAAGAGATACACTTAGCTTTAGCAGATATCAGCAGGCTCCAAGAAACACTGCTTTGATCAAAGAATCAATCAGGAACACCTGAGGCTATTACCAGCAGTGCATCCTGGGAGTCAAGGGAAATATATAGGCAGCTCCAAGGTAAGGAATCAGCTGGGTCCTAGTGACATCTAGCTTTAACTAAAAGTGAAATGCCTCTTAAAGCGACAGAGACATTTTTTCTTTAGGATGTGGACTGTTTGGCCAAACTCTGGGACCCTCTGCGAGTGACCTCTACAGTCTAATCCGTGCCTCCTGACAAACCCGTGACAGTACCCCCACTTCTACGAGTGGTCTCCGGACACTTAGGACCAGGCTTGTCAGGATGGGAGAGGTGAAAGGCACGGACCAGCTTGGCGGCGTTCACCTCTGATGCGGACACCCCCATCCTCTCCTCGGGACCGTAACCCCACCAGTGCACCAAATACTGAAGGGAACGGCGCAACATGCGTGAATCCATAACCTTAGAAATTTGAAATTCCTAATTCCCATCCACACAGATTTTTTCGGGCAGCAAAGGAGACGGCTCAGATGAAGGCACATATGGTTTGAGAAGAGATCTATGAAACACATTGTGAATCCTGAGTGATTGGGGCAAATCAAGATGAAAAGCTACAGGGTTAATGACGGCGGTTATCTTATAGGGACCAATAAACCTAGGTCCCAACTTCCATGAAGGTACCTTCAGCTTAATATTCCTGGTAGACAACCACACATAGTCATTCACACACAGGTCTGGACCTGGCGAGTACTTCTTGTCAGCCATACATTTGTATCTGTCACCCAAGAGTCTCAAGTTACTCTGCACCCCCTGCCATATAGATGAGAGAGAAGAGGCAAATCAGTCCTCCTCAGGAACTCCCGAAGAACCTTTACCACTAAAGGTTCCAGAATGAGGATGAAACCCATATGCACCAAAAAATGGTGACTTGCCGGTGGACTCCTGGTGACGATTATTTATGGCAAATTCGGCTAAAGGTAAATAGGAAGCCCAATTCCCATGGTTTTCAGAGATAAAACACTGAAGATAAGTCTCCAAATTTTGATTTGTGCGCTCAGTCTGCCCATTAGACTGCGGATGGAAAGCAGAATAGGACAACTTTACCCCTAATTGAGTACAAAAGGCTTTCCAAAACTTGGAAACAAACTGAGTACCGGATCGGAGACCACATCGGAGGGAACCCCATGAAGTCTCACGATTTCACTGACAAACACCTGTGCCAGTGTCTTGGCATTAGGAAGTGCTGGTATTTCCACAAAGTATACCATCTTTCTGAACCTATCAACCACTACCAAAACCACCGTCTTGCTTGCAGACAAAGAGAGATCCGTGATAAAATCCATACACAGATGTGTTCATGGTCTATCAGGAATGGACAATGGCATGAGAGATCCAAACGGATGGGTATGCAGAGCCTTAGCGCGTGCGAAAACACTACAAGCAGACATGAAGTTAGTCACGTCCTTCTGCAACCCTGGCCACCAAAAATGATGAGACAAAAGATCCAAGGTGGCTCTACTATCCGGATGACCTGCCAGTACAGAGACATGATGTTCTTTAATTGCCTTGAGGTGCAAATAAGGCGGTACAAAGAGGCTCCCCAAGGGGCAGGAGACAGGACCGCCCCTCTGAGCCTTCAACAGCTCCCTCTCCAAATCTGGGTAAAGAGTCGAAACAACCACCCCCTCCTGTAAATTGGGAACGGGACTCTCTTGATTACCACCACCCGGGAAATTACGTGATAATGCATCTGCTTTCACATTCTCAACCCTGGTAGGCGATGGTGAAATTAAATCTTGTAAAAAACAAGGACCATCTGGCTTGCCTGAGGTTGAGACACTTGGCGGATGCAAGGTAAGATAAGTTCTTATGGTCAGTGATAACAGTGATGGGATGGACAGCCCGTCCCAACCAGTGATGCCATTCCTCAAAAGCCAACTTAATAGGCAAAAGTTCTCTATTACTGACATCAGAATTTCTTTCGGCCGACGATAATTTTTTGGAGAAAAATGCGCATGGCAACTATTTACTGGGAGAAGGCCCTTATGACAACACTGCCCCCACCTCGGATGCATCCACCTCAACAATAAAGGGCTGAGAAAGATCTGGCTGACAGAGGATAGGTGCGGTAGCAAAGCATCTCTTCAGGGAGGAGAAAGCCTGCCGAGCGGAGTCTGACCACTTAGAAAAATCCGACCCCTTCTTAGTCATGTCCATGAGGGGTTTCACAATTACAGAATAATTCTTAATAAATTTACGGTAGAAATTGGTAAAACCCAAAAAACGTTGCAATGCCCTCAGGTTTTCTGGATGATCCCAGTCAAGCAGCGTCTCTGGATCCATCTGAAAACCTGAACGTGACAACAGGTACCCAGAAATTGGACCTCCTGAATGGCGAAAACACATTTCTCCAATTTAGCATACAGTTTGTTGTCCCATAAAATCTGTAGCACCTGTTTAACATGAGACTGATGTGTCGCCATATCGGGTCAGTAGATCAAAATATCATGCAAGTAAACTATCACAAATCTACCCACCAAATGATGGAAAATATCATTCACAAAGTGTTGGAAAACTTCAGGGGCATTCGTCAGACCGAACGGCATCACAAGACTCTCAAAATGGCCCTCAAGGGTATTAAAAGCAGTCTTCCATTCATCCCCCTCTTTGAATCTAACCAGATTGTAGGTCCCCCTCAAATCCAACTTGGAGAACCATTTAGCTCCCACAATCTGACTGAACAAATCAGGAATCAGAGGGAGGGGATATGGATCACGGACCGTTATCTGATTCAATTCCCGGAAACCTAAATAAGGACGGAGGCCTCCATCTTTTTTTTTTAACAAAAAAGAATCCTGCCGAGACTGGCGAAGATGAGGGTCTGATATGTCCTTTCTCCAGACTCTCAGCAATGAAATCCTTCATGGCTTGTCTCTCAGGACCAGATATATTATACAGCCTGGATTTGGGCAGTTTAGCTCCAGGAATGAGGTTAATAGGACAGTCATATGCATGGTGAGGAGGCAAATCCCGACAACCCTTTTCTGAGAACACATCCTCATACTCTGATAGATATGCAGGCAATTACACAGCAGACACACCAGCAAAATATGCATTCAAGCAATTCTCCACACAGAAATCACTCCACTGCACAATGTCTCTGGACTGCCAATCCACCATGGGATTATGTTTAACCAACCATGGCAGGCCCAGAACAATGGGAGCAGGGAGACCCTCCAGAACATAGCAAGAAATTGTCTCCTGATGTTGGGGTTCAACCTTCAACTTAATATTATGCACAATTTGCGTAAGACTTCCCTGAGCAAGAGGCACTGAGTCGATGACATAGATATGAATGGGTTTAGACAACAAACTGCAGGTAAGCCCATGAGTCGTTACAAAATGAGCATCCACCATGCTGACCCCCGCTCCACTATCGACAAAAACAGAATTTTTTTTCAGTTTTGCTCTCTAGCACCACCTCGGCCCTCTGGAGAAACCAGGAATTACATGTGGAAGATACACACACCTCCTGCTCATTTACCTCCACACCACCCATGGTAACCCAAGTGCCATGTATTCCACTCCGTTTAGGAACAGGCTCCAATAAAATGGCCCCTTTTACCACAGAAAAAACAGACCCCCTTTTTTTTTTCCTCCTCCTAGTTGCATGGGTTCATACACACTCGGGAGAAACAACTCACCCTCTGATTGCCCACCTGGCAATAGGGTACTACCTCGAGAAAGGTTCTCAAGAAAAAGTGGTTTACCCTATCCTGAAGGCGTCTATCCATACGTATAGCCAAAGACATAGCAGCCTCCAGAGATTCTGGGTCTTATAAACCGCCAGAGCATCCTTCAACCTTTCTGAGAGTCCCTGGCAAATATGACTTCTGAGGGCCGGATTGTTCCACTTAGTGTCCGTAGCCCACCTACGAAACTGAGAACAGTAAGTCTCTGCTGACCGATTTCCCTGTTGGAGGTGACGCAATTTGGTTAGGCCAAAGAGACACGGTCATGATCATCATAGATGAGCCCAAGAGCATCAAAAAATCCCCTCTACAGACTGGAGACGATCAGAGTCATATGGCAACGAGAAAGCCCAGGATTGGTGATCCCCCTGCAACAGCGACACAATAATTCCTACACACTCCTGCTCATCTCCAGAGGAATAGGGCCGGAGCCTAATGTATAGTTTACAGACTTCTTTAAATACTGCAAATTTGTCTCTGCCTCCTGCAAACCTGTCTGGGAGGGCAATCTTAGGTTCAGGTCTGACCTGCCCACCCGCTGGGATCCAGCTGCTGGCCCTGCAAAGACGACTGGATGTCTGCAACCTCCAGAGACAGAGTCTGGAGCTGCTGGGCCAGAGCAGACACAGGATCCATGAATAGAAAAGGAAGAAAAAAAAATCAGTTTCACGCTATCTGGATGTTTTGCGACTAGACGGTCAAACGGCTTAATCGCTATGCCATTTAACAGGTGATGAAGCGTTTTTACACCAGCAAGTACCCAAGGCTGTAAATCTATATACGGGATATATAGTTCTATTGCCTTTAGAGACACTTCAGATAAAGGGATTTTAATAAGAGTGGGGACTGTCTGTCTCCAAAAATGTAGTGTAGTAGACATGGTCGGAAGAGGGAGGTTACAAGGCCGGGGCCCAAAAGGCTTCAACCTCTAATATGAATCGGGTGGAGCCTCTAGTCCCAAAGAAATTTTCGATTTGCAACCACTTATGATCCTTATCTCGTTGCCACCAATCCCACTACCACCTTATAGTACGCCATCAAGTTCTCACTCCCATTCCTCCCAGATCATAAGGGTACTACAGAAGCGACCTGGCCACTCTAGGGGTTCTGTTGGCCCATATATATCTGTTTGTTAGGCGCTGAAGGTTAGTTATGATTTTGCTTGATACCCTCAAAGGAAGACATAATATAATATCTTGGGGAGCATTTTCATCTTGAAAATATTAATTCTAGCCACCCAGGAGGACATAAACAGATGTAATGAGTCCAGCTCGGCCTTGATCTGTCTGAGTAGAGCAGAGTAATTTGCCTCTATAATGTTATGGGAGTGTGTAAGCTTTATGCCAAGGTAAGAGATACCCTGATCAGTCCAACAGAAGGGAAACTTATTCTCCAGTTCAACTTTGGTGACCAAAGGAACCGCAACAGGGAATACCAGTGATCTGGATGCATTCAGTTTGTAAATAGGACACTGACGCAAACTCCTCTAGCTCAGCCATGATGGTCAAGATCGACCGCTCCAGGTCCACACAGGGAAGATGGTTAAAATTGATGGGAAGATGGACGGAACCAAATACAGGATCATTCTGGAAGAAAACCTGTTGGAGTCTGCAAAATACCTGAGTCTGGGACGGAGATTTATCTTCCAAGACAATGATCCCAAACATAAAGCAAAATCTATGATGGAATGGTTCAAAAATAAATGTATCCAGGTGTTAGAATGGCCAAGTCAAAGTCCAGACCTGAATCCAATAGAGAATCTATGGAAAGAGCTGAAAACTGCTGTTCACAAACACTCTCCATCCAACCTCACTGAGCTCGAGCTGTTTTGCAAGGAAGACTGGGCAATCATTTCAGTCTCTCGATATGCAAAACTGATAGAGACATACCCCAAGAGACTGCAACTGTAATCGCAGCAAAAGGTGGCGCTACAAGGTATTAACTCAAGGGGGCCGAATAATATTGCACGCCCCACTTTTCAACTTTTTATTTGTTAAAAAAATGTAAAATATCCAATAAATTTTGTTCCACTTCACGATTGTGTCTCACATGTTGTTGATTCTTCACAAAAAAATTTGAATTTATATCTTTATGTTTGAAGCCTGAAATGTGGCAAAAGGTTGAAAAGTTCAAGGGGCCAAATACTTTCACAATGCACTGTATATAAAAATAAACCATTTATCGGCCCCATTTCCCCACAATTTACACACCTACGAGTGATATGTATATAGATTGATCCATAATTGGTGTCCATAGGAGATCATGTGACCATATTGTCCATGAAAAGATGCACATTCAGAAGTAACACGGTCACTGGCTGTCACATTATTATCTTATCCAGCACAGGCTTCTTCTGAGCCTGTGAGAAAAGAGCAGGATGGGTAGAGGTAGTGAGATCATGTGGCCACTAATATTATCTCCTAAAGATGCATGGGTTTAGGGCAAATAGGGCACATAAATGTTTAATTAAATTTACCGCCATAACGACAGCCACATGATTCTAAACATCGGCATCTGAGGGTACTTCTTCCTTTCCGACGCCTAAAGACATCAGAGTGGAAAAAGCTCTGTATTGCCCCCCACATTTAGAAAATCTCCGGGGTTTCAGCTACCGCAGGTAGTTGAAACCCTGGAGATTATGAATCGGGCCGTTTTCTACAGTTCCCGATCACATGATTGCCAGTATATCACATGAAACAAACAGACATCAGTGGTAACAAATGATCAAACATGTCAGATGGGCAGAGAAATGTGCTCACCTGGTCGCCCTGAATTCTCCAGTACAGAAAAAGTTTCCCGCTCCGAGTTTCCAAACTGATATAGACTGTGGTGCTGGCTGAAAAATACTTCCTCCTATTGATTACCAGTCAGATGGAAGACAAATCTCCTTTCCTGCCTCACCCGCCCTCCAGTCTGCAGCCCTTCCCCCCCGGTACCTCCATCCCTCTGATTGTGACCCTACGGTCCTGCAGCTCTCCTCCTGTGCCATCGTCTAGCCAGATGGTGGGCGCCTGCACGGAGCAGAGACTGTGCTCTGCTCTGCCAGTAGAATGACCTGTAATGGAGACTGAGCTGCAGTGATCTCAGTGAGGTCATTACTTGTCACAATCCTTGGGTCACACAGGGGTCAATTGTGAAGCCATGGTTATCTTCAGTGCCTGCTCTGGAGATCACAGTTAACCTCTGTGTGACCGGAGGATCATGAGCTGTAATGACTAGGGATAAGCGAGTAGTGAAATATTCGGACTCGCCATACTCGTAACGAGTAGGTCCTAATACTTGAGTATTTGTTACGAATAGCGAGTCCAATGTAAGTCAATGGGAAAGGAAATGCGAGTAATTGTATGCTGGACTCTACACAGAGGTCTGGGGGCTGAGGAAAAGGCTAAAACAGTTGCATGATTGCTTAAAAGCTGGCGGTAAAAAGCCGCCGGCTTTTAAACAATCACTCAGCTGATGCTGATCGATGGAGACTCTGCTCCACCTTGTTGGATGGTCTGTGGTCTCTCCCTGAGCTGACATGTCACATGGGGGAGGAAAAATCATGTGTTCCTCCTCTCATGTGACATGTAGTTTTGCTTTCGTAGTCTATCTACATACACTCCAAAAGTGAAATAAAAGTTAACAAAAGGTGTTAAAAATAAAAAAATAAAATGCTCACCTATCTGGGGACCCGAGGAGAAGTCATCCGATCGGCTGCAAGGACCTTAACGATGTGATTGGCTGGTAGCGATCAGCTGATGAGTCATGTGACAGCATCAGCTGATCACCCACCCAAACCCATCGTCTGAGGTGTCGACAGCGGGTGGTTTAAACTAAGAGCTGATCTGACAGCTGTTTAAATTGCACGCCAACACCATTCAGCTGATGTAGGCGGCAGCCGATTTAAACACAGGTCCATACAGACGCCCCACACAGACAGACACAGGAGAGAGCCACAGGCCAGCGATAACAAAACTACCTGAAGGACCCCTGGGACCTATCCTACAGTTCCAGCTACATATGAAAAATAGGTCTTATCCCCTTAAAGTCAATCTGGTAATCTGTCTAACAAGGCACATAGTTTATCCTAGAATCTGTTTCCAAACATAATGAAGGGGCTGTGATTACTACACAGCGACAGGATTCATCATATACCATTATTGAATCTCATTCCTCTTCATTCTGCCTTCCAATTGTCTTCCTGACGAAGGCTCGTGCCTAAGGCAAAACGTCTGTTTTTTGGAAACTACACACTTTGCACTGAAAATTAAAAATCTGAAAAGCAACTACCATTTTCCTTTCTTTTTTCACACGATGTGTGCCAGGACTAAAACTTTATACTGTATATCCAGGCTGGGGAGCCATATTCAGGATGGGGGATGCTATATACCAGAACAGGGACCATATTCTGGATGGGGGGCTATATCCCAGGATAAAAGGCTATATACAGGATTGGGGGGCCATATCCAGGATGGCGATTAATTATCAGGATGGCGGGGCTATATATTACTTGCCAGCAGCACATCCCCCCATAACAGTGCATTCTAACCACATTTTTTGCTTAATTTGTTTCCCCTCTATTCTCCACTAAAACCTGGGTGTGTCTTATAGTCCGAAAAATACGGTAAAACAATGTTCTTAGCAGCACATTTCCTGATGCACACTGCATAAGTGCTGCCAATAACATGATACTGTAGGGGGCAAATTGCTCTACTGGTGATTGTTATGCATGCGACAAGCACTTAAGGACATAATATTGTAGATTGTGCTCATTTACCAGTCTGCACTTAGCACATGTAAATTTAATCTAAATGTCTGAGTGTTATGGTGCAATATGTGAGCATTTAGGGCCCCACTTTAAACTTTTGCTCATGGCCCCACTTAGTCTAAAACCGTCCCTGCCTGCGGGGCGGCTTTCTGTGCCACCGTTTGTCCGCAGCATGTCAATTTAGCGCTGTGTAGTCTGAGACGATTTCAGTGGGTGAATGCAGGGAAAAGCTGCCGTACCCCGAAGGCTGATCGTGGAGCCTGAACGGCTGCATTCACCCGCGAAGATCCTCAGCATTTTGCCAGGAGAGGAGTCAATGCATCCAGGACGTAGTGTTTCCATATCATTTGCACATACCCTAAAAGTGAGAAATTTTGTGTGGAAAAAAAGAAAATGTTCAATAGGATGATCTATTGTTATAAAGTTCTGTGAAGTACCTGTGGGTTCAAAATGCTCACTATACCCCAGTATAAAATCCTTGAGGGGTCTAGTTTCAAAAATGGGTAATTTGTAGGGTGTTTCGGTTGTATAAGGAAGGCCCTGCAAATACAATGTAGCACCTTCCATTTATTTCAGCGTTTCCAAAATTCAAATATTCCTACTTCTACTTACAGTCCTCCCATTTGTCCAAAGAGAGGTTTGTGACCACATGTGTGGTATCGCCATGCTCATAATAAAGTGGGTAAGAAACGGTGGGGTTCTTTTGTTGGTGTTGTCTTGGGTAAAAGTGAGAAATTTGGTGCTAAAGCAACACTTTTAGGAAAAAAAGAACATTTTCAATATGGTGACCTATTGTTGTCAAATTTTGTGAAGTATATGTGGGTTCAAAATGCTCATTATACCCCTAGATAAAATCCTTGAGGTGTCTACTTTCCAATATTAGGTGTATTGTGGACAGGAGTGGTTCTGCTGTTTAGTGTACTTTAGGGGCCCTTGAAATGCAACATAGTGCCTGCAATCCATTTCAGCCAAATTTGCTTTCCAAAATTGAAATATTGCTCCATCCATTCTGAGACCTACCGTTTCTCCAAACAGAATTTTTTGACTGTGTGGGGTATTGCTGCGCTCATAAGAAAGTGGGTAACAAACTGTGGAGTCCACTTTTTTGTTTTACTTCTTTTAAAAGTGAAAAATTTGGCGCTAAAGCAATACTTTTGTGAAAAAAAAGAAAATTTTCAATATGTCGAGCTATTATTATCAAATTTTCTAAACTACCTGTAGATGCAACATGCTCACTATACCTATAAGCTAGGTTCACATTGCATTTGTGTCGTCCATTTAACGGATACGTTTGAAAGCACTACAAATGTACCATTTATCGCATCCATAGGCTTTCATTCATAAAACGCATAGTAACGCATGTCAATATGGGCATCCGTTTGAATAGTATACTTTTTTTTGAAAGGCACATGAAAATGTGGACTGCTACGTTTTTGTGTTCCGTTAAGAAAATTTTCACTAAACAATAACTTTTTTTTTTACATTGGACTCTCTACCTGGCTAGTAATAAAAAATACAGGTGGGCCCTTTTTTTTAAATTATCTCTTGAAATTATTAAAAATCATTAAAAAAAAATTATGTAGGGCTTCGCTCTATTTTTCTGCCATGCTTTCTGGGCCCCCCCACACTGCAATTGCAGCCGCTCCAGAAGCTGGAATCCTCAGCACGGGGAAGACAAATGTTCTGGGTCCTCCATGCTGCAAATTGCAGCCCGCAGCCGCTCCAGAAAATGGCGCAATCATAGAAGCACGATTTTCAGGCACTGTACCTTACTCTTCCAGTTGCACTGGTGCTGGTGGCTGACTGGGTAATAAGGGGTTAATGACAGTTGAATATTGCCAGCTGGCACTAAGCCCTAAGTTCATAATGTTGGGCCAATGTTAGACGCAGCCATTATAAACCTATAAGTAGTAATTGATACAACACAGAGAAAAAAAATTATTTGGAAAAAGAACACAAACACATGTCTCATACATATCTGTATTACTCCCAACACAAACCTTCCACAATCCTATGCGATGTCCGATCATGGTGGGACCAGAAACCGAGTGAGTTTTGGGTCTTCTATGAGTGGGATGAAGTCACAGTCTGGATCACCTGACTTCAGCTACAGCTCTGAACTCAAGTGACCTTTCACGCCACTCACAGAGAGACCCGAAATCGCTGTGAGTGGTGTGATGTCACAGTCAGGTTCAACTCAGGTCAGCTAGAGTGACACAGCTTAGCTTTGACCTTAGTTGAACTATTTCGCGGGACTCGAAACTCAGTATTAAAGCTCATTTGGGTTTATTCCCATCCCCATAAATCACAGTTCATAACATACCGTATATACTCGTGTATAAGCCGAGTTTTTCAGCCCAAAATTTGGGCTGAAAAGTCTCCCCTTCAGCTTATACACGAGTCAATACGGGTGGGGGCTGCTGTATGAGTTGGTGGGGGCTGTGGAGGCTGGAGGAGGGGGGAGGCTGCTGTATGAGCGGCCCCGTCACATGGGGCCGCTCATTATATATGCACTGCTTCCTCCTGTCAATCAGCGGCAGGGGGAAGCAGTGCATAACTAAATAAATTACCCCCAAATGCTGGCACTCTCCCCCCTTGTAAGGGCCTCCCTCCGCTGCTTATATTACCATCCCAGTCTTCTGATCAGCGCCGCTCCTCGGTGCTCCATCCTCGCTGCTCCCATCCTGCAACATCCGGGATCTCCGGCCGTCGCAGGCATATGACGTCATTGCGCGACGGCCGGAGATCCCGGATGTAGCAGGACGGGAGCAGCGAGGACGGAGCACCGAGGAGCGGCGCTGATCAGAAGACCGGGATGGTAATATAAGCAGCGGGAGGGGCCCTTACAAGGGGGGAGAGTGCCAGCATTTGGGGGCTGCTGGGTACCCCCTGGGGGCTGCTGGATACCCCAAGGGGGCTGCTGGGTACCCCAAGGGGGCTGCTGGGTACCCCCAGGGGGCTGCTGGATACCCCCAGGGGGCTGCTGGATACCCCCTGGGGGCTGCTGGGTACCCCCAGGGGGCTGCTGGGTACCACCAGGGGGCTGCTGGGTACCCCCTGGGGGCTGCTGGGTACCACCAGGGGGCTGCTGGGTACCCCCTGGGGGCTGCTGGGTACCCCCGGGGGCCTGCTGTATGTACCCCCGGGGGCCTGCTGTTTGTACCCCCGGGGGCCTGCTGTATAAACCCCCGGGGCCTGCTGTATAAACCCCCGGGGGCCTGCTGTATATACCCCCGGGGGCCTGCTGTATATACCCCCGGGGGCCTGCTGTATATACCCCTTGCGGCCTGCTGTATATACCCCGGGGGCCTGCTGTATGTACCCCCGGGGGCCTGCTGTATAAACCCCCGGGGGCCTGCTGTATAAACCCCCGGGGGCCTGCTGTATGTACCCCCGGGGGCCTGCTTTATATACCCCCGAGGGCCTGCTGTATATACCCCCGGGGGCCTGCTGTATATACCCCCGGGGGCCTGCTGTATATACCCCTGGGGGCCTGCTGTATATACACCTGGGGGCCTGCTGTATACCCCTGGGGGCCTGCTGTATACCACTGTACCACTGGGGGCCTGCTGTAAATGATACTACTGGGGCCTGTATACCACTGGGAGGGCCTGTATACCACACTGCTGGGGGCTGTATACCTCACTGCTGGGGTTGTATACCTGTGCTGGAGTCCACCCTCGGCTTATACGCGAGTCAATAAGTTTTCCCAGTTTTTGGGGGCAAAAGTAGGGGGGGGTCGGCTTATACACGGGTCGGCTTATACACGAGTATATACGGTAAGTAGGAGGTTTCCATTCTCTTCATAGAGCTTAAATGACCATTTTCCTCACAGTAGGTTCAACACAGCAAAAAAAGAAGAAAAAAAGTTGTGCACCAATCTGTTTTAAGAAAACTCTATTATTCTGGGCATACAGACATGGTATTTTAGAGTGTAGTGCGTAAAAAAACAGGTGTACTGGTGATGCTCATTCAAGATTAAGACATATCCATTTAATGAATTAAAGCACTCACCAGGTCTTCGCATCATAAAATCCTCCTGTTTGTCTTTAAGAGCTGCATGGTTGATGGTTGTGAAGGTCCTTGTCTCCTGTGGTGTGCTCCAGAACTGCAGTCAATATTATTTTCAATTGCTGGTTCAGGAGTTAATGTGTGCCTCACCTTGAATCCCCTCCCCCTGATTTAAATAGCCTTCCCTCTCCTCTGTCAGGTGCTGCTGATAGCTATGTCCTCTAGGTCTTGGTGCTGTGCTGATGCTTAGCTGCTGGGCTAAAGTCTTTCCTTGGTAGAAGCTGTGATTCCTGACCCGTGGGTGGAGGTAGGGGCCCTCAGCCTAGGGCTAATCAGGAGTTTTACGGTACAGAATGGTGGCTCAAAGCTCCTCACCATCAGAGGTACCTCCAAGATCAGGGCAAGCCAGGGACCCCAGCATCAGCGTCAGATTAGGCGCTCCTGACCCCCTTTTGCCCAATTCACCTACATGATACCTGATTGCCTTACCTCCTAAGTGTGAAACCCTCATCAGTGTAGTGTGTGGGATATCAAAATATCCCACACACTACACTGATGAGGGGCAGTTACCCCAAAATGCAGAGTCTGTAGTTTGGGGTTCTGATCTGGCACAAATTCTTAGTCATATTAAAAGGCTTGTCAGAAAGTCGACTATGACTATGAGGAGCTACCTAAAGGTGGTACTAGAGTACAATTTGCAAGTTTACATTGTTATTTTGGACAGTTTTCTTATCCCATCAATTGAAATGATGTTTGAGGATGATCATGACAGAGCAAAAGCTGTGAAAACATTCCTTGAAAGAATACACATAAGGTCAATGTCATGGCCTGCAAATAGTCCTGATCTCAACCCAATTGAAGATCTTTGGTGGAAGTTGAAGAAAATGGTCCATGGCAAGGCTCCAACCTGCAAGACTGATCTGGCAACAGCAATCAGAGAAAGCTGGATACAGATTGATGAGGAGTACCGTTTGTCACTCATTAAGTCCATCCCTCACAATAAAGCTTGAAGAAAGTATTTATTATAAGAGACATGCTACGACAATGTTTGATAAGTTATGGAATGCATGGAAGAAGTGAGTGAGGGAGTAAATCCCTGGGGATGGTTTAGAGGACAGACCCCTATTCCTGCTATATGAGATGTGGTATTGGAATGTATAATGTTTGCTGGTCCTGCTCCTAAGGAAAGAGAAGTAATACTTGATGTCTGCAATGGAAGATGGGTGGGTGGAAGGGGGGAGTTAACCTTTGATAACATGTTAATTTGAGGGCAATTTTTGTCCATGTTTTGTAACTTTTTATTTTTATTGGCTAATAAAAATATTTGATTTAAAAAAAAAGTCCATGCCTCAGACTGCAAGCTGTTATTAAAGCCAGAGGTGGTGCAACAAAATACTAGTGATGTATTGAAGTGCTCTTTTGTGTGTTATTTTTTCATGAAACCATCATTTTTTTCTCAGAATTGAGTGATTCCATAATTTTTCCCTCTGCTTGGTCTGAAAAAAAAATTACCCATATTGACTACCACATTTTTTATCTTCAGATCCAGGGATGGTGTAAAGACAGTCCGCGCTGCTTTAAATAATCAGTCACAAGTCTTTAGGTAAAAGACCCCCCTTCTTTATTTCCACCTACGCGTTTCAGTGCCACTCCGGGCACCGTCATCAGGGTATTTTTTTATCTTGATTTCTTTTAGTGTTTCTTAAAGCCATGAAGTTTCTATTTGAAATAACTTTAGTTTTGTGCCATGTGTGTTCCTTCCCTTCTGAGTCCTCCATTTGTTCAAAATGAAATTCCTGACCACATGTGGGGTGTCAGTGGGTTCAGAAGAAAATGGGCAACACATTTTAGGGTCCAATTTGTCATGCTATCCCTTTTAAAAGTGAATAAATTGAGGCTAAAGCAACATTTTTAGGTAAAATGTAAATGTATTCATTTTCAGCATTTATGCTTGTAAAGCATGTGAGGGGTTAATAAACATCTTGAATGCGGTTTTGAGTAGTTTTTGGGGGTGCAGTTTTAAAAGTGGTGTCACTTTTGGGGTGTTTTCTGTAATATAGGCCGCTCAAAGTGACTTCAAATGTGATGTGATCCCTAAAAATGGTTTTGTAAATTTTGATGTTTTTTTTTTTTTTTTTTTAACCATTATATTTTTATTAAATGATTTCCAGACAAGATTACAATAAATGCACAAATCAGCTATCAATCACAGCAAAAATAATCACAACAAAAGACTAACATCGGAAATAAGAAATAAACCAGGAAAATAAAATCACACAGTAATGGGGAATTAGGAATAGGAAAGGACGAGGAGGGAGGTAGGGGGGGGGGGGGCTCTGTGGGAAAATGAAATAAGCAAATTTCTGCACAATACTATATGGCTCGCTAAAGTATCATTGAGAGTATAATCACCCGGTGATCTGAATAACATTATGGGCAGATTGTACCCAGGGATCCCACCAGATCAATATTTTGTTCCGTTTGGGGAGGTCATGAGCTAAAGGCCACGTCACACGCATCAATCTTATGAGCGATATCGCTTAAGCGATCTGCTTTTTTGATCGCTTAAGCGATATCGTTTGTGCGTCGCTGCATGTAACCAAGCGATTTTACGATGTAAAATCGCTTGATTGATTGATCGCAGATTTGTGAGCCGGAGCTCAAATCAAGCGATAATCGCTTGATCAATCTGCTTCATCGTGGTGTGTGACACCACGATGAACGATCTCCCAGCGGCAGAGCCTATGCTGGGAGATGGTATCTATGGTAAACGTCGGGTTACTAAGCGCCGCGCGGCGCCTAGTAACCCGACGTTTACCATAGTTACCAGCGATCTCGCTGCTCAACATCGCTGGTGAGTCTGTCTGTGTGACATCTCACCAGCGATGTGAGCGATATTGTTAGTGATCGCGCGTGCATGTGATCGCTAACAATATCGCTCATAAGATTGATGCGTGTGACGTGGCCTTAAAAGAAGCTCGTACTGAAAGTGTAAATTTATGCGGTTGACTAATTCCGTCTTGGATGGAGGGCTCAAGGACTTCCATTTAGATGCCACACACATTCTTGCCGCAACCAAAGTATTAGTAACAATTGGGCGAAGAGGCCTGGGGATCAGGTCGAGGCCTAAGCCCAATAAGGCAACTGGAGACTCCAGTGTCAAAGGCAGTCCTGTGAGAGTGCCGAGCAACACCTCAACTTCGTCCCAGAAGGGCTTGATAACAGGGCACTCCCACCAAATGTGAGAGGGGGATCCCACAAAGGGGCAGCCCCGCCAACAGTTCCGAGAGTTACCGTGGCCCCCATCCCTAAACCTGGCCACCCGGTCCGGAGTCAAGTACCAGTGGAGTTGGAGCTTCTTGGCCTGCTCTAAGTGGTTTATACAAGAGGAGTACCGAGATGCGTGGGAGGCTGCCTTCTGCCAGGCCTCCAAGGGCGCAGTAAATCCTAGGCCCCCCTCCCACTTGGTCATGTAAGTAAGTTTCTGCCTAGAGTGTAAATTCAAGAGACCCTATAGATGGTAGAGACCCCCCCCAGAGCTAATTCCCTTCGACTTAAAGAAAGCCTGCAATGAGCCAATAAAAGTTTCTTGGGACGGAGCAGGCAGGGAGACAGAAGCCAGGAAATGCCGCAATTGTAAGTATTTAAAAAAGTCATTTTTGGGAACGTCGAAATCTTCCACCAACGCAGAGAAAGACCTCAAGACACCCCCCTCCATAATCTGATTCAGGAGGTGAATACCCCCTAGTCTCCAATTTCGGAGGCCCAGGTGCACAACAGAATGCTCCACCGCATCTAGAGAAATATATCTGTACAGAAAGGGCAGTAATTCTCTACTCTCTTGGGACCATACATTCAGCAAGGTTCTCATCGAGGAAAGGCTATTCGGCACTTGAGAACACTTCATCAAGTTCATTTCCAGCAATAGCCGGGTAGACTGTTTTGGGGCGAAAAAGGTTTCAATCTGAAGCCACAGGGATGTCTGCTCCTGCGACCACCAATTTCTAGCTGCCTCAAGGTGGACTGCTTTATAATATGAGTAGACGTCCAGGACCCCCAGCCCCTCTACCGTGGGATGCAGGGTGAGTATCCTATTTGCTACACGATGTGGTTTACCTTGCCAAATAAAACGTCCTAATTTCGCCTGAAATGCCCGCAGGAACCTACCCGGGAAGAGGAGGGGGAGACACCTCAGTAGGTAAAGAATCTTGGGTAGGTAGGTCATTTTAATAACTTGGATTCTGGCCATCCACGATAGGAACAAGCCAGAATGACCCTCCAAGTCTTTTTGTACGCTTTTGAGTAAAGACTCACAGTTATGCCGTACAATTTTATTCAATTTAGTTATGTGCAATCCCAGATAAGTGAATCCCTCCTCCGCCCAGGCAAATGAGAACTGCCCCCTGAAGTTCTTCTGATCGGATTCTGTAATATTAATTAGGTAAAAAGAAGATTTAGTCATATTTAATTTGTAATAGGATGCGTGTGAGAAATCTTCCAGGACTTTTAATATTCTTGGAATCGTGGAGGGGAGGTGCGAGCACATGAAAACCACATCATCGGCATGAAGCCCAATTTTATGCTCCACAGGTCCCACCTCCACCCCCCGAATTTCAGGGTCCCCCCTCACCACCGCAGCCAAGGGTTCCATAACCAAGGCAAAAATTAACGGGGAGAGGGGGCACCCCTGCCTTGTTCCATTGGAAATATCAAATACTAAAGACAGAAATCCTGATGCCTTGACCGAAGCGCAGGGAGAGGAATAAAGAGCCATAATGGCTCTTTGGAAGTCACCCACTACTCCAAATCTTTGAAGGACCTCTCTAAGGTACCCCCAGTGCACCCTGCCAAACGCTTTTTTCTGCGTCAAGAGACAGAAATGCACCAGGAGCCCCCCTCCTCTTCATGATCTCCATCAAGTCCACCAGTCTCCTCGTTCCATTACTAGCCTGCCTCCCCAGGACAAACCCCACCTGTTCCAGTCCTACTAGGGAAGGCAACACTTCACCCAGTCTGTTAGCGAGAAGTTTAGCATACAACTTTATGTCACAATTTAGTAACGCAATTGGGCGAAAATTGCCCGGGGAGTCAGGAGTTTTGCCAGGTTTGGGGAGAGTGGTTATAATTGCTTCCAAACCTTCCCGTCTAAAATTCCTCTCCCTTCTCCAAAAATTAAAGAGGTTCAGTAGAGGTCCAGTTAATAGTTGTGAAAAACTGGAGTAGTACTGGAACGAGAACCCATCAGGCCCCGGTGCAGCTCGTTTCCTGGAAGAGACAATAACCCCAAGAATCTCCTGTTCAGTGAAGGGAGCATTGAGTGGCCTAAGTTGTTCCTCTGATAGAGCAGGAAGCTTAGCTTTATCTAAGAAAGACCTAATAGAGTCTGATGTTGGTTGAGGCACCGAGTCAGAGTCCCGTAAGTTATACAAGGAGCTATAGTAAGACCCGAATTCGTTTGCTATTGCAGTAGGATTACGAACCGTTGTGCCATCTCCTCTGCGCAAGAAGGGGATTTTTGCCTGCAGTTCCCTTTTTTTAACTCTCCTAGCTAGCAGTGTTCCGGCCCTGTCTCCCATGCCATAAAACCTCGCCCCAGATTTCTTAAGCTGATGCTCCGCCCGTAAAAGAAGCAGGGCTCTCAGCTCCCGTCTGGCCCTCAGTAAGTCGGGGAGTTGTGCTGTCAACCTTAAGTTTCTCTGTAAACTTTCCAGTTGTTTAATTTTGTTCAGAAGTGTGCGCAACGTTTTGTCATGTTCCCTTTTGGCTATAGCTGCCATTTTCAGAAGCACTCCTCTGAGAACTGCCTTATGGGCAAACCACAAGGCGTCCGGGGGCATATCAGGTGTGGCATTTTCTTTGAAGTACAGTTTAATGGCCTCAGATAGTTGCGCAACGTTAGAGGGGGAAGTCAGGAGATGAGTGTTTATTTTCCAACAGGCTGGAGGGTGGGTTGCAGCAGAGTCGGCTATCCTGAGTGAGACCGGGGCGTGATCTGACCACGTGATGGATCCTACACTTGAATCCAAGCACTTCTGTAACACTGAGTCATCAATCAGGAAGTAGTCAAGTCTACTTTGTGACCTGTGACGATGGGAGTAGAAAGTATAGTCCCTCTCGTCAGAATGCATATATCTCCATACATCATGCAGATGATGCGTAGAGACTACAAGGCCCAGTTCCGACCTGTAGAGAGATGATTTCGAGCAGTCTAATTGTTTGTCCATCGGTATATTAAAATCGCCCGCTATAATCTTGCCACCCTGCGCCACAGAGGAAACTTTAGATAGAAAAGTCTTCATGTATCCAACCTGACCTGCATTCGGCCCATAGACAGATGCGAGTGTGAAGGGCTTGTCGTTGAGAAGACATACCACTATTATGTACCTGCCCTCCGGGTCAGATACCGCCTTAATCAGTTTAAATGTGACCAATCTGTGGATCAAAATGGCCACCCCAGCTTTTTTGGTGGCCCCCCGGCCAGAAATTGTGTTGGGTAGAGGGCAGAGGCTAATCTGGGGTGATCTTTCCCCAACAGATGAGTCTCCTGCAAAAACACTACATCATTTTGTACTTTTTTTAGATGTTGCCAAAGTATTGCTCTTTTGCATGGGACGTTAAGGCCATTTACATTCAATGAAACCAAAGTGATACTCATTTTCGTTAGGTGTCCAATCCTTAGATTGTTTTGAGGCACTACTTACAGCCAAAGTCTGTACTGCACCAGAATAAGGTCGCAAATTCAAAGTTTAAGAGAGGAAAGGAAAGGAAAGGAAAGATGAGGACAGGGATAAAAGGAAAAGTGTGAAAAAGAGAGAGTACAATTAACCAACTATATGAAAAAACCAACAATCTCGTATACACATATACTAATAAAGTATGAACCAGTCACCCTCCTGCAGGCAGGACGGGACTGGTTGTGGGGGAGAATTGATGTGAGCTTATCAGATCTCACCACCTCAGCCGAGGCGGGAGAGAGTCACCTCGGTGGCAATGTGACTTACTGCTCACAAAACCACAGCCTAAACAACCGGAAATCTAGGCTGTGAAAACATTTTAACCGGTATCAGTACGACCCATAGTTCTTGTTGGGGTTCATTCCCCAGCCCCTTGTAAATTGGGCAGGCTTTCAGGATTTCTACGCTGGTTCTTGGAGGTAGCCGATGGAGAAGCAGGGGGACGCAGTAAATTCCAGACTCCGAGAGCCGTCTTGAGTTTGGAGGGAGACGCAAAGACATGTCTGTTGCCTTTATATCTAAAGGATACGTTTACTGGAGAGCCCCAGGAGTATTGTATGCCTCTGTCCCGGAGTACTTTGCAGTGAGGGGCAAAATCTCTGCGTCTCGCCAGAGTTCCCTGGCATAGGTCTGGGTATGCCTGCCATCCCTTGTAGATCTCAGTTTCCAGAGGATGCTGTCTCAGCTTCTGAAGGACCATGTCTCTAGGTCTGGGGGAGCCCAAACACACCAAGACATCTCGTGGCAAATCCTGCCTTATGTTAGGGAGTCTTGGAAGTCTATATGTTTTATCTGGTAGTAACTCGGCAACTGGAACATCCAGTAGTAAGAAACAGAGGAAAGTATGTACTGTTCCTTTAATGTCCTCCTCTCCTTCTGTTTCTGGGATAGTTCTGAGTTTCAGATTGTTTTTCCTCAGTTTATCCTCTAGATCCCAGGTTACCGCTCTTATATCTTTTATATCCTGTTCTACACCCTGATAGCTATCAGCAAGCTCACTGTGAGCTGTGGCGAACTCTGCCATTTTAGATTCCAAATGGTGTGTACGCTCTCCCATAGCGGCCATATCATCTCTTAGTTCTCTTATACTGTCTTTAATGTCTGCCTTTAAGGATTTGTGCAGGGAGTCCAGCAAGCCCCTCAGGGACCCCATTGTAACCGGGGTGTTGTTGTCATTAAATTCTCCTCCCGACCTCGGGCTATGGGAAGCCCGGGCAGAGTGGGGAGAGCGCGCCACTGGGGACTCAGCCGGCGCCATCTTAGAACAGGCTGCCGGAGCGGGACCCGCTGAGAAAAAGTCTGTCACCTTAGGCGGTCGCTCCTTGCTCCGGAGCGATTGTCTGGGCATCCTGGTGTTCCCCTCAGTGAGCTGCAGTGAGATCGCCTATCTGTGAGTCGCTGTGGAGGCTGGAAGCGGGTGAAATCGCCGTTATTTTGGGCGCTGATGCCGGAGCTCCGGTGTTATGCATCCTGCATGATTGGTGCCAGGACACGACCCCCAAATTGCTGATAACCTTTAAACCCTTCTAACGTCCTATCAGAAAAAAAAATTATGTTTCCAAAGTTGTGCTGATTCAAAGCAGACATTTGGGAAATGTTTACTGTTTTGTGTGATAACTCTCTGGCTTAACGGTTTACAATTTCAAAAGTTGAAAATTGCAGAAGTTTTACCAAAATTTAGTTTTTTCACAAACAAATGCAAAAAATATCACCCTAAATTCGCCACTAACATGAAGTCTAATGTCATGAAAAAAACAGTCTAAGGCTTCGTTCACACATAGCGTATTTTGCTGCGTTTTTTTTGCGCGCGCGCTTTTTGCCGCGTTTTTCAGCCGCGCAAAAAAGCGCAGCAAAATACGCAGGGGCTTTCACACACTGCGCTTTCTGAACCCCAGAAAGCGCAGTGATGTCACAGAGGGGAGGAAGAATCCTACTTCCTCCTCCCCTCTGTGACATGTGTGACTGCCCCCATTAGATATCGCAGTGTATTGATATACACTGCGAAATCTAAATTAAACAGAGGCAAGTGTATGTAAAATAAATAAGAATGAATACTTCTCCTGTCCGACGCCTTTTTCCGGTGTTCGGTCTCCGGTGCCAAGTGAGATGTCTTCTGCCAGGACCTGTGGTGACGTCAGAGGGGCGTTCCCAGGCACTCGCGGTCATGTGATACATATCACATGACTGCAAGCAGCCAATCAGCGCCGAGACCGCCCCTCTGACGTCACCACAGGTCCTGGCAGAAGATATCTCACTTGGAACCGGAGACCGGACAGCGGGAAAAGGCGTCGGACAGGTGAAGTATTCATTCTTTTTTATTTTACATACACTTGCCTCTGTTTAATTTAGATTTCGCAGTGTATATTAATACACTGTGAAATCTAATGGGTGGCCACAGATGTCACAGAGGGGAGGAGGAAGCAGGATTCTTTCTCCCCTCTGTGACATCACAGGGAGAAAACGCAGGAGCAGCTGCGTAAAGAATTGACATATCAATTCTTTACGCAGCTGCGTTTTCTCCCAAAAAAGCACTGCGTATTTTTGCGCAATGTCTGCACGGCAAGGTCAATTTCACATTCACTTTGCTGGCAGACAAAAGGCACATTGAGTATTTTGAAAAAGCGCGCGTAAAAAAGCGTGGCAAAATACGCAATGTGTGAACGCAGCCTTAAAATCACTGGGATCTGTTGAAGCGTTCAAGAGATATTACCTTATAAAGTGACACTGGTCAGAATCGTAAAATTTGGTCTGGTCATTTATCCCTTTCCAACCTGTGACATTGTACAACATCATAGATTTGGCAGGATGGCAGGATTGCAGTCCTGTAGCTCCAGTGACCGACGTTGCTGAAAACCAGAGCTATATATAGGAGGGGACCCTTGCTTAACCTTGGGAGGGGGGGAGGGTACCCTTTGCCACCCCACACCTGCAATCACTGTGATTGGCTGTTGTGAACTTCAACAGCCAATCACAGCGATCGTCACTCTCCAATTATAAACTAGAAGAAAGGCAGAAAAGAACACATAGGGTCTTATCCGGGTGTAACCGCGGTGTTGTATTGTGTGCTGTTGCACTAACCTTATGTTGTTGTGAGAGTCACAGCAACTATTGAAGCATAAGCCGGCTTGCAGCACGCCGCCCAAGGAAACCGATTAAAGCATTAGATGAAAGTTGGTAATTCATGCGCTGCCGTCTGTCCTTTGGTTCCAAGTAAAACCTTTGTTGATCTCTGATGAAGTGGTCTGGAGCACCACGAAACGTGTAAGAAATAGACATTAAAGGTATTGCTTTTAAAATCTTGTGATTCCTTGGATTTCTTGGAACCAAAGGACAGACGGCAGCGCATGAATTACCACCTTTCATGTAATGCTTTAATCACTCTCCAATTATGGAAGGGGCTGTAATAGGATGGAGCTCTAGTGGGGGCAGGTATCGCCCCCTCTAGCGCTGATGGGAGTTATCTGATGGGATTGATCACTCCCATCAGCGCTCCAGTGCCTGTGCCTACCTGCGCCCGCTCCCTCCTCCTTCCACTCCCATCCTGATCCTCCTCTCCGTTTCAGATACACCTCCCCTCCAGTGCCACCATCCCTTTTCCTCCTCCCATTCCCCTCATATCCTGATCCGTCTCCACTCCAGTGCTGCCATCCTTCTTCCTCCTCCCACTTCCCTCAGGTCCTGATGCACCTCCCCTCCAGTGCCATCGCTCTTCCTCCTTCCGCTTCCCTCCTGTTCCTGCTGCTTCTGCCCTCTGCAGCCTCTTCTTCCTGCATGGAGCTTAACTCTATCTCCATCCCTTCTCCCTGCTTGGAGCTGAGGCTGCAGAGGAGCGATGTGACAGCCAGGGCACAGTGATCTGTGTGGTTGCTGTGCCCTGGATGTTACTGATCACAGCATTCAGGATCCGGGGAGAGGGAGCACACGGTCTCTTACCTCTCCTCTCGATGATCGGCCACCGTAATGTAATTGCGATGACCAGTCACCATAGTAATCTGATGCTGCCATGACAACATCTGGTCACCTGACCCAAGCCTCAGAGGTCATGTGATACAGTTTGCCACACTGATGGTGCACTGTATGGCAATGATCTGCCATACAGTGCATCATCTCTGTGACCCAGAGGCTACAACAAGGGATCATGTATCCTCTTGTTGTAGTCTCTGTGGTCACAGTGATGGTGCACTGTATGGCAGATCATTGCCATACAGTGTACCATCACTGTGACCCAGAGATTACAAGAGGTCACTTCATCCCTTGCTGCATTAGATTTGTGTTTTTTTTTCTGATAAAAAGATTTTTCTCTGTGTGTGTATATTTCTACTATTTATTAGAGATTACTAATGGCCAGGTCTAACATTGGCCAGACATTATGAATCTCGGGATTAGTGCCAGCTGCCAATAAAAAAGCTGGCATTAACCCCTTTATTACCCAGTTTGCCACCGGCACCAGGGCAACTGGAAGAGTCTGGGTACAGCGCCAGAAAATGGCACTTCAATGAATGCGCCATTTTCTGGGGTGGCTGCGGCAATTTGCGGCATCAGGGCCCAGAACACTTGGGCCTCTCCATGCTGAGGATTCCAGCCCCCAGCTTCCTGTTATACCTGGCTGGACCAAAAATATGGTGAATCTGCACATCATTTTTTTCCAAACAATTTCTATAAATAAAAAATAAAAATCAATCTCAGTCTTCGCTGTATTGTTCGTTGCCAGCCAGGTACAACTAGGCAGCTGGGGGTGGGTGGCAGTCTGTAGTTGCCAAGTTGTACCTGGCTGGCAACAAAATATATGGCAAAATCCCACGTTGTTTTTTTTTTTAAAATTACTTCTAGAACTAAAAAAATGAAGTGTAGCTTCACCATATTTTTGGTTGCCAGCAAGGTACAACTTCGCAGCTAGGGGCTGGAATCCTCAGCGTGGACAGGCCCAAACATTCTGAGCCCTCACACGGCAAAATGCAGCCCACGGCCACCCCAGAAAATGGTGCATTCCTTAGAGGCGCCATTTTCTGGTGCTGTACCCAGACTTTTCCAGTTGCCCTGGTGCCACTTAACACGCATCTTGGAATAAAACGCTGAAAAGAAGAAGGGGTGCATAATAGTGTGTATCTGTTTGCAGAAAAATGTATCATTAAGTGGTGGAATTGCTCACCTGTGTGGGTTTATATATGTCACAACCACCTTTTGTGCCTGTGACAACTTAAGATGTCAAGCTTTTTTCACGGTCTGCAGCAGTCCTCCCTTCAGTAGCAATCCAAGATAGTAGATATAACAATTTGAATTCATACGGAGGTATTTATTTCTACGCGTTTTGGGGTAAACCCCTTCCTCAGGTACATCCCATTATTGTAGTATTCCTGAGAAAGAGGTTTACCCCGAAACGCATAGAGATAAATACCACCTTATGAATTCAAATAACCCTTGATTCTGGATTTTGTTCGAGCGGGAGCACGGCCACAAGTCCCTATTCTTATATTTACTATCCTGGATTACCACAAATCTAGATAAGTTCCTTGGGGGTTCTAATTTCCAAAATGGGGCCACTTGTAAGGGATCCACATATAAGAAAAATCCAGGGCCACAAGTCCATAGATATGGGGTTGCTTTATTAGAAAATATTAAAAACATATCCATCCCACCGGATGCGTTTCGGACCTCAGTCCTTACTCATCGGCACAATGTTAGACAATAAAATCAACACATATAAAGACATAAATCGGCCAAATTGGATCGTCCTGGATCAAGGGCAATCCGACGACCCCTAAAGGTACCTTTATACGCGGCAAGTTTTCTAGGAATTTCATTGGCAATTTATTGGTTGCAGTGAAATCATGGAGCCATTGTTCCATTTGTACACAGCAACAAGATAGAACAATGTGCCCATGATTTCACTGCAACCAGTAAGTTGCCAGTGAAATTCCTAGAAAAGTTGCCGCATGTAAAGGTACCTTAACATGGGAGTCTATGTGCTGGATCGCGCCGGATCCGGGAACCGGACGCCGGCTGCTGGAGTTTAGCAGCGAGCACTGCTAAACTTCAGCACCAGGAGCTGTCCCCTGTGCTGTGATTCAGTAAAACGGAAGCAGGGAAAGCTCCTCATCTAACATTATCACAGCGGCTGGTAATATACGCAGGACTAAGGACAGCTCCTCATTATAGGAGCCTGCCCTGCATGTCTTCTACACAATTTGCGTACATTACCGCCGCCAGCTTTTTAATTGTTTTATTAAAAGTCGATAAATGCCGGCTGGGACTTTAACAATGTATTAACCCCTGCACAGCCAGGGGGTGATGACAACATGTGTCCAGAGAGTGTGGACACTCCCTGGACACATGCTGCCACCACACAAACAGCAGATTAATCCTGCACACACCGGCTTTTATTAGCCGCATCTGCAGCTTCTGTGCTGACATGCCGCATAGAGGCTGCAGATGGGGTTAACATGGCGAGAAACACCGGGATTTTTAGATTTTTAACTTCACTTCTATTTTGACTATTCGTCTTGCACCGCTCCTGTCATAGCAGTACAAGATGATTTTTAACTGTACTGGCAAAGCACCAAATTCAAACTCTGTGGCTTTGACAGCCACAAAGTTTAAATTTACCGGCAAATGCTGTCCGCAGACCTGAAGTTTGCTTCAGGACCGTGGACAGCATCACACTGACACCACTACACTCGCAGCAAACTCACATGCATACAGCCATGCACACTCACCACACACACCACAAACACAAACACATGGATAACACTCGCATCACTGTCGTGCATCAAACACGTCCTCTCTCCACTCTGTACCAGTCTGTCACTGTTAGTTTGTGTTCATTGTATTTTTAACTTGTTTATATGTAACCCCTTCTCATGTACAGCACCATGGATTCAATGGTACTCTATAAATAAATAATTATAATAATCCCTACAAATACATATTTCTTTCCACACCATGGCATTAGTAAACCTGCTGAAGGCCACCATCTTAGTATTCCTGTTAAGATTAAGGTCAGCTTCACATTACGATTTTGAGGCATCCGAGTGTATCCGTGTTAAATCGGATACACTCGGATGCGATTTTGCGTCCCATGTATCCCTATGGGGCTCGGATTGTGCATAAATTGGATGGCAAAAATGACACATCCAAGCACAATCCGTGCCCCAAAGCAATACATGGGAGGTCAAAATCGGATCCGAGTGTATCCGCTTTGACACGGATACATTCGGAAACTCCGAAATCGTGGTGTGAAGCCGGCCTTAGTCTAAGCAGGCTGTCAATCATACAATGAATAAGCAAAACACTTGTTCGTCGGGTGAAATTATCTTTTGGTTTACACAAAATATCACCATTCTCAATAGCACATCTTCCTGTGTAGACAGGTTTGCGCTGCTGAGATCACAGCCTATATGTACTAATCTATTACAGAGTGTGTATCTTAAAGCCTCATAAATATTAAACTAATGTTGGCCTCACCGACCAATATAGATGGGTTTAGCCATCACATTAATGTGTATGGGGATGCTGGCTAAGGCCAGTTTCACACTTGCATTCCAGTGTGATCCAGTGGAAAAAACATCCGACTGAATCCGTTTTTTTTTGTAAAACCGTTCCAACAGCACCGGTATTATGTCGGATCCGAGTGACAGGATTTCCATGGAGACACGAGCACAGCTGACCGTGTCACCATGGTAATTGTATCAGCTGACTGCAGAAAATGAGATAGATAGACAAACAGATATAGAGCTTACCAGTCTCCTGGTGCTTGCTTCTGGGGCCTTCCATTAAGCTTCATGAATATTTACTGTACTGAACTGCAACAGCCAGTGATGCACACTCTCTGTGAGAGCATCTATTATTGGCTGTTGCACTCTGACTGCTCTCCCACAATCTATGTCGATGTCTGTGCTGGGTTGCCATACACAATAGTGTACGGCAACCAACCTGCCATCATAGTGTGTAAAATAAATAATGAAAGAAAAATGTGTAGGGTTTCGCTGTATTTTTCATTCTCAGCACAGATAAAGCTGACAGCTGACCACGTCACCATGGTAATTGTGTCAGCTGACCGCGTCACCATGGTAATCAGGTAAACTGACCACAGACAGGCACCAGCTGTCGATGTCATCATTGTGTACTCGGAAATCGCACTGATAGGATGTTTCCTCCTTCAGCATGACTTCCAATGCTGCAGAGCTTAGATTGTGACGTGGGACCTTGTGGTGTACTATTGTTGGAGGGTATATTGTTGAGACTTTTAATAAATGGGTAAATGAAAGTTGTCAGCATGTTTTACTTCTAAAAGGAATTTTCTCTGTTTGTGTTTATTAACTACTAGCTGTAGTACCCGGCTACGCCCAGGTTAATAAATAACTGATGTTAGCTATGACAAAATAGAATTTGAATATGTCATATTAATGACCTGTAAGAAAATAGGAGCTGAGCTGTGATTGATTGCTATAGGCAGCCTAATAAATCTCCAGCCAACAGTAAACCCTCCCCCTGGCCGGGCAGTATATATTACCTACACATACACATAATAGACAGCTCATGTGACTGACATCTGCCTTAATTCCCTATATGGCACATGTGTTGCACATTGGCTGTTTTAATCAGATGTTTATGTTTGGAAATTAAAGATAGCACACGTATGAGGCGAGTTGTGTGAGGTGATTTGTGCACATCTGTGTCTGTCTGTGTGGTGTGTGTGTCCCTGGGGTGTGTGTATGTGTGTGTCCCTGTGGGGTGAGTGCATGTGTCCCTATAGGGTGTGTATGTGTGTGTGTCCCTGTGGGGGGGGGTCTGTGTGGTGTGTGTCTCTGTTGTGTGTGTCTCTTTGTGGTGTGTGTGTGTGTGTGTCCCTGTTGGGTGAGTGCATGTGTCCCCATAGGGTGTGTATGTGTGTGTGTCCCTGTGGGGGGGTCTGTGTGTTGTGTGTGTCTCTGTGTTGTTGTGTCTCTTTGTGGGTGTGTGTGTGTCCCTGTGCGGTGAGTGCATGTGTCCCTATAGGGTGTGTATGTGTCCCTGTGGAGGGGGTCTGTGTGGTGTGTGTTCTTTGTGGTGTGTGTGTGTCCCTGTGGGGTGAGTACATGTGTCCCTATAGGGTGGTATGTGTGCGTGTCCTTGTGGAGGGGTCTATGTGGTGTGGTGTTTCTTTTTTGTGTGTGTGTCTGTGGTGTGTGTGTGTCCCTGTGGGGTGAGTGCATGTGTCGCTATAGGGTGTGTGTGTGTCCCCTTGGGGGGGGGGGTGTGTCTCTGTGTTGTGAGTGTCTCCTTGTGGTGTGTGTGTGTTTGTTCAGGTGCGTGGTGAGTATCCAATGTTGGGGCTGCGCCTTAGCGACTATACATTTGCTGTTACTCTTTGTGTGCGTGTGATGTGTATACATGTCCCCGTGCGTGGTGAATATCTCATGTTGGGGCCCCACCTTAGTGACTATATGCTGGTATGTGCTGTTAGTTTTTGGCGCTATCATTAAGCCCCTATCATTCACAACTGTCAACTGGTAACTGTCACTTTTTCCCCAATATGTAGATAGGGGCAAAATTGTCTGGTGAATTGGAATGCGCGAGGTTAAAATTTCGCCTCACAACATAGCCTATGACGCTCCCGGGGTCCAGACGTTTGACTGTGCAAAATTTTGTGGCTATAGCTGACAGCTGTCGATTTTCCTCCAACACTTTTCCATTCACTTTTTCCCCATTATGTAGATAGGGGCAAAATTGTTTGGTGAACTGGAACGCGCAGGTTTAAAATTTTGCCTCACAACATAGCCTATGACGCTCTCGGGGTCCAGACGTGTAACTGTGCAAAATTTTGTGGCTGTAGTTGCAACGGTGTAGATGCCAATCCCGGATATACATACATACATACATACATACACACACACACACACACACACACACACTCAGCTTTATATATTAGATTTACTTACAGGATTGGTAATGGGCGGGTATGAGAAGACCTAATGTGTATATATATAACATATACTTATAGAACACTGGAGCTCCTCGTTTTACGTTGGATTTGCGGCTATCTGGCCTAAGGGTGTTCCCGTGTATCTGTTACCTTTCATAAATGAAAATTTTTTGGTAATATATATCTAAGAGGTATATATTGTTAGGCTTAGCACTAAATCCCTTAGTACATGTATTAATCATGACGCTTTGGCTTGGTACAACCCTTTTTCGGGATGTTTATTATTTCTCTTTATACAAAATCTTAAAACTTGTCGGCCAATTTGATTGTTTCAGATGACCTGAAATGATTTGGTTATTATTATCAGTTGCACAGCTCCTATAGCTTATCTATGATTTTGTGGCTATGCTTGTTAACTTCACTTCTGCTTTTACTCCCCACTTATCTCTCTCTTACTCCTCCTCTTAGGCTGCTTTCACATCACGATTTTCGGTCATCCGATTGTATCTGTTTCAAAACGGATACAATCGGATCCGAAATCGGATCCCATGTCCCCCTATGGGAATCGGATGGGATCGGATGTGCCACTATTGGAATCCGATTTTGGCACCATCCGATCCCATCCGATCTAATTACGGGCACAAAATCGCAGCCTGCTACGATGTGTCCGTGACTCACATTGGACAGCATCGGATCACTGCTGATCCGAGGCTGATCCGAGGGCTCACAGCATGGGAGCCTATGGACATCGGATCCGAGTTCACCTCGGATCCGATGTCGGCTCCGTATCCCCTGTCTTTCCCTGCTTCTGCTCCTCCATCTTCTTCCCTCTCCTATTCTCTATGCTGTGCCCCCGCTATTCTATTCTGTGTCCCCCGCTTCTCTATCCTCATCTATCCCTATCCTGTCCCCTGTCCTCTTCCCTGTCCTCTTCCCTGTGTGTAAAAAAAAAAAAAAACTCCTCCGGGAGTATACATCACCTCTCACCGGCTCCAACGCTGCAGCACCATCAGAACTGAAGAGCCTGTGATGATGTCACAGATCCGGTCAGCTGACAGGTCATGTGACCGGATCTGTGACATCATCACAGGTCCTTCAGTCCTGAAGGTACCTTTACATGCCGCTACAACAGGCTGGATACAACCCGCTACTTCACGTGCACGAGCACGCACAAACGGTTACAAACGGTAAACGCACCACCTTTACACGCCGCCACAAGGTGCGCTACGCTACGTTACATCTATAGCTAGATACATCGCCGGGTGTCTCAAGTCACCTTCTGTAGCTCATCTTACCTCATTTACACACCGCTACAACCAGCTAATATGGGCGGCCCTGGTGCAGCAGGGACAGCACATAGGCGTGCCACAATTGTGGATTACGAGACGTCCGTACGCTGATAGGACAAAGCAATAAACCCATGATTGGCCAGGCATCGCAGGAGGCTGTTTAATACATGACGCTCGAGCAATTGTGTAGTGTGACTGGTCAGCTCCTTAAATATGCCTCCCTATGCAGCGACTACCAATCGTCATGCAGGAGCTTCCACCAATGATCGCTGAAGGGGGGGCGGTATCCCGGAGCCTGTGTCACGCCCCAGCTACATACCAGGTACATCGCCTGGTGTATAGACATCCCTTCGGTTCCTTCTTTACACGCCGATACAGCTCGCTACAACCGCCTGTGTAGCCATCTGTTTCCGGGCAGTGCTCGGAAACAGATGTATCTGCTGCCGGCTGTCTCCTACCGTCTTCACATGCCGCTACTACGGGCTATATTGCCGCTACAAGCTACATTTGTAGCGTGTAGCTGGTTGTATCCAGCCTGTTGTAGCGGCGTGTAAAGGTACCTTGATGGTGCTGCAGCGTTGGAGCCGGTGAGAGGTGATGTATACTCCCGGAGGAGTTTTTTTTTTTTTACACACAGGGAAGAGGACAGGGACAGGATAGGGATAGATGAGGATAGAGAAGCGGGGGACACAGAATAGAATAGCGGGGGCACAGCATATAGAATAGGAGAGGGAAGAAGAAGATGGAGGAGGCAGGAGTAGGGAGAGACAGGGGACCGCAGGATCCACACGGATCCTGCAGATTGGATGGCTATTTGCCATCCGATTGCAGGGATCCGTGTGGATCCGTGCCTGTCCGTGGGATCCTGCTTCAAAGTCGTATCCCACGGACAGGCACAAAATCGTAGTGTGAAACCACCCTTATTCCTCCTTTTCAAGTCTGGTTCTTGGGATGTCTGTAACATATACTTATGTCTCAGTTCTTATCTGTCGTCTGTGTCATTGGTTGATATCAGCACAACTGTTTTAGGCACTTACTTTGTTATGCACAGTACTGTCCCCTTCTCAATTCTCCTGCCGTCTGCTCTGGTTTGTGATCTGGGCGTTTGATCAGGACTAGAGATGAGCGAGTAACTAAAATGCTCGGGTGCTCGAAGCTCGGGCCGAGCATCCCAAGATACTCGTGTACTCGGCCCAAGCACCGAGCCCAATGTTATCTTATGGGAGACCCGAGTATTTTTCTGGTATGACCCCCGGCAGCATGGATAAACCCTAAAAGTGTCACAAAAGTATCAGAACAGTGCTCAAATGACATGGGAACAGCATGGGGAAGACCCCTGTAAGCATTTCAGACTCCAAGGTCACTGCTGTGAACAATGTTGTCAGAGTATTACGCCACTTTTATGGACTGTCAAGAAAACGTTACAAAATGAAACCAAAAAGGATTTTCATGGAGAAAATATTAAGGGTTCATACCCACTTGTGAGACAGAGTTTGTGTATGTTAGTTTTTTGGATTACATGAAAGATTTTTTTTTTGTAAATTGCGTGGCACTCCCATGCCCCTGGGAAGAGACGTACATGAAGGCCTCTTTAAATAATGAGCCCATTTTAAGAAAGTGGGTCTTTTGTAGTATTGCCCTTTGGCAGGGCAGCCAAAAGTTGTGAGGCACCACAATGCCCCTGGATAGAGACGTGCATGAGGGCCTCTTTAAATAATGTGCCCATAATAAGGAAGTGGGTCTTTTGTAGTATTGCCCTAGGCAGGGCAGCCAAAAATTGTCAGGCACCACAATGCCCCTGGATGGAGGCATGCATGAGGGCCTCTTTAAATAATGTGCCAATTTTAAGGAAGTGGGTCATTTGTAGTATTGCCCTAGGCAGGGCTGCTAAACATTGGGAGGCACCACAATGCCCCTGGATGGAGGCGTGCATGAGGGCCTCTTTTAATATTGTGCCCATTATTAAGAAGTGGGTCTTTTGTAGTATTGCCCTAGGCAGGGCTGCTAAACATTGGGAGGCACAGCAATGCCCCTGGATGGAGGCGTGCATGAGGGCCTCTTTAAATAATGTGCCTATTTTAAGGAAGTGGGTCTTTTGTAGTATTGCCCTAGGCAGGGCTGCCAAAAGTTGGGAGGCAATCTGATGCCCCTGGATAGAGACGTGCATGAGGGCCTCTTTAAATATTGTGCCCATTATAAGGAAGTGGGTGTAACCTAGTATTGCCCTAGGCAGGGCAGCCAAAAATTGTGTGGCACTCTGATGCCCCTGGATAGAGGCGTGCATGAGGGCCTCTTTAAATATTGTGCCCATTTTAAGGAAGTTTGTCTTTTGTAGTATTGCCCTAGGCAGGGTTGCTAAACATTGGGAGGCACCACAATGCCCCTGGATGGAGGCGTGTATGAGGGCCTCTTTAAATAATGTGCCCATTATAAGGAAGTGGGTCCTTTGTATTATTGCCCTAGGCAGGGCTGCTAAACATTGGGGGGCACCACAATGCCCCTGGATGGAGGCGTGCATGAGAGCCTCTTTAAATATTGTGCCCATTATAAGACAGTGGGTCTATTGCAGTATTGCCCTAGGCAGGGCAGCCAAAAATTGGGAGGCACTCTGATGCCCCTGGATAGAGGCGTGCATGAGGGCCTCTTTAAATATTGTGCCCATTATAAGACAGTGGGTCTTTTGCAGTATTGCCCTAGGCAGGGCAGCCAAAAATTGGGAGGCAATCTGATGCCCCTGGATAGAGACGTGCATGAGGGCCTCTTTAAATATTGTGCCCATTATAAGGAAGTGGGTGTAACCTAGTATTGCCCTAGGCAGGGCAGCCAAAAATTGTGTGGCACTCTGATGCCCCTGGATAGAGGCGTGCATGAGGGCCTCTTTAAATATTGTGCCCATTTTAAGGAAGTTTGTCTTTTGTAGTATTGCCCTAGGCAGGGTTGCTAAACATTGGGAGGCACCACAATGCCCCTGGATGGAGGCGTGTATGAGGGCCTCTTTAAATAATGTGCCCATTATAAGGAAGTGGGTCCTTTGTATTATTGCCCTAGGCAGGGCTGCTAAACATTGGGAGGCACCACAATGCCCCTGGATGGAGGAGTGCATGAGAGCCTCTTTAAATATTGTGCCCATTATAAGACAGTGGGTCTTTTGCAGTATTGCCCTAGGCAGGGCAGCCAAAAATTGTGTGGCACTCTGATGCCCCTGGATAGAGGCGTGCATGAGGGCCTCTTTAAATATTGTGCCCATTATAAGACAGTGGGTCTTTTGCAGTATTGCCCTAGGCAGGGCAGCCAAAAATTGGGAGGCACTTCAATGCCCCTGGAAAGAAACATGGAGGAGAGCCTATAAATATTGTTCCCATTACAAAGGAGCGGGTCTCCTGTACTTCTAATGCCCATTCTGTAAGCATAGACTAAAACATTTACCCCTGGGGGGTATACATGAAATTACTGCCTAACTTTTAAACGGTTAGGGTCATCATCATCATAAATATGATGTAAAAAATTATGTTTTCGTGGCATCATGAACTACGGTCGCACTGATCATATGATGGTAGCGGATGAGGAGAAGAAGGAGCAGTACAGCAAGTAGCCAAAGACATGAAGTGTGTACCGATGTGTGGGTGTGCGGAGGTGCATGGCAATCTACCAGCACAAAATTTAAATTCCGCTATCATTTGGTGGTGGTGTGGTGAAGTCAGGCCCAATCCAACCCTTGTTCATCTTGATCAGAGTCAACCTGTCAGCATTTTCAGTTGACAGGTGGGTGCGTTTATCTGTAATGATTCCACCTGCGGCACTAAAAACACGCTCTGACAAAATGCTAGCGGCAGGGCAGGCCAGGACTTCCAAGGCGTAGAGCGCCAATTCCTGACATGTGTCTAGCTTGGATACCCAATAATTATAAGGCACAGAGGAGTCTAGGAGCACTTTAGTACGATCGGCAAGGTACTCCCTCAGCATCTTGGCAAACTTTTCAGTCCTTGTGACACTACCCCGCACCTCAGGGCCTGTGGTACAGGAGGTGCTGAGAAAAGTGTCCCAGATCTTTGAGAATGTTCCCCTACCTCTGCTGGATTGGACTTGTGCCTCTCTCGGCCGGACGCCTTAGTTGTCCACCGAATCGTGACCTCTGCCGCTAGCGTTTTCAGAAGGGAATTTTTTGACTAATTCCGCAACTATGGCATTCTGGTACTGCAGCATTTTTGTAGACCTCTCCGCCTCGGGAATAAGAGAAATAAAGTTCTCCTTGTAGCATTGGTCTAAAAGTGTCACCAACCACTAATGAGTGTCCTCCAAGATGTTGATAATGCGAGGGTCACGAGACAGGCAGCGTAACATAAAGTCAGCCATGTGCACCAGACTGTTAACAGGCAAGACTTCAGGGTCCTCACCAACTATATGACTGGCCATGCTGGCCTCATCATCCTCCTCCTCCTCCTCCTCTCCCCTGTCCTCTGGCCATCCACGCTGAACTGACAGTCTGACGGTTGTGCATGTTTACCGTCAATTCCGCATGAAAGTAGCTCTATTTCTTCATCCTCCTCGTCATAGTCCTCCAATGCACGTTGGGATGAGATGAGGCTGGGCTGTGTGTAATCACCCAGTACTGTTTCTTGCTCCAACTCATCGTGCTCCGCCTGCAATGCATCGTCTTTGATTTTGATCAGAGAGCGTTTTAGAAGACAGAGAAGCGTGATGGTGACGCTAATGATGGCGTCATCGCCGCTCACCATCTTGGTGGAGTCCTCAAAGTTTTGGAGGACGGTTCATATGTCGGACATCCATGTCCACTCCTGAGGTCTTATGTGTGGAGTTTGAACCATATACCGACGGCCTAGTTGATGCTGGTACTCAACAACTGCCCTCTTCTGCTCACAAATCCTGACCAACATGTGCAGTGTGGAATTCCAACGCGTGAGTACATCACACACCAGTCTGTGAGCCGGAAGCTGCAAACTCCGCTGAAAGCCGGTAAGGGCGGAAGAAGCACTAGGTGACTTTCAAAAATGGGCACACAGGCGGCGTACTTTGACGAGCAGATCAGACAGCTCCGGGTAGGATTTAATAAACCGCTGAACCACGAGGTTGAGCACATGGGCCACGCATGGAACATGTGTCAGCTCGCATCACCTCAGAGCGGCCACAAGGTTCCTGCCATTGTCACACACGACCATGCCTGGCTGTAGGTTCAGCGGTGTGAGCCAGTGATCTGCCTGCTGTTTCAGAGCTGTCCTTAACTCTTCAGCGTTGTGGGGTTTGTCACCTACGCTTATTAGCTTCAGCACAGCCTGTTGCCGCTTAGCCGAGGCAGTGCTGCAGTGCTTCCAGCTTGGGACTGGTGTTGGGGGTGAAGTGGAAGAGGAGGAGGAAGAGGCTGAGGAGCATGACGTTACGGAGCTGTACACTGTGGGTGAAACCCTGACTGAGTTAGGGCCTGCAATCCTTGGTGTCGGAAGGACGTGTTCCGTCCCAAGCTCAGACTGGGTCCCGGCTTCCAGAATATTAACCCAGTGTGCCGTCAGCGAGATGTACTGGCACTGCCCACAAGCACTTGTCCACGTGTCCGTGGTTAGGTGGACTTTGCCTGAAACTGCTTTGTTAAGGGCACGTATGATGTTTTGTGACACATGCTTATGTAATGCGGGGATGGCATACCGGGAAAAATAGTGGCGGCTGGGGACCGAGTAACGTGGGACAGCCGCCGTCATCAGGTTGCGGAATGCTTCCGTCTCCACCAGCCTAAAAGGCAACATTTCCAGCGCAAGCAGTCACGAAATGTGTGCATTTAGAACTGTGGCATGTGGGGGGCGTGTCCAGCTGCTTATGGCGCTGGTCGCAGTTTAGGAGAGCTCCGCAGAGAGACCCAGCTAACGGCTTCCCACCGGCTCTTCACGGTCCACAAACAGCTCCCCCAGATCTGTAAGTGCCCCTACACCCTGCCACAATGCCTAGAACGGCTCCAAAACGGAGCCAAACAGAGAATAGACTGACAGACTATTTTAAAGCGGAACTGCCTCGCTCCTCTCCACCTAAGATGGCTCCGGCTGCAGAGCGTCGCGCTCAGTCCCCTATGCTTTCTCTGGATGCCCGCCTGCAGCGCTCCTCTGAGACTCGGGACACAGGCTGCGGGGATGACGCCCCGGTGACACAAGTCATACTTAAAGCATGCCTGGGGACACTGAGAGACACTCTGATGGCGGACTTTAAATCTCTCATCAACACACTGAGAGAGGACATGGGGGCCTTGTCTGAGAGAACCTTACATCTTGAGGAGAAGATGGGGGACTTTGCAAAGGCGCACAATAGCCTGGCGGATAGCCATGCGGAGCTGGATAGGAAATGGGGTCTGTGTCAGGCATGGTGAACCACCTAGAAGACCAACTCCGTCGCAACAATTTTAAGATTAGAGGTATGAGGGAGGAAGGAGAAACTGCAGACCCTCGCACAATTGCGTCCTCTTTTCTAGCAGCTGCCCTGCCTGACTGTTCCCCCTCAGATCTAACTATCGATAAGGCCTTCCGTATCCCCAGGCCTCAAAACCCGAGGGGGTCCTAAGACATTTTAGTGCACATGACACGTTCCGTATAACAGAGCGTTTACTGCAACGATGAGACGGGTCCCCCCCTTCCTGACCCTATGGACAGATCTCGATTTCAAGATCTCTCACGGAACTCTGCACGCCGCCGAGAATTGCCTCAAGCTGCAAAATTCAGGACAGGGTGTCCCATACATCTGGGGGTCACCAGTTGCTTTCAACTTCAAATACATGGTAAACGTCACTCTTTTGCATCACTACCCTCCTGCGAAGGCTTTGAGGCTTGGCGCTTAGTACCTCTCCTTGCCGCATCGACAGAGCCGCCGCAGAGAAGCCCAAATTGGGAATGGGTAGCACAAGGAGGTCGCGTCGCTGATTTTGCTTTGATAATCTGGACTTGAAGAAACCACCATTTCTGGGTCTCACTGGAGGGACTCTTCAGGGTACTATCCCGTAAGGTACTTTCCAGCTAGTTCTGGTTTTGGGTCAGCACCCAAAACCCCCTCATAGACTTGATCCCTCTTGATCCTTTTTTTTAAGTTTACGTATTTGTATTGTCTGTTGATACTCTCTTCTTTCTCACAGAAGCCCCCCACCTTCCTGTATTCTGGTGTATTCTACCGTTCCCTTTCCTGATCCCCTCTTGACCCTCCTTTCCCTAATCTGAGTGCCCTCCCTGGTTCCCCCCCCCCCCCCGCTAACTCATTTCCTTTCGCCTCCATCTGTTCTTGTTCCTCTCTCATCCTCATTGATTCTCCTGGGTCTCGCCATGGCGCTACGGGTGCTCTCTCTGAACATCAATGGCCTTAATTCCCACGCTAAAAGGTCCTTCCTATGGTGGGAGGCCAAATCATCGAGAGCTGAAGTTCTCTGCTTTCAGGAAACCCACCTGTTGGAGTCAGATAATGTCAGACTCCACCATAAAGATTTCCCCCACAGCTTTTTTGCCAATGCGGCGATAAAAAAGGCAGGAGTTTGCATTTTTATCAAACACACGGTTCAATTTACTCTCCACTCACTTACTCAGACCCTGCGGGGAGGTATGTGTTGGTCTGTTGCGACATTGGTGGATCCACTTTCACGATAGTTAGTGTGTACGGCCCGAATGTGGGTCAACTGAAATTTGCGAGAGACTTATTTGAACGTTTAAAAAGAGAAGTAAAGGGTAAACTGATAGTCTGTGGAGACTTTAATGAGATCATGGAGCCCGCATCGACTCCTCCTCTTCTACGCTTCGGAGGGGGGATTGTTGGGCTGCCTCTGTAGGGAGTACCACCTCCATGATGTCTGGAGGTATCATCACGCGGAGAAGAGGGATTATTCCTCCTTCTCCCCTGTGCATGGATCCTACTCCAGAATTGACCTCTTTCTGGTAAATGACCCCGCCTTAGAGCGTTGTGTTCTTCGGAGCTGGGAGTGATCACTTGGTCGGACCATGCCCCAATCACTCTGGAGTTGGAAACTAGAATCAGGAGGTGGTGCCCCCCCGGCTTTGGAGGCTAAATGCGGGCTTCCTGACGGACCGGGAGGTCATCGAGAGCATTGGTGAGTCAATCAGGGACTATTTCAAACAAAATGACACCGGGGTGATCGTGGACGACACGCTTTGGTACGCCCATAAGGCGGTCCTCCGAGGTCTCCTGATCCATAAACCTCCAGAGCTAAAAACACAGAAAAACTTTTACGTGATTGGACAGCTGAAATTCAACAATTGGAGACAGCAAATAAACAAGCGCCTTTGCTTCTTCTCCAGTCCCAAATCCGCATTACTCGGAATAAATTACGATCCCTCCTACTCAGACAACACGAAGTGGGGCTCCGTAAACTGCAAACTAAATTCTACGAAGTGGGGGATAGGGCGGGAAAAATCTTGGCTCACAGGGTTAAGAGGAGAGCGGCGAAGGGCATGGTCACAGCCATGAGGGAAGCGGGAGGTGGCATGATTAGAGATCCTTACAAGATTGCAGAAGTGTTTGCTGCGTATTATGAGAAGCTCTACAACCTGAAGGATGATCCTTCGACACCCCAACCTACCACAGAAACCATAGTTAACTTCCTGGGGAGTCTTGCCCTCCCGAAAGTTCCCTCGGATGTCCTAGATAAACTTAACACTGCTTTTACACAGGCTGAGATAGATAAGGTAATTAAGGGGGTAAAAAGCAATTCCGCCCCTGGCCCTGACGGGTTTGTCTACGAATATTATAAGCTCTACGGTCAAGTCCTGTCCCCGTATCTCCTGCGACTTTTCAATAGATGGCAAACAGCCGGGTCTATCCCGGAAGTTGCATTGGAGGCCTTGATCTCCACTAATCCCAAACCGGGAAAAGACCAGGACAGGCCGGAGAGTTTTCGCCGATATCCCTTCTAAACACTGACCTGAAACTTTATGCCAAATTATTAGCCAACCGTTTGTGTGACGTGATCCCCCTTCTGGTGGATCGGGATCAAGTAGGCTTCGTGCAGGGTAGGCAAGCTAATGACGGGACGAGACGGATGCTGAACCTGATAGAGGTGGCGGAGAGGAGGGGGTGGCCTTGTGTCTTCCTCTCTTTGGAGGCCGAGAAGGCGTTTGATAGGGTACATTGGGGCTACCTCCGGGAGGTCCTCTCCACCTTTGGTTTTTCAGGCCTATCTTGTCAGCAATCCTCAGCCTTTATTCGCACCCTTGTGCGAAAGTCCTGACTTCGGGGTACGCCTCCCGAACCTTTCGGATTTCAAATGGCACTCGGCAGGGTTGCCCCCTCTCCCCACTGGTCTTCGCCCTTGTCGTGGAGCCCCTTACGGCTTCCTTAAGGGCTGACCCAACTATTTCAGGGATTATGGTGGGGAGTAAAAAACATGTGGTGGGCCTCTATGCCGATGATGTCATCATAGTAATGGAGAACCCCCACTCCTCCCTCCCGGGAGTTATAGACAAGCTTGACCTCTTTGCACGAATTTCCTACTACAAACTTAATGTGGGCAAATCTATGCTTCTCCCAATAGGAATTTCGGGAAGTGACTCGGAACGACTAGCTGGATTCTTCCCCTTTAGGTGGTCCCCAGAGGGGGTCCCCAACCTGGGGATCTTTCTCTGCCCTTCTTCTAGGGTGGCGAAAACAAATATTGAACGCCTATTGTCAGACATTAGTGGGGCTCTTGGTGAACTCCCTTTGAGCTCTATGTCATGGATGGCGAGGATCCAGTTGGTAAGGATGATGTGGCTCCCCAAGGTTCTATACATGTTTCGGTGTGTCCCGATCCATTACTCTCCCAAGTTAATCTCTTGATTACAATCTATAATAACTAAATGTGTCTGGGCCCACAAACCGGCGAGAATTAGGGGTACTTTACTTTACGGGCATATTAGGAGGGGAGGCATGGGAATCCCAAATGTTGAGAAGTATCGCAGAGCGACTGTTCTGGAGGTGGCGGGGAAGTGGTGGCGCGAGGAAGAAACTCAGGGGAGGAAACAGATCAAGGAGGACACACTAAAGGGGAGCTCGCTCCGTTCTCTCTTAGCAGCGAGTTCTGTGGGCCGTGTTCAAAGCTCACACCTGCTTGGTACAATCAGAGAGCTGTTGGCAGTGTGGAGTCCTTTGGGGAGGGATTGGGCTAAGCTCCCTCCGGAGGATTTTCCCCTGGAGGCATTACGTTGGTTCATCCCCTCTCTAAATCTATCCCTTTGGAGGGATAAAGGTCCCAAGAGACTGAGCGAGCTCCTCCAGGGCTGACGATTCTTTACTCTGGAGGAATTTGTGGCCAAATATCCTGATCTGAAGACGACTTTTCTTCAAGTATCACATCCTATTCGCTCGAACACGTTTGGTCATGACTTACGCTCCCCGAGCTCCCCTTCGGCTCTTAGACGTAGCTTGCTTGCTTCTCCGAGACCCCTAAGATCTCTCTCACTGTTGTATTCAGAGCTACTGGAAAGTGGTGCCCCTAGACATTTGTCACATGTAGAAAAATGGGAGACGGAATTGGGTTTCCAGGCGGAGGCGGAGGACTGGTAAGATGCTGTACATTGTGTACTGGAGGCCTCTAGATGCATCAATCACACAGAACTGCTGAAGAAGATCCATCTCCGATGGTACACTACCCCCAAGAAGCTAGCAAAATTTGGTAAGGGGAATTCCCCCCTGTGTTGGAGGCAGTGTGGCCAGAGGGGAGATCTCCCTCATATGTGGTGGGGGTGCCCCAAAATTGCTCAGTTCTGGCTGCTGGTGTCTGGACTCCTTAACTCCCTCACGGGGGCGACGATGTCCTTGGACGCACAGGTGGCAGTTCTTAATGTCTTCATGTGGGGGTCATATCGTTCCCCCCGGTGGTGCGTCATCTGATGACCTACATCCTCACCGCAGCCAGAATTTGCATAGCCGCTAAATGGAAACAGATCGACCCCCCCAACGATGAGTGATCTAACGGACAGGATCAATAGCATCTTTTGTCACGAATATTATCTTGCTCTTGATCTTGGATCCAAAAGATACGTATCGGACGCCTGGGAATTGTGGAGTACCCACCCTCTGGCTTTGCGGATTCCGCACTAGGGTAACCTTGAATTATGCTCCTGCATGGTGGTAGTGGCGAGACCCTGGAGGGTTTTCCCTCCCCCCTCCCTTCACCCCACCCAATACCTCTTCCGCTTCCTCTTCATCCCCCCCCCTCCTTTGGTTCCCCCCTTACCACCTCCCCCCCTCCCCCTTTTTATTCTTAATCTTTTTTTATATTCTTATATTCCTCTACACATGTTCCCCCCCCCCCTTTTCCTTAAGCTTTTCCTGTCTAAAGTTGGAGAGCAAGCCCATGTTGGGGCGATCTACCTGATATGGGAGGACGGAGAGCCTTGCTTCTGAGCTGAGCACGTTGTTGGGACCGTATTCAATGACAATGTATATTGTTTATATCCCCACAACGGACCCACTGAGCTGCCGTGAGTTTATATCTATCTGCCTACTAAGAACGTCTTGAACTACGAGACACGGCTGTTCGGGATTTCCAGGACATGCTCTGGACACTACTTCTCCTGATCCCCCTCTACAGAGAGGCGTACTACCTTCTCCCTGGCTCTCCTATTGAGATGACTTGAATATATCATGATCCCTTCTTTTCCCCCTCCTCCTTTCCCTATGCTATTATTGTGATGCTTTGATATTGTAAACTAAAATTATTTTCAATAAAAATTATTAATGAGAAAAGAACTGTGGCATGTGGGGCGTTGGCACTGGCAACGTATTTGTACCTGCGTTCCAAAGATTGGTGTATGGATAACTGAACGCTGCGCTGGGACAAGGACGTGGTTGATGATGGTGCTATTTCTGCTTGTGCAACTACAGGTGAAGGACAGGAGGCATCTTCGCATGCAGTATGGACAGGGGATTGTCTTGCACGCACAACAGTGGAAGACGCAGCGGTGTCACCTGCAGACACTGCTCCTGGACTCTGCTGTACATCCCACAAAGTTGGGTGCTTTGCTGCCATGTGCCTGATCATGCTGGCGGTGGTCAGGCTGCTAGTTTTGCTATCCCTGCTGATGCTGGCATGGCAGGTGTTGCAAATGGCCTTTTTGGAATTATCTGCAGACACCTTAAAAAACAGCCAGACTCGGGAAGACCTAACAGTTGTACTGGCAACTTCCGTCGTGTTGTTGTTCCGGGGAACGGTTGCCTGCCTTCTGCCTGCGGACACCACCCTACTTCTTCCGGCCTGTTGTGATGCTAGGCCTATCTCCCCCTGTGCACTGCTGTCCTCGCTCTGCATGTCCTCCTGCCAGTTTGGGTCAGTAACTGGATCATCCACCACATCGTATTCCACTTCCGCACCCTGGTCCTCCTCCTGATTTTCTGGCAATTGTGTCTCATCATCATCCACCTCTTGTTGAGACACATTCCCACTGTTGCCTTCGTGAGACCGTGGCTGCTCACATATTTGGGCATCGGTACATACGATCTCCTCATCACCCACTTCAACTGGAGCTGGCGATAGGCCGGAATCTACGAATGGATAAGTGAACAGCTCTTCAGAGTGTCCAAGTGTGGGATCAGTTATGTCCAGGGCCGGGCACATGGCATGGTGGGAGGAAGGAGTATCAGGGTGTGGAATGTGCGGTCCAGTCTCACAGTTACTGACACTTGACCGTGTGGAACACGGGGTATTTGTGGTGGTGCCAAACTGACTGGATGCATTATCCGCTATCTAACTAACAACCTGTTGACACTGGTCTTGGTTTAATAGTGGTGTACTGCTGCGGTCCCCTAGAAATTGGCACAGGAAGGTCGAGCGAGATGATGTGGGCGTTTGTCGTGGTGCAATTCGAGCTTGCACACGGCCTCGGCCTCTGCCTGCAGGACCATCACGTCCAGTTCCTTGTCCCTTGCCACCGGCCTTGCGCATTTTCAATGTTGTGCTGCCTGTATACAGCTAAATGAAGGCGTCCAAAAGATGGTTTTTAGCTGCACACTGAGATTACAGATTACAGTGGTTTAATCCCGGCAGCCAGAACGGTCAGACACAAACGCTGACGCGTATATCGTGTTTTGGCGTATACTACTTGGAGCTACAAGCCACTCCTGCGGCACTAAGATGCTAAATCAATACAGACAATAGTTGGTTTTTAGCTGGACACTGAGATTAGAGATTAAAGCCCAGCAGGTGGACTGGTCAGACACAAATGCTGACGAGAATAGCGAGTCTTTTGGCGTATACTAATTTACGCTACAACCTACTCCTGCTGCACTAAGATGCTAAATGAATGCAGACAAGAGTTGGTTTTTAGCTGAACACTGAGATTAAAGATTAAGGCCCTGCAGGTGGACTGGTCAGACACAAATGCTGACGAGAATAGCGAGTCTTTTGGCGTATCCTAATTTACGCTACAACCTACTCCTGCTGCACTAAGATGCTAAATGAATGCAGACAAGAGTTGGTTTTTAGCTGAACACTGAGATTAGAGATTAAGGCCCTGCAGGTGGACTGGTCAGACACAAACGCTGACGAGAATACCGAGTCTTTTGGCGTATCCTAATTTACGCTACAACCTACTCCTGCTGCACTAATGGTGGGTTTACACGCCGCGATATCGGCGTCCAACTCCAACCCAACTCCGACAAAAAGTCACGTGGGTCGCGAGTTGGACCCGATATCGTGTGCGCGTTGTACTGTTTTAGCATACAACACGATGCTGGAACGATGCCAAAACGATATCGGAGTTGAATAGCAGAGCTATTCAACTTCCCGATATCGCAAGGCCGTTGTACCAGCATCGCTGCGTGTGACAGCCCAACTCCGATGCGTACTCGCACCTCACCCATTAACTCCCATGTTAAATGGTCGTTACTGGGTTGGTGGGCGTACACATCGGAGGGACGTTGTTTCCCGATATCGCAGCGTGTAAACCGGCGATGCGATATCGGGAAAAGTGCTCCCAAAATGCGCGCTCCCGCGGCGTTGTATGCGATATCGGGATGATATCGTTACGTGTAACCCCACCATAAGATGCAAAATGAATGCAGACAGGAGTTGGTTTTTAGCTGGACACTGAGATTAAAGATTAAGGCCCTGCAGGTGGACTGGTCAGACACAAATGCTGACGAGAATAGCGAGTCTTTTGGCGTTTCCTAATTTACGCTACAACCTACTCCTGCTGCACTAAGATGCTAAATGAATGCAGACGAGAGTTGGTTTTTAGCTGGACACTGAGATTAGAGATTAAGGCCCTGCAGGTGGACTGGTCAGACACAAACGCTGACGAGAATAGCGAGTCTTTTGGCGTATCCTAATTTACGCTACAACCTACTCCTGCTGCACTATGATGCTAAATGAATGCAGACGAGAGTTGGTTTTTAGCTGGACACTGAGATTAGAGATTAAGGCCCTGCAGGTGGACTGGTCAGACACAAACGCTGACGAGAATAGCGAGTCTTTTGGCGTATTCTAATTTACGCTACAACCTACTCCTGCTGCACTAAGATGCTAAATGAATGCAGACAAGAGTTGTTTTTTAGCTGGACACTGAGATTAGAGATTAAGGCCCTGCAGGTGGACTGGTCAGACACAAACGCTGACAAGAATAGCGAGTCTTTTGGCGTATCCTAATTTACGCTACAACCTACTCCTGCTGCACTAAGATGCTAAATGAATGCAGACAAGAGTTGGTTTTTAGCTGGACACTGAGATTAGAGATTAAGGCCCTGCAGGTGGACTGGTCAGACACAAACGCTGACGAGAATACCGAGTCTTTTGGCGTATCCTAATTTACGCTACAATCTACTCCTGCTGCACTAAGTTGCTAAATGAATGCAGACAAGAGTTGGTTTTTAGCTGGACACTGAGATTAGAGATTAAGGCCCTGCAGGTAGACTGGTCAGATACAAACGCTGACGAGAATACAGAGTGTTTTGGCGTATCCTAATTTACGCTACAACCTACTCCTGCCTATAGAGAGTCTAAATTAATCCCTAAAAGCACTGTTTTGGAATGGATGGGATTTCCAGCCTGTACACCAGCCCCAGATGTGATGCAGGCTGGTATACTGGTACAATGAAGTTTGCTAAATACCCTGCCTCCCTGTATACAGCTCTATTAGTCCTCAGAAGGACTGTTGTGGTAATTATACTGGCAGCCCTGCGCCTACACTAGCTGAAAGGCCACAAATCTGTCCCTCAATCAGCAGCACCTCTCCCTACACTGACTGTCTGTGGAGCAGAGTGACGAGCACAGCGCGGTCAGGACTTATTAAGACCTGATGATGCTGTGCGGCCAGCCAATCACTGTAATGCCACAACCAACATGGCTGTGGCATTACAGTGTCTGTCAGCCAATCCCTGCATGCGGGCTGGCTCTGTAAAGAGCGCCAACATGCAAGGAGTTGGACCCCGAGCATAGCAAGAATATCGCGAGATTGCTCAGTACTCGCTGAGTGCCCCGAGTACCGAGATATTCATGTGAGTACCAAGTAGTGACAAGCATACTCGCCCATCTCTAATCAGGACGCCACAGATTCTCCTGTCTGCCACCGGGGTTTGTGTGTCTCAGCAGTGGTCCTCACGCTTCCGGTCAGCTGTTCGAGCGTCACAGTGACGTTGCGGTCATGTGACAGTGCTAGGCGGTGCTAGTGCGGGGTCTGTGCGATATCAGTCTGTAGCGTCACACTAACATGTTTCAGAGAGCACGGCCTCCTTTCTCAAGAAAACAGTTGTGCTGATATCAACCAGTGACACAGATGACAGATAAGAACTGAGACATAAGTATATGTTAAGCGGCCGTCACACGCTGCGACATCCTGAACGATATTGTAAGCGATCACGTGCACGCGCAATCGCTTACAATATCGCTCACATCGCTGGTGAGATGTCACACAGACAGACTCACCAGCGATGTGGAGCCGCGATATCGCTGGTAACTATGGTACACATCGGGTTACTAGGCGCCGCGCGTCGCTTAGTAACCTGACGTGTACCATAGTAACCATCTCCCAGCATAGGCTCTGCTGCTGGGAGATCGTTCATCGTGGTGTTATACACCACGATGAAGCAGATCGTGAAATCGTTCATCGCTAGATCTGAGCTCCGGAGCTCAGATCTGCGATGTCACGATCAAGCGATTTTACATAGTAAAATCGCTTGATGACATGCAACGATGCCAAAACGATATCGCCTAAGCGATACAAAAACAGATCGCTTAAACGATATCGGGCAAGAAATCGTAGCGTGTGACGGCCGCTTTAAGGCCACTTCACACACACAGATATCTGAGTCCAATATCTGAACAGATCTCTGGTTGCAGTGAAATCATGGATACATTGCTCCATGTTGTACACAGCCACAAAATGGAGCAATGTATCCATGATTTCACTGCAACCAGAGATCTGTTCAGATATTGGACTCAGATATCTGTGTGTGTGAAGTGGCCTTTAGATATATATTACCAAAAAGGGTATAAGAAGACGCCTGGCATTACCAATCCAGGGCTTAATGACAAGCTGTTAATATTTAGCTGTCATTCACCCTTTCTATCACCCCAATTCCACCACACCAGGGCATCAGGAAGAGCCAGGTAAAGCGTCAGGAATTGGCACTACTAATGAATGCACCAATTTCTATGGTGGCTGTGGGCTGCTATTCTATAGTGTGGGGGAGGCTACACCACCACGCTGAGAATACACCCCCAACTGGCTAGTTTTACTTTGGCTGGCAAAAAACTGGGCTCCCTGTATTTTTCACTGCCAGCCGAGGTAAAACTAAGCAGCTGAGGGTGGCAGCCCACATCTATCCGCTTTATCTGTTCTCAGAATGAAAATACAGCCAATCCCTACACATTTTTTTTCCATTATTTATTTTACACACTTTGAGGGCAGGTTGGTTGCCATACAGTGATTTATATTGCAAACAAGCACAGACACAGATTGTGGGAGCGCAGTGTGAGTGCAACAGCCAATCACAGACGCTCCCACAGTGAGGCTACTTTCAGACTACGATTTTTAAGGGAGCCGATGCTGTCCGATAAAAAATCGGACAGCATCGGCTCCCCTCTGATGCCTGGAATCGGATGCCAAATAGGCATCCGATTCCGGCATAAAATCGTAGCCTTCGTGCTGAAAAAAAAAAAGTATATGCTCACCTATCCCCGAGGCACCCGCCGTCTCCGCCGACTCCCAGTGTCCTCGCGCTGTCTGCAGAGGTCTTCTACTTCTGTACAGGACCTGCCATGATGTCACAGTCACGTGACCGCAGGTTAGTAACATGCGGTCACGTGACTGTGACATCACGGCAGGTCCTGTACAGAAGTAGAAGACCTCTGCAGACAGCGCGAGGACACTGGGAGTCGGCGGGAGACGGCGGGTGCCTCGGGGATAGGTGAGCATATACTTTTTTTTCTTTTTTTTAACCCCTGCCTTCCAGTTTGGGGCAGTTTTACAGTACTGAGCAGGCTCAGTACAGTAAAATCAGGTCCGAGGAGACATCAGATGTTTCCTCGGACCCCGCTCCATAGGGTCCCATGTTAAATTGATCGGACCAAATCGGATGTGCACTAAATGGAATCCGATTTGGTCTGATCCGTTTTTGTTCGATTTTATTTTCGGTGCAAAAATCGGAGCATGCTCCGATTTTTGCACCGATAAAAAAATCGGACAGAATCGGATCGGACCAAATCAGATGCCATTTAGTGCACATCTGATTCGGTCCGATGCCCATAGGGCTGCATGGAGGCAAAAATCGTTCCGATGCTGTCCAATTTTTATCGGACAACATCAGAACTGCTAAAATCGTAGTGTGAAGCCAGCCTAAGTGAGCTTCTGTGATTGTCCATTGCAGTTCAGTGTAGTGAATATTAATGAAGCTTAATGGGCGGTCCTGGAGGAAGAAGCGGGAGAGCGGGAGACTGCTGGGCTCTGTCTAACTTCTAGTGAGACCTGCATGTTCAGTAGGTAAAACTGGATCCGGTTTTACCGGATCAAGCACCTATTCACTTTCATTTTAATTTATGCTTGATCCTTCTGGATTCGGATGGTTGCAGTGTTTTGCCAAAGTCCAAAAATGCTATATATTGTGCTTTTTTGAGGAAGAAACTGGGTGCAACTGCGTGTGCTGGAATCCCACTGTAAAGGCCACTTCACACACAGATATCTGAGTCCAATATCTGAACAGATCTCTGGTTGCAGTGAAATCATGGATACATTGCTCCATGTTGTACACAGCCACAAAATGGAACAATGTATCCATGATTTCACTGCAACCAGAGATCTGTTCAGATATTGGACTCAGATATCTGTGTGTGTGAAGTGGCCTTAAGTCATGGGGGACTAACCAGATCCAGTAGCATCAGGCTTCTGCCAAAGGGCAAAAAAATGTTAGTGTGAAAGCACCGTGAGGTTATGTTCACACTTTATTTTATGCTGCGCTTTTCCCCAAAACCGCATCTGCGTTTCCCGGCAAAGTGGACTTTCACTTTTGCCGTTCAGACACTGCGTTTTTTTCGGCCGCACTTCTGCGGGCGAAAGCGCGCGTGTAAAAAGAGTGACCATGTTCATTCTTTGCGCTTAATAGCATGCGCTTTCTCCCATAGGCGCCATTATAAGGAGCTGGAACACGCATTGTAGTTTAGACAATGCCTATTCCAGGGCCTGAGCGCGGGTGCTGGGGGAAGTTATGTCACACAGGGGAAGAAGAATCTTGTGTTCCTTTCCCTTGTGTGACATGTCGGGGCTGTAGTTTTGCTTTCGCAGTGTATCTACATACACTGTGAAAGTGATATAAAAGTGAACAAAATTTATTAAATATAAAAAACTAAAATACCTCTCCGCTAGCTGTCCCAGGACCCAAGGAGAAGACATCCAATCGCTGCAAGGACCTGAATGATCTGATTGGCTGGTAGCGATCAGCTGATGTGTCACGTGACCTCATCAGCTGATTGTGACGTGACATCATCAGCTGAGAGTTTAAACCGCAAGCCAAAACCGATCAGATTTGGTAGGCGGTTTAAAGAGCTCAGCTGATGCTGTCAGGTGAGACATCAGCTGATCGGTTTTCCGCTGGTCAGCTGATTCAGGTCCTGCAGCGATTGGATGTGGATGTCTCGCATCCCGGGACAGTTAGGCCATGTGCACACATTGAGTATTTGGTGAGTTTTTTACCTCAGGATTTGTAGACAAAACCAGGACTGGAACAATCAGAGGAAAAGTCCAATAGAAACACCTGCACCACTTCTGTATTTATTACCCACTCCTGGTTTTGGCTACAAATCCTGAGGTAAAAAACTCATCAAATACTTTGCGTGTGCACGTGGCCTTAGCTGAGAGGTATTTTAGGCTGGTTTCACACTGGTGTTTGTGTCTGCATGCGTATGGCATGCAGACGCAAACGCAGCCATACTGATGTGAACGCAGCGGAGAATCTCCGCATGTGTTCACATTGGCTGGCCGGGCTGCATGCTAATCAGCTGTCTCGGTGGCAGCCGGGTGGCGGAGATCATCGGTGGAGATCTCCTCCTCCCGGCCACAGCTAATCTCACGCCGGTGTCGGCGCGGGAGATTTGAAGAAACAGCTGTTTAAATCTCCTGCGCCGAAACCGAATAGGTGATATTGGTGCAGGAGATAAGAAACAGCTGATTGCTGTTTCAAATCTCTCGCGCCGACATCACCTATTCGGTGTCGGCACGGCAGATTTAAAGTGATCCTAAACCCAGAAACTGACCCCCCCGTATCTTTAGACCTCCTCTTATCATTTCTAGCCATCCCTTTTGCAGAAAAAAATCGCTTTTGTAAAGTAAGAGAAAAGGTTATAATACTTTGACCTGTGTGAGTTCTCTCTTTCTGTGGAAGCCGAGATGGGACGGGCCTGTGTGCTGCTGCCTGGTAATTATGCACGCCCCTCTCTAATTCTAAGAGCCTGGCCGCGTCATGAAAGGGGCGGGGCTAAATCGCGCCATGCCGGAGCCCCGCCCCCTTTCATGACGCGGCCAGGCTCTTAGAATTAGAGAGGGGCGTGCATAATTACCAGGCAGCAGCACACAGGCCCGTCCCATCTCGGCTTCCACAGAAAGAGAGAACTCACACAGGTCAAAGTATTATAACCTTTTCTCTTACTTTACAAAAGCGATTTTTTCTGCAAAAGGGATGGCTAGAAATGATAAGAGGGGGTGCAGGGACAAGTCTAAAGATACGGGGGGGTCAGTTTCTGGGTTTAGGATCACTTTAAACAGCTGTCATCTCCTGCACCGATATCACCTATTCGTTGTCGGCACGGGAGATTTAAACAGCTGTCAGATCAGCTATTTCTTCAAATCTCCTGCGCCGACATCGGCGGGATATCAATGGCGGCTCTAGCTGATTTCCCGGTGGCCGCCGCTGATTAGCGGCGGCCACCGGGAGAGATTTCAATGTGATCCGCAGCATTCTCCTGTCATGCGGAGGACACTGTGGACCCCTTGACTTCAATGTGTGGTTTGTGCACTTGCGGACGCTTGCAGATAAAACAAGCGCCCGCAACCGCACAAAAAATGCAACAGGCTGCGTTCGGAGTGCGTACAAATTATGCGCATCCGAACGTAAACGCAACCGAACGCAGGCACGTGTTCCCATGTTAAACATAGGAACGCAGTGCACAAGCGTTTGGCTGCGTTCAATGCGCTGCGTTTGCATACGCCAGTGTGAAACCACCCTTATTCTAATATTTTTTACACCATTGCTTTCTTTTATTTCGCTTTAGCAGTGTACGTACACTTTGGGTGGCGTGGTGGCTCAAGTGGTTAGCACTGCAGCCTTTGCAGCACTTAGGTTTCAAGGTCCTGGGTTCAATTCCCACTTGAGGCCCATCATATGCCAAAGCTTGTCATAATAAATCATGTCCTAATCCCAAAAACTATCTGCTCTTTCTCTTTTTACTGCTGCTCCTCTCAGGTGATATCTCTCCCAACCCTGGTCCGCCATCTGCTAACTTCAACCCCTCTCCCACCTCACACAGAAACCCCACTAACCTTATTAATATCACCTGCACACCTTCACCTCCCTCTTTTAATTGCGCTCTCTGGAATCCACGGTCTGTATGCAACAAACTTCCTTTCATTCACAATTACTTTCTTACCAACTCTCTTAACCTGCTGGCCCTCACAGAAACCTGGATCCAGGATTCAGACACTGCTTCCCCTGCTGCTATTTCTTACGGCGGCTTACACTTCTCTCACTCCCCTAGACCTGGGAACAGACGTGGCGGTGGAGTCGGCCTCCTCCTGTCCCCACAATGTACTTTCCTGGTCATTCCTCCAGCCCCATCACTCTCATTCCCTTCTTTTGAGGTCCATACCATTAGGCTATTCCATCCCCTCCCCCTCAAAGTAGCAGTGGTATACCGCCCCCCAGGGTCACCCACCCAGTTCCTCGACCATTTCTCCGCCTGGCTCCCGCATTTCATGTCCTCAGATTTACCAACCCTTATTCTGGGAGACTTTAACATTCCCATAAACAGCCCCATCTCCCCATCTGCATCCCAGCTCCTATCTCTAACTACCTCTCTTGGCCTATCACAGCTCTCAACCTCTAAGACACACGAAAACGGTAACACCCTTGACCTTGTCTTTACCCGGCTCTGCTCATCCTCCCCCTTGGATAACTCAACTCTACTCTCTGACCACAACATTCTTTCCTTCTCACTCACTAACCCTCGGCCAACACAGCCTAAGCCTACCTATCACACATCCAGAAATCTACAGGCCATTAACCCTCAAGCACTCACAGACTCCCTCATCTCATCTCTGTCCCCAATCTCTTCAATCTCTTCTCCAGATCAGGCAGTAAATCACTACAATGACTCTCTCAGAAGCTCCCTGGACCAAGTAACGCCCCTCACCCGCAGAACCTCCAAACAGAGAACAAAACAGCCCTGGCTCACATCACAAACCCGATTCCTCCAGCGATGCTCCAGGAGTGCTGAACGCCTATGGAGGAAAACTCGCTCACCAGGAGACTTCATCCACTATAAATTCATGCTCAAAACCTACAACTCTGCCCTTCACCTTGCCAAACAGACCTACTTCACCACCCTGGTCTCCTCACTATCCAACAATCCAAAAAAACTCTTTGACACCTTTCACTCTCTCCTCAGTCCTAAAGTGCAGGCCCCCATCACCGACCTCTGTGCTGATGACCTGGCTTCCTACTTCATGGATAAAATAGACAACATCCGCCAGGAAATCAGCTCTCAGCCTCCAAGCACTGCCACCCCCATTCTTCCTCACATCCCCTCCGGTTCACTTTCCACATTTGACCCAGTCACAGAAGAAGAAGTCTCCAGGCTCCTATCTTCCTCTCGTCCCACCACATGCACTACCGACCCCATTCCCTCACACCTGCTCCAGTCCCTCTCTCCAGTCGTCACCACTCATCTAACCAAAATCTTCAATCTCTCCCTCTCTTCTGGCATTTTCCCCTCCTCCTTCAAACACTCGATCATTACTCCATTATTAAAGAAAACCACTCTCGACCCAACCTGCACAAATAACTACAGACCAGTCTCCAATCTCCCCTTCATCTCTAAACTCTTGGAGCGCCTGGTCTATTCCCGCCTCACCCGTTACCTCTCCGCTCACTCTCTTCTAGATCCATTACAGTCTGGTTTCCGCCCCCTTCACTCCACAGAAACTGCCCTCATCAAAGTGACCAATGACCTTCTGACAGCAAAACGTAATGGTGACCACTCTCTGCTTATTCTCCTTGATCTCTCTGCAGCTTTTGACACTGTCGACCATCAGCTCCTACTCTCTATGCTGCACTCCATTGGCATAAAGGACACTGCTCTCTCCTGGCTCTCCTCCTATCTTTCTGACCGCTCTTTCAGTGTATCTTTTGCTGGCTCCACTTCCCCCCCTCTTCCCCTCACTATTGGGGTCCCTCAGGGTTCAGTCCTTGGCCCTCTCCTCTTCTCTCTCTACACGGCCCCGATTGGACAGACCATCAGCAGATTTGGCTTCCAGTACCATCTTTATGCTGATGACACTCAACTATACACTTCAGCCCCTGACCTTACCCCTGCGGTAGTAAAGAACACCAATGACTGTCTAGCTGCAGTTTCCAATATCATGTCCACTCTCTATTTGAAACTAAACCTTTCCAAAACTGAACTTCTTCTGCTCCCCCCATCCACTAACCTCCCTAAATCGGACATCTCTCTCTCAGTGTGCGGCACCACGATAACGCCTAGACAGCAAGCTCGCTGTCTGGGTGTTATATTTGACACCGATCTCTCCTTCTCCTCCCACACGCAATCTCTCGTCCGCTCCTGTCGCTTACACCTGAAGAATATCTCTAGAGTCCGCCCCTTTCTCACCCTGGAAACAACAAAAACCCTCACCGTGGCCCTAATCCATTCCCGCCTTGACTATTGCAACTCTCTATTAAGCGGCCTCCCCCTCACCAGACTTTCTCCTCTCCAGTCCATCCTTAATGCAGCAGCCAGGATCACCCATCTGGCCAATCGTTACTCAGATGCCTCTGCTCTGTGCCAGTCATTGCACTGGCTGCCCGTATACTACAGGATCAAATTCAAATTGCTTGTTCTCACCCACAAAGCTCTTCACAGTGCAGCTCCCCCTACCTCTCCTCCCTCATCTCTGTCTATCACCCCACCCGCTCTCTACGTTCCTCAAATGACCTTCAACTAACATCTGCACTAATCCGATCCTCCCACTCCCGGCTCCAAGACTTTTCCAGAGCTGCACCAAACCTCTGGAATGCTTTACCCAAAGAAATCAGGACTATCCACAACTTGCATGGCTTCAGACGATCCCTAAAGACGCATCTCTTTAAGGCGGCCTATCATACTCCCTAACATGTCCATTGTACTGTAGACAGTGAATGGGCTATCCTCTGGACATTATTCTTCTACAAACTCCACCAAACCATAAAGGTCTACACAGACTGATGACCATTCATGTAAGCTTAGCCCTATACCCCATTTCCTCAAGATGCCTGGACCACCAGTGCAATAAGCCCCGGCACCTTGCACAACCCCTATCCCGTTGTAGATTGTAAGCTCTTTTGAGCAGGGTCACCTTCATTTCTTGCTTTATTTATTGCATTTTTTTCCACATTGATTCTATGCCTATTGTTTTTGTATCCAATGATTGTACTTTATTTGTTCTCTATTGTAATTACTTACTGTATATTTTCTGTACGCTAACCCTACATTGTAAAGCGCTGCGGAATATGTTGGCGCTATATAAATAAAGCTTTATTATTATTATTATTATTGAGACAACATCTGCAAGGAGTTTGTATGTTCTCTCCCTGTGTTTGTGTGGGTTTCCTCAGGGCACTCCGGTTTTCTCCCACATTGCAGACATACTGATAGGATGTTTAGATTGTGAGCCTCAATGGGGGGGACAGCATTACTGATGTATGTAAAGTGCTATGGAATTAATAGTGCCATATAAATTAATATATATATATAATATTATATACATTCACTGCTAAAGCAAAAATACACATACAATGTCACACGGGAACAGGATTATTCCTGCCCCGGGTGAAATCACTTCCTCCTCTGCTTTCGGGGGGAAATTCTGGCCGTAAAAAAAGCGGTGTGTGAATGACTTGTGTTTTTTTACTGGTGCTAAATAACGCTGCCACAAAACGTGGGAAAAATATCTGCGCAAAAGCATGGGAAATACGCTACGTGTGAATGTAGCCTAACTGGTTGAAGGGGAAGATGTTAATGGTGGGTTTACACGTCCCGATATCAGAGCCACCGACGCTGGAGCGCGCTTTTCCCGCCATCGCATCGCCGGTTTAGACAGCCCGATATCGGGATACAACGTCCCGACGATGTGTACGCCCCCAACCCAGGAACGACCAGTTAACATGGGAGTGAATGGGTGACGTGGGCGTACACATCGTAGTTGGGCTGTCACACGGGACGATGCGGCTACAACGGCCATCCGATATCGGGCGGTTGAATAGCACGCTCATTCAAACCTGATATCGTTTTGGCATCATTCCAGCATCGCATTGTACGTTCAAACTGTACAACGCGCGAACGATATCGGGTCCAACTCCCGAACCACGTGACTTTTGGTCGGAGTTGGACGCCGATATCGCGACGTGTAAACCCACCATAACGGTCAGATATCAGCCCTCCTATCTCATCTGCCAGCAGAGATGTTTGTTGGCGACTAGGTCATAAATACATGAGTGCTCCTGTGTATGGGAGAGAGCCCAGATGGCCAGCCACCGACCACCGACCACCATGCTAGTAGTCCTGCCGGTTGGTTATACGGACCATTACTTTTGTGAGGTGACTTTTGTGGCCAGTTGTCATGCTTGTGAGGAGAAATAAAAAGGCTTTTCCTCTGTAGCTTGTTGTAGGTGAAGAGGATTACGTGAGCAGGCAGGGGGTTAACATGGCGCTTATCCCTGTCCTTCTGTCCCTAAATTCCTGAGTGGAACTCCGTGGAGTTTTAAAATGGGCGCGCAGTACTGCTGATGGTGTGCTCCTACTGTGTGCGCGGCGCTGTACCTGAGTGCGCATGGGGGGTAAGGCCTGCGTACAGCGGAGCACAATCAGGAAGTCACAGGGAAAACACTCAGACATGTTTGATCACGATGACATGACGGAGGGGAGGAGGAACAGGAACAGGGCCTGAAGCTTTTACCTCCACACTCACAGAACATACACCCACACAGCGCTCAGCAGCACAGCCGGCGCTGACGGTCAGGTAAGCAGCCGCCTCCTGCCTTCGCCGTGGAGCCGTGGCCGAGCCGGAATCCAGGCCCCGTCAGAGAAGCAATCGATCGGGCGGACAAACTTTCCCGAGAACGAGAGAGCGGGGGAGGGAATAAACATGGCTCCCTGGTTCCTTTCCTAAATGTTGTGGCTTCCCTGCAGCACGGTGGAGGCCAGCTGCCCTCTCTCTCATCCACACAATGGCGGGGATTGAGCGGGCTGTGCCCTGTGTGTGGCCCGGAGTCCGCCGTGTACTGTGCCCGCCGGAGCCTGGCGCACGGCTGTTGTCCTGCTCCCCCCTCGCCTCATACCGTCATGGCTGCTCCTCGTACTTTCTAGAAAAGTACCTCAGCCGACGAGTGCTGCTGTGAGGAGGACAAGCTGAACTTCTAGTCACATGGCTGCGTGTTTTGTGTCGCTCCTGGGCGGCATGGCAGGCCCACACCGCCGAGCCTAGCGGCCTCATGTCGGGGCCACAAACTTTAGGACTTGTCTCTGGTGCTTTTAATGGAGTCTTCCATATTGACTGGCTATAGGCGCATGGTTTATATATGGGGGCTCTTTTACATGATCAGGATCTGAATCCTCAGGATACGGCACGGGACCGCTGTGGAGGGAGGATTGGGGAACGAACATATAGTAATGTCTGTGATTTTCCATTCATTGCTCCAGTGTTTATTGCTAGTGCTGGTGTGGCGATTTAATACTTAAGCCCCCCCTCCTTGTCATATACTCACCTTCTTGGAGCTTCACCATGAACCTCTGAATTGTGAAGTGCTTCGGAATATGTTGGCGCTATATAAAGTTTATTATCAATGCCACTCCGATTACACGGCACCATCTTGTAAATTCTAAGAAGTTATTTCACAAGCTCCCAATGCATCTTCTATGGGAGCCAGAACTAGGCTCTCAAAGATGTATTGATTTGTGATCTCCAAAGTACTCCATAAAACACTGGAGCGGATGGCAGGTTACTTTACGCCACAGCCCGATGGAGCAACTGCGATAGTGGGTGAAGCCAACAGATGGTGAAAATAAAGGAACTTACATTTAGTGCACCATTCAAGTAATAAACAATCAAAAAAAGTTTATTTTTTATTTTTATGGGGAGCATGAACATCCCAAGTAGTTGACCTCCTCTTTAACCCCTTCACAACCAAGGATGTATATATATGTCCTTGGCCATGTCCCTCCCCTGATGCTAGCTCACGCACGGAGCTTGCATTATCATCACATCAATGTCCACATTTATTGTACTTGTCTTCGTCTGCCCTTTCCTCATGTAAAATCATGAAAAAGTTTGCTCATCACTAGTTGTGAGTTAAAGGAGGAAAAATCACAATCGGTCCGGGTATTTTGGTCCAAGCACGGACATGAGGATCCAGGCTTACCTGAAATTCAGACAATTGGCAACGTTATTAGGCCAGTGATGTTTGCAAATTGCTTCCACATCTAGTCTTGTTCATGATGTTGATGGGTGCAGAAAGCTGCCTTCAATGACTATTGTGCTCTGTAAGGCTGGAAGTCCATGCCGATTTTTGTTACATGACAACAAGTGTCAGAAAAATCACCCAACTGTTATGGTACCTTTACACGCCGCCACGGCAGGCTGGATACATCGCGCTACTTCACGTGCACGAGCACGCTCAAACGGCTACAAACGGTCAACGCACCCTCTTTACACGCCGCCACAAGGTGCGCTACGCCACGCTACATCTATAGCTAGCTACATCGCCGGGTGTCTCAAGTAGCCAGCTGTAGCTCATTTACACACCGCTATAACCAGCTACTATGGGCGGACCTGGTGCAGCAGGGACAGCACATAGGCGTGCCACAATTGTGGATTACAAGACTTCCGTACGCTGATAGGACGAAGCAATAACATCCTGATTGGGCAGGCATCGCAGGAGGCTGAGTAATACAGCACGCTCGAGCGATTGTGTAGTGTGACTCGTCAGCTCCTTAAATATGCCTCCCTATGCAGCGACTACCAATCGTCATGCAGCAGCTTCCACCAATGATCGCACATGGGGCGCGGTAACATGGAGCCGAGGTCACGCCTTAGCTACATTGCAGCTACAGCCCCGGGTGTCCAGGGTTCCCTTCCGTTGCCTCTTTACACGCCGATACAGCTCGCTACCATCGGCGATGTTGCCTTAAGTTTATGAGCAGAGACCATAAACAGATGTATCTGTCGCCGGCTGTAGCGTCGCCTCTTCAGACGCCGCTACTACAGGCGATATGGACGCTACAAGCTACAATTGTAGCTTGTAGCGCGATGTATCCAGCCTGCCGTCGCGGCGTGTAAAGGTACCATTAGAGCTTTACTTTTTGCTCTAAAGCTGCATTCACACGTGGCGTATTTGCTTTTGAGCGCCAGCGTAAGTGCAGTGAAACAAAATGCTGGAAACGCATTCCAGCAAAAGCTATGGCTTTTGCTGAAATGTGTTCAGACACTGCCTGCGTATTCTGGCATCTTTTGTGGAGAGCGCTTTCACTGCAAAGCGTGTCCACAAAAAGAATGCCCATGTCAATTCTTTGACCCTTTTTCGGCACGCTTCTCCCGTAGGCCACGTTATAAAATGGGCTCGGGAAAAGCCCACTGTAAAAGCACGGCGTGTGAATGCAGTTGCACCACTGCAGAAATACGCTGCAAATATGCAGTGTGTGAACCCAGCCTAAAACTAAACGGCCAAGTTGAGAAGTCGCAAGCAGCTTGCAACCATCTGCAATGTTTATGTAGCTGAGTTGCTTGTGACTTAGAAAATCAAACTCATTTTGGTAACATTTGTGATTTAAGGCTACGTCACACTGTTCAATTTCCTGAACGATATTGTTAGCGATCGCGCGTGCATGTGATCGCTAACAATATCATTCACATCGCTGGTGAGCTGTCACACAGGCAGACTGACCAATGTTGTGGACCAGCGAGAACTCTGGTAACCATGGTAAACATTGGCTTAGTAACCCAATGTTTACCATGGATACGAGCTCCCAGCATAGGCTGCGAGGCGCTGGGAGCTCTTTCATCGTTGGTCTGCCGGTGTCACACGCAGCGATGCTGCATGTCCACCGGTCGACCAACGATAGATTTGTGAACATGTTCACAAATCTGCAATCATATAATCAAACGATTTTTCTTTGAAAAATCGTTTGATTACACGCAGCGACGCACAAATGATATCGCTTAGGCTGCCTTCACACTTGCGTTTGTGTCTGCATGCGCAGGGTAGGCAGACGCAAAACGCAGTGCAACGCAGCGGAGAATCTCCACATGCGTTCACATTAGTATAGTGCCCGGGCAGCCAATCGGCTGTCTCTGGGCGCGGCCGAGAGGAGGAGATCAGCGGCAAAAATCTCCCTGCTGCAGCTGATCTCCCGCCGGTGTCAGCGGGGAGATACAGCTGATCTGACAGCTGTTTACATCTCCCGCGCTGACACCAAATAGGTGATATCGGTGCAGGAGATGTGAAACAGCTGATCGCTGCTTCAAATCTCGCGCGCTGACCTCACCTATTCGGTGTCAGCGCGGGAGATTTAAACAGCTGTCAGATCAGCTGTGTCTTCAAATCTCCCGTGCCGACACCGGCGGAAGATCAGTGGAGGCTCCAGCTGATCTCCCGGTGGCCGCTGCTGATCACCGGCAGCCACCGGGAGAGATGTCAATGTGATCCGCAGCGTTCTCCTGCGCTGTCATGCGGAGGACACTGCGGATCCATTGAGATCCATGCATTGTTTGTGCGCTTGCGGGTGCTTGCAGATAAAACAAGCGCCCGCGACCGCAAAGAAAAATGCAACATGCTGCGTTCGGAGGGCACAAAAATTGTGCGCATCCAAACGCAACTGAATGCAGCCAATACACAGGCACATGCGTTCCCATGTTAAACATAGGAACGCAGTGCGCAAGTGTTCGGCTGCGTTCGGTACACTGCGCTTGCAAACGCAAGTGTGAAGGCAACCTAAAGCGATCAAAAAAGCAGGTCGCTTAAACAATATCGTTCAGGAAATTGATGCGTGTGACGTGGCCCTGATGGCCACTTTACACACACCAACTTATCTGTCCAACTTCTGACCAACTTACTGGTTGCAGTGAAATCATGGACACATTGCTCCATTTTGTGGCTGTGTACAAATGGAGCAATGTGTCCATGATTTCACTGCAACCAGTAAGTTGGTCAGAAGTTGGACAGATAAGTTGGTGTGTGTAAAGTGGCCCTTAGTGTCACAAGGCTGCATTCCACCCCCTTCCACACACAGATGCACTTGAGGTGTGTGTGAAAAATCTCTTGTGCACCAAGTTACAAAAGTTGTTTGTGGTCAGTTGCTCACATGGGCAAAGCATGGTCTCCTGAACATAACTTTAGGACAATGCTTTGTGTTGGATTTTTGTTGGTTTGTCGGATACATTTTTCAGAAAGAGTAAAGCAATATGTGGCTCCTACAGTGGAGAAAAAAAAGTATTTAGTCAGCCACCAATTGTGCAAGTTATCCCCCTTAGGCAGCCATCACACGCTGAGATATCTCTAGCGATATTGTAAGCGATCACGTGCACGCGCGATCGCTTACAATATCGCTCACATCGCTGGTGAGCTGTCACACAGACAGACTCACCAGCGATGTGGATCCGCGATCTTGCTGGTAACTATGGTACACATCGGGTAAGTGTACCATAGTTACCATCTCCCAGCATAGGCTCTGCGCTGGGAGATCGTTCATCGTGGTGTTATACACCACGATGAAGCAGATCGTGGCATCGTTCATCGCTAGATCTGAGCTCCGGAGCTCAGATCAGCGATGTCACGATCAAGCGATTTCACATCGTAAATCGCTTGATTACATGCAACGATTTCTTGCCCGATATCGCTTAAGCGATCAAAAAGGAGATCGCTTAAACGATATCGGGCAAGAAATCGTTGCGTGTGACGGCCGCCTTAAAAAGATGAGACCTGTAATTGACATCGTGGGTAGACCTCAACTATGAGAGACAAAATCAGAAAACAAAGCCTTAAAATCTTTGTCTGATTTTGAATTTTTTTTTCCAAATTTGTTGGAAAAGAAGTATTTGATAATCTACAAACAAGCAAATGAAGAAAAAATGACGAAAAAAACCAGACAGCACCTCCAAAAAGAAAGCCACCTTACCTATAAAAACATGTCCCTGCATCATTTTATGACCATTCTCACAATCCTTTTGTCTGCTAAATGCTGGCTGTAAAAGTACTAAAAAAAACGTTTTAGTACTTACTCATTATCCATTATAATGTGTAGGGACCATATTCCTTAGCCTTCAGGGCGTGTTGCTTTGCTGCCTCTCCTCAGAAGATCACACCCTAATGGGCGTGATCTTGTATTCATATTCTAGACAGGCCCTGTCTGCTTTGCACGTCAAGCACCGCAATATAAGATAATACCAAAGCATTTGTGATTGCAATCATTTTCAGGAAGAAACTGAGTATTATCTGACAGAATTGCAGGGGTGTCAATACTTTTGGCCACAACTGTATGTATCAAAATCATAGCAGCACACTGGTTAAGCCAATACATGCAAACAATGATGTTTCTAGGTGTTACTTTGAGAAAAACTAAAGTTTAAAAAAAGAAAGAAAAAAAAACTCAGATAAAATGTTTTTTTTTTTTTTTTTTAATGGTTCTTAACGCATACAATGGGCAATATATGCCTGCCCTTCAACCACTTCACTACAAACAAGCAAGTTATCTGGCTCTCACACACATGTAACGTCTTCTTTAAGGGTATGTGCACATCTGACGTTTCTGCATCATTGCAGACCGTCAGAAAACCTGAGCAGTGTCCCTCGTTTTGTTAGCGATTTCCTAGCGATTTTCAGCGTTAACACAGCGTTTTCTCAGCGATTTTCTTGTCGACTGGTTTTTGTGCTAGATTCGCTGGAAAAACGCTAAAAAGAAGTCACATGCTCTATTCTTGACAACCGGTGGAAAACTGGTGAAAAAAGTGGAAAGGAGAAAAAAAAAAGTTCTAATGCGCACAGCGTTTTCTGAAATCCATTGACTACCATGTTAATCCAACCGGTGGTTAGGATTAACATAAAATTAACATAAAACTCAGCGGAAAACGCTGGCGGAAAACGCTAAAAAACAGCTAACAAAACTCCCAGTGTGCACATACCCTTAGAGGCTCCTCTGTCCTCCACTCATTACCTGCAGTATTGGCACCTTATTGAGCTTATCAGTTTAAGGCCCCATTCACACACTGCTTTTTTTTTTGCTGCATATTTTTAAGCACAAGCTCATTACAAACCAGGAGTGGGTGATTAAACATATAAGTGGAGCACTTGTTTCTATTAGGGCCACTTTACACACACCAACTTATCTGTCCAACTTCTGAACTACTTACTGGTTGCAGTGAAATCATGGACACATTGCTCCATTTTGTGGCTGTGTACAAATGGAGCAATGTGTCCATGATTTCACTGCAACCAGTAAGTTGTTCTGAAGTTGGACAGATAAGTTGGTGTGTGTAAAGTGGCCATTAGACCTTTCCTCTGAGTGTGCCACTCCCAGTTTTGATTGTTCCACTCCTGGCTTTTTTTGAGCTTGTGCGTAAAAATACGCAGCAAAAAAGCAGTGTGTGAATGGGGCCTTAAAGACAACTGTCTGCAACCCCACAATCACACGCCAAACTCCACTATGGTGAAGACCAAAGAGCTGTCAAAGGACACCAGAAACAAAATTGTAGCCCTGCACCAGGCTGGGAAGACTGAATTTACAAGAGGCAAGCAGCTTGGTGTGAAGAAATCAAATGTGGGCGCAATAATTAGAAAATGGAAGACCTATAAGACCACTAATAATCTCCCTCAATCTGGGGCTCCATGCAAGATCTCACCCCGTGCGGTCAAAATGATCTCAAGAACGGTGAGCAAAAGTCCCAGAACCACACGAAAGGGACCTAGTGAAGGACCTGCAGAGAGCTGGGATCAACGTTACACAGGCCACCATCGGTAACGCACTATGCTGCCAGGGGCTTAGATCCTGCAGTGTCAGACATGTCTATTTGCTTAAGCCATTACATGTCCCGGCCCGTCTGAAGTTTGCTAGAGAGCTTTTGGATGATCCAGAAGAGTTTTGGGAGAATGTCATATGGTCAGATGAAACCAAAGTAGAACTTCTTGGTGAAAACACAACTCGTCATGTTCGAAGGAGAGAGAATGCTGATTTGCATCCAAAGAACACCATACCTACTGTGAAGCATGAGGGGGGGGCAACATCATGCTTTGGGGCTGTGTCTCTGCCAGAGGAGCAGGATGACTGATCCGTGTACATGAAAGAATGAAGGAGGCCATGTATGGTGAGATTTTGAGTGTAAACCAACTTCCATCAGCAAGGACATTAAAGCTGAAACGTGGTTGGGTCTTTCAGCATGAGAATGATCCCACTTGGGGCAAGGAAGGACTGGCTTCATAAGCATTTCAAAGTCCTGGAGTGGCCTAGCCAGTCTCCAGATCTCAACCATATAGAAAACCTTTTGGAGGGAGTTGAAAGTCCGTGTTGCCCAACGACAGCCCCAAAACATCACTGCTCTAGAGGAGATCTGCATGGAGGAGTGGGCCAACATACCAGCAACAGTATGTGCTAACCTTGTGAAGACTTACAGAAAACGTTTGACCTCTGTCATTGCCAAGAAAGGATATATAACAAAGTTTTGAGTTGAACTTTTGTTATTGACCAAATACTTATTTTCCACCAAGTTTAAAGAAAATTTCTTTCCAAAACAGACAATGTGATTTTCAGGATTTGTTTTACTAATTTTGTTTCTCATGGTGGGTTTACACACACCAATTTATCTGTTCAATATCTGAACAGATCTCTGGTTGCAGTGAAATCATGGACACCTAGTTCCATTTTGTGGCTGTGTACAAATGATACAATGTGTCCATGATTTCACTGCAACCAGAGATCTGTTCAGATATTGAACAGATAAATTGGTGTGTGTAAACCCACCATCATAGTTGAGGTCTACCTATGATGTCAATTACAGGCCTCTCTCATCTTTTTAAGTGGGAGAACTTGCACAATTAATGGCTAACTAAATGCTTATTTTCCCCACTGTATAGTGCTTCAGCTGATTTCTAAGGCTATATTTAGAATGTGTAAAATACACACCATGTTTCCAAGATCCGCATCAGATAAGTTGTTAGTCCCTTGGTGCGTTTTTGCTGCGCTTCCCATGTGGATTTTGATGCGTTTTTGTTTTTTTTACCAATGATTCACTGTTGTGACAGTGAATACAGCTAGGTTAAAGGCTGGGGGAAACAAAATGGTTTCAAGATGTCATAATGTGATGTGGGGCTCCGCTGTAGTACGTCATAAGCAGAGGTACAGCAGTTAGGTATGGGCTGCCACCCACCCCCAGCTACCTAGTTTTATCTGGCTGGTAATCTATTTTTGATTACAGTGGAGGACTTTCTTTTTTACAATTAGTAATAGCAGTGTTTGGAAGAAAGGTTACCGTATATACTCGTGTATAAGCCGAGTTTTTCAGCCCAAAAATCGCTTGATTATTTAGTTGAAGATTTGTGAGCAGGACCTCAAATCCGTCATTCATCGTTCAATCAACCTGCGTTCAACCTGCTGCACCGTGTTGTGTGATACCTCTCAAACTATCTCATTCTCGACTTCGCCTATTCCTGACGCCAGATGGTGTCGATCGCTGAGTAGTGCGCACGATCGCTGGCGCATTTCCAAATTTAACATCTTTAACGAGATCTATGCTTGTGACACTGCACAAACGATATCAATAAATTGTTCTAGCGATCTCGATCATGTGACTTTTCAGGCGAGATCGTGATCGATATTGAAGCGTGTGACGTGGCCTTTAGCGTCTGGTTGGTCTAAGGAGCCTTTCACACTTGCGTTTTTTTCCTGATCTGGAAGATCAGGAAAAAACCTGATTCTTACAGGATTCATTTTTTTGCCCATTCACTTTAATGATTTCAGGAAAAAACCTGAAGCAACAAGATTCTACCTAAAATCATTAAAGTGAATGGGCAAAAAGAATGAATCCTGTAAGAATCCGTTTTTTTTCCTGATCTTCCAGATCAGGAAAAAAACGCAGGTGTGAAAGGCCCCTTATCCAGCTGTTTTTGCCTTTCTTTTTTAATTATTTCTTGAAATAAGTAAAAAGACGTGGGGCTTTACCATATTTTTGGTTGCCATGCAGGTACAACAAGGTAGCTGGGGCAGGAATCCTCAGCATGGTGAAGCCCAAACATTCTGGGTCCCCTATGCTGCAAATTGCAGTTCCCAGCCATCCCAAAAAATGGAGCATTCATAGAAATGCCATTTTCTGGGCTGTACCCGACTTTCCCAGTTGCCCTGGTGCCGGTGGCAGAATGGGTATTAAAAGCGTTAATGCTTGCTGAGTATTCTCATTATGCACCTCTAAGGCCCCTTTCACATCAGCGGTTTTTTCAAATCGCGGCAGATGCGGTGAAAAAAACGCATCTGCCGCGATTACCGCATAACCGCGACACTTGCGGCACACTTGCAGCAAGCCCCATGCAATGTCTATGGGGCTTGCGGTAAGGGTGCGGCAGATGCGGCAAGTGCGGTTTCGGCACTTGCGGCAGGTGCGGCCGCGAAAAAAAAAAAACGCTGCAAGCGTACACCACACTGTGAAAAATGTCTTATTTTTAAAAAGAGCACAAATTCGACCCTCTTTTTCCACCTATTATTCCCACACAAACACTCCACGATTCTCAGCGACGTCCGTTCTTCACAATGAACCAAACAGGAGGTGAAACTGCTGTGGCTCAAACCTGAAACTGACTGCTTGATGTGAGCGGGGTGACGTCGCAGCCTGGTTCACCTGAGGTCAGCTAGAGAGATGTCGCTGAGCTCTGACCTCAGGTGAACTTTCCCGCGTCACTTGTTTTTGAGTCCGGCTGTGAGTGGGGTGATGTAGCAAAGTTCACCTGAGGTCAGAGATCAGCCTCGTTGCTCTATCTGAAAAAGGTTATACTCTCTTCCAAAACCTGGCGCGGTTTCAGCGGTGCCAGACTTTGCGTTCCAGTGGCACACTTGAAGTTGTGACATCACTAGAGCCACACACCCAATCACTGCCAACTTCTCACGCTCAGCCTTCAGATAAAAAAGTAAACAACAGGAAGTAAGCGCTTCGGCTGGCCGCTCACGTCCTGTTGATTACTCATATGTCTGAAGGTGGGAAGACAGAACTCTGCAGTGATTGGGCGCTGGGCTTAAGTGAGTTCACACCCTGAGTATGCGGATCGTGTAGGGCTTCAACGATGACCGGACAGCAGAGGGCGTGGTTCATACCCATGTCCATTCTTTTCAACCTTTCAGCTGTCTGTCGTTTTCCAGAGCCCTGCTTTAGAATAATAAAATAAGTATTGCTTGCCTGTGGAAGCTCCTAGAGAGGTGCCTCTCTGCTTCTTATCCCTGTTATTTCCTTTTCTGCAGCACTGAAGGTCTATTGTCTACAACATGAATCCTCTGTAGCCCATTATTGGCCAGTGGTCATGCTGAGAGGCCATGTGTTGTTGACAGGACGTAGTTTTTTTCACTTCTATAAACAAAGGCCATTTGGGAGCAGCAAAAATACTACAGTAGAGGACTTCCAGTCTGTGTTCCCAGTCTGTGTGCCATTTGGTAAATCCCTTTCAGCATTTGGGTGTTGCATTAAAGTCCAAGAAAGATGGTGCTAAAAATCACACATCAAATATTTCTACACACTGTATGAATCTGGCCTTAAATGTGCAACAATTTGTTCACCTTCCATTAGTGTAAGGGCTCATTCAGGCCTCAGTTTTTTGCATATTTGAGGTTTACATGGATAGAAATCATCTTATACATTATAGTTTATGAGGCTATTTACACATCTGTATTTTTTTTTTTTTTTAAGACCGTCTTCCACACACAAATTTTGACGTATTTGATTTTGATTCATATCTCAGACCAATTTCGCAATGCAAACCTATGGGACTGTGAAACAAAAAAAAAAAACGACAACACTTGGATGCCATCTTTCACGGATTATTTGATGAGAGGGAAAGAAATCTTCATACGTTTTTATTTTTTGTTGTCGTTGCCTTTCTCCATTGTAAAACAAACAAACAAAATAACCACTCCCTTGTACTCTGACCAATCTGGGATAGTAAAAACTTACACTGACCAAGCTCAGATGAAACTAACTGCTTAAGCATCGGGCAATTTTTATTTATTTTTTTGTGTTTGTGCTCACATTTTGCCTTCACCTTATTCCAAGAGAACTTTTTTTTTTAATATTGATATAGTCATGTGAGGGCTTGTTTTTTTGTGGAATGAGTTAAACTTTTCGGTGACACCATTCATTTTATCATATGATGTAATGGTAAGTCGGGGAAAAAGTTAAATTCTGCAATTGTTTTTTTTTAATTTTACATTGTTCATTTTACAGTGTTCATTGGTCATTTTTAAAAGTCTAACCTGGCAGTAAGATCCTCCAGGTCAGTATATATTATGATAGATACCCATACGTGTATACATTTAATTTATTATTTATTTTTTTTTCTTTACTGCATTCAACCTCCTTTGCGACATTGGACGTACCAGTTACGTCCAGGAGAAACCTTTGCGCTCCACAACATTGGGTAAACGTACCCAGTATGTCCAAGGCTATCTTGCTGGGCCCAGCAGATTGTGGTCTGCTTGATCTCAGCTGGATCTTGCAGACTGATCTTACGTTCACGGGTTGTTGTCATAATAACCATCGATTACAAAAATACAGGAACCATCCTCATTGCTAATTGAACAAGCAATGCAGTCTGATTAGCCGATCTGTCACTGCAGTGCTAAGCATCTACAGTGGATTATATAGTGATATCGCCAGAGAATAACAGTGTATTGTCCATGATATCTAAGTGACATTACCACAAGTAAATGATATAAAGCAATTTGTCATAAGGTACCTCACATCACTGGACATCTTAGAGAGACGTTGCTGCAACGCACAGGTTTTATGCAGCGTGTGACGACAGTACTCCATCTGTGATCGCTGTGCTGCTCGTCGTCAACATTGTTTGCACGTGCTGTAGTATACAGTATTTATCATAGTAAGATCTCAGCTGCTAGGTTGTGGTGATGCTGTTGTGAGCTGTGATTGAGATGTATAGATCTGCTATGTCGGATCTGAAAGTTATGATTGTAATACCTCAAGGCATGCACACATGAGGTAATTCGTAACAGATCGAGACCTGTGTACGAAATCGTCACTATGATGTCGTATTGACAATACACTACGCACGATTGGCCACCTGCTGTGAGATCGTTGATCTTACATACGCTCTGGTTTTCTGCGTCATGCTCCACTGGGAAGCTAATCGTTGTGTTTGACAAAGATAATGAGCAACGATCTCAATGCTATGCTATGGAGAGAAAATTCACAACGACCTTCGGTATAATCTGGATTGCTAGTGCTTCGTTATGTGAGACTGGGCCTTTAGTTTGCAATACACAAAGTAAAACAATGAGGCTCCAAGCTGTCTGATAAGAAACAATTACTTCTCATGAGTTAACAAACAAAAGAACAATACAAATGGGCGGCACGGTCGCTCAAGTGGTTAGCACTGCAGACTTTGCAGAACTGAGGTGTCAAGGTCCTGGGTTCAATTCCACCAAGAACATCAAGGAGAACATCTGCAAGGAGTTTGTATGTTCTACCTGTGTTTGCGTGGGTTTCCTCCCACATTTCAAAGACATACTGATAGGATGTTTAGGTTGTGAGCCTCAATAGGAACAGCATTACTGATGTATGTTAAATGCTATGGAATTAATAACACTATATAAATATATCATATTATATATATTATGGAGTATTTAAACGAGGACACAGAAGGTAATATGTTGTGTTGTCTCATTCCTTCCCCTTCTTAATTAGCCCTGGATACTGCTGAATCTTGACGAGGTTTGTTAATGATGGCCAGACGTGATAGGCCTCTGATCATCCTTCTCCTCTTGTTAAAATTGACTTTTGACATTTACATTTGTGGTGAGGGCAACAATAGAGGCTCACATCTATACATCTCTCCCTGATTACCTCCCACAGGTTGAGCATCCATACTGCAGACAAGTACTGAGATGAGGTCCATGATTTTGGGTGTCCCTAAACAGTCAATGACCACAATCTGGTTAGGTTTACTCACTGCTGTTGCCTCAGGAAAGGATTACTGAGGCTAGGAATGTGGATTATCCTCGGATAGGATGGTAGAAGAATCCTCATCAGAGTGCGAGTGCTGCTTTGCTTCTATGTGGGTGATGGCTAGATAGTCCTTGTCCTAGGTCATTCCCCAAAATAACCAGTTGTGAGGAGGCTAACCTTGAGCCCCACTTCAACTTCTCACTTGTTGGTTCCCAAAATAACAGAAAATAACAGATGTGGAGAGGCGTCTATAAGTCCCACTTCAACCTCTCTTTTTTTTTTGTCTTTCCCCCCAGTCCAACTGTCAGAGGGATGTCGCAGAGCTGACGAACAGCCAGTGAGATGGTTACTTGGCAACCTTTTAAAAGGTCTTCTGGGGTCAACAATATCTGGACTTACCTTTGTGATGGCAGTATCGGTGTCTCCTAATCCCTGGCCCTGTATGTCTCCGACCTTGACGGGCTGAGCTGACTGAAGGGCTCCAGGCACGCTTTCCGGCATTGGAGACTATCTTTGCCCATTTGTTCAAGGCACCCACACGTATAAAAGCGCCGTAGGCTGGGCAAATCTCAGGCCCTGTTTGTAGATGTTTGTCCTGGTGGAGCTTCTGCTGGGTAGCAAGACCATGCTACTCGAGCGGCTGGTGTTGGCTGTAGGTTAACTGGAACTCCCAAAACAAATTCAAGAACACAGGCCCTCTCCTCTTGAGGCTTCAGGCCCGAATGCAGCCAACATATCCTTTGATTTGGGCTGTTGGTGACTGGGTTGTTTCCAGACTGTCGCTGGATCCATGATGTGGAAATCCTCTGGGTTAATCTTGGTGGAGTCCTCATCGTCTCCGCATCATTCTGGCCATCACAACGGACCGGGTGTAAGTGTCCCTATATTAAGTCTGTTGAATCTGGCACAGCTGCTGTCGTTGTCGTTTACTGCTGAGGCTGTATGACCATTCTGGTCCTCTGCTCAAGGCTGAGCTGGTGCGGTTGGACATGGCAGCACCCGACACTTGTATGGCCTGCTGGGTATTCTTATATGCTTCCCTAGTTGTTGAGCCCTTGGAGGTGTCCATGAACACCAGTCTCCTGCAGCTCACCCAGATCAGTCAGGCTGAGTAGTATCCCACCGCTGACGCCAATTGTTGAGACACAGGTGTTCGTTAGGATGAACCCTGGTCCATGCGGTCTTTCTAAAGGTGGCCAGGCCAGTGGATGAGAGTACCCACTGCTGACCCTGTGTCTCCAGTGTATGATTTCCTATTTACTTAGAGGTTCATTATGGGGTCATTCCATGTCAAGTGAACTAATGATTTTTACCTCTATTTTTAATTCTTTTGAGATTTTATTTGATAATAGCATGTCAGAGAACTTAAAATGTGAAGAGAAAAAAAAACTCAGGCTAGAAATAAAATGGAGAAACAAAATAAACACCGTTCTACTCAGAACTGTACAGGCTTTCACCAGATATGTCACAAGATATCTTTGTTACTATTTTACTCATGTGAATGCAAACGCAAAATTTTAACTCCTTTCCGAAAAAAGTTTAATTTAAAAATGTGCCTGCTATGCTCTTAGCCACATCTGTACCAAAATTCAAGTTGGGATCGCGATGGGATCATATTTAAAAATATATAACTATTATAGTGTCAATTCTAAAATCTTGAATTCAGATCTGTTAAGCCTGTGGTCTAAAAGTGTGGGGTCTATATTTACCAAATAATCCATGATTTTTAGATATTACTGTATTATTTTATTGTTACAGCTTAGGCTGGTTTCACGCTACGATTTTTTTTAAAATCAGATGCTGTCTGATATAAATCGGACAAGCATCTGATCCAAACTGATCCCTCCAATCGGATGCCAAATAGGCATCCGATCCCGACATTTTGCAGGATCAGTTTGGCCGGCTCCTCCTGTCCTCTCGCTCCTCTCTGCCTCTGCTGTTCTCCCCTCTTCTCCCCTGTGTTAACCCCTCTTCTCCCCTGTGTTAACCCCTCTTCTCCCCTGTGTTAACCCCTCTTCTCCCCTGTGTTAACCCCTCTTCTCCCCTCTCCTCCGGAATAAAAAATATAAAAAAAATCTTTATTCTCACCTGTCCACGAGTCCCCCGGCGTCTCCAGCTTTCTTCTTCTGATCCTAGGACCTCGCATGATGTCACAGTCACATGACCAGTTATCGCGCTAACCAGTCATGTGACTGTGACATCACGGCAGGTCCTACAGGCAGGATGTGCTGGAGACCCCGGGGGACTTGTGGACAGGTGAGCATACATATTCTTTATTTTTAACTCCTGCCTTACTTAATTTTACTTTCGCAATGTATGTATATACATTGCGAAAGTAAAATTAGGTGGTTAGGAGCAGTTTTGGTGTACTGAGCATGCTCAATACACTAAAATCTGGTCCGAGGAGACATCAGATGTTTCCTTGGACCCTGCTCCATAGGGCCCCATGTTACAGGGATCGGATCGGATTTGGCATAATTGCCATCCGATCTGTCAGATCCGATTATTTATTTTTTCTTCCGATTTTTGATTCGGATGCAAAAATCGGAGCAGTCTCCGATTTTTGCACCGGAAAGAGATCGGACAAAATCAGATCGGACGCGATTCGGATGGCATTTAGTGCACATCCGAATCGGTCCGATCCCCATAGGATTACACGGGGCCAAATTCGGATCCGATGCTGTCCGATTTCTATCGGACAGCGTCGGATTTCAAAAAATCGTAGTGTGAAACCGGCCTTAAAAGCAGGAGAGGACAGAGGAGAATGCTTTGTTAGGTCTCAATCTGAGAATGAACAGGGGTTGATATTGAATGCAGAGCAGATGACAGGCCAGCAGCTGTGTCAATCTTGTTAAGTATCTGCCTACCACAGAGTCGGGAAGTAAGGCTGAAGGCACACTGTGCGTGTGCCTCGTGCGAGTGCAATGCGAGGGAAACTTGCGTTGCACTCAGACCAGTGTTGCCCTATCTCCTGCACTGAACTCGCACTGCGAGTCACATGCTAGTTCAGTCGCAGCATACCTCGCACCCATACAGCACACTGTGCGATAGTCGCACGCGTGTGCATAAAAAATCGCTTCAAACTCTGCGACTGTCAAAGCTGCAGAGTTTGAATTTGCTGGTTTCCCAGTACAGTAACAAATCATCTTGCACCGCTTTGACAGCAGCGTTGCAAGATGATTATTAAAAACCCAGCTGCAGAGGTAATTTTTAATTTCCCAGGGTGTTTCTGCATATTAACTGCATTAGTTAAAAAAAAAAAATATTAACCCCTGCTGACCCAGTGTGTCATGTCAGCATGTGTCCAGGGAGTGTGGTCACTCCCTGGACACAAGCTGGCACCACACAAAGAGCGGGTTAACCCTGCATCATCTGGTTTAGTAACCGCATCTGCAGCCTCTGTGCTGACATGCCGCACAGAGACTGAAGATGGGGGTTAATAAGCTGGTTTTGTAGTTTAAACTCCATGTTGCTGTCCTGTCGGGTAATGTCCACACTCCCTGGACACCACCTGACATGACAATGTGTCATCAGGGGTTAATGGAGCTTTATAATCAAACCCAGCAATTACAACCCAGCAATTACTGCTATGAATTACATTACTATAATCTCCAGCAGGGAGCAGGAGTCACGAGGAGCTGTCCATGCTCTGATGTTAAAGCTGGGTGCTGAAAGCTGTTCAGATTGCGATCAGCACTCAGCTTTTACAATCGGGACCATGGACAGCTCCTCCTGACTCCTGCTCCCCGCTGGAGATTATAGTAATGTAATAAATAGCAGTAATTGTCGGTTTAGGCTACTTTCACACTGCAGTTTTTTCCCTGATCAGGTTCAATCAGGTTTGTGTGTCAAAACCAGGAGAGGAACTGGTAGAGAAAAACTATAATTGAAAGACTGATACCTGTTCTGACTTTGGGAGACACTCCTGGTGTCTATGCGTGTGACATCTCACCAATGATCTCTAAACTATGTTTTAACGACTGTGCGCCCATGAGATCGTTGGTGATATCTTAACGACATTGAAGCGTGTAACGGTACCTTTACTCTGTTTGGCCTCTGTTCAGCAAGTGTCGTTTTCAAAAGGTGCACAAAAATGTTGCTCACCTAAAAAAAGACGCATAAAAAGATGGACACTGCCCGATCACAGGTCAGATGGGAGTTCAAAGTGACTCCCTCTGCCCCATCTTTCCTTGGGAATTTTTGTCTGAGTCACATATTTCAGAGATTAACACGCAATCGCTGGTGTAAGCGCTTAGCGTAGAGCGCAGTTTAAATGTGAACTGTGCTGTACTGCGATCTTTGGGAGGCAGAATATACATTTCAACATCAGTTGCAGAATTGGCTTTCCTACTATATTTACGCCATTCACCTTGCAGTATAAGAGCTTAGACTGCTTTATTAAATTGAAGAAAAAAAGAATTCGGGCAACAACAACTTGATGGGCTTGACACAGGTTATACCAGCCAAGTGAGGCTATGTTCTCTCACAGCGCTTTTTCGCGCTTTTTTACTCTGGCGCTTTTATCAGCATTTTGCATCCGCGCTAAAAAAAAAGCAGTTCTTTCACACGGCACGCTTTTTTACAGCCTGGGGGAGAAGTGATGTCACAGAGGGGGAGGAAGACTCCTGGTTCCTCCTCCCTCTGTGACATGTCTGCCAGCCCCTATTTGATTTTGCAGGGTATTAATATACACTGCAAAATCAAAATTAAATAAAGCCAAATATATTAAAAATAATAAAGACTGAATACTTACACATGTCACAGAGGGGAGGAGGAACCAGGATTCTTCCTCCCCTCTGTGACATCAGATGCAGCTGCGCCGACCCCTATGGGAAAGAGCACCAGCGTTGCTGCGTAAAGAATTGACATGTCAATTCTTTTATGCCTGCACTTTTCCTAATAAAAGCGCGGTTTATTTTTACGCTCTGACTGTACGGCAAAGTGAATTTCCCAAAAAAGAGCTGAATGTGTGAACGTAGCCTGAATTAACAGCAGGAACTTGACGGGCATTGCTCAGGCTAAAGCATGCTGAAGGCGGCCTGTGCGTTGAGTGCACCCAGCCCTACGTCACTGGAAGTGATGTGTGCCGGCATCTTGTGACCCGCGTCACAGTGATGCGGCAAGAGGTGGGGAAATTCAAACATGCCCGTGCTCTGGCACCAGCATTACGCCCATTAGGGCGTCACTTTAGCATCAAGGCGGGGGCAGCGCGGCCCAGGAGACCTTACCTACCCGACAAAGACACCAGGAGAACGCCCAGCTGACAAGGAAAATGTAAGTGTACAAAATGATTTATTCAACTTGTACACATGACTAAAATGTCATAGGGGTGGGTATTCTAGTAGTTTTAGGCTGCAGGGACAGGTATTCATAGGTTAGGAGGGCTAGATTAGGTGACAGGCTCCCTTTAAGGTGCAAACCAGGCTCTGGAGTAAAGAGGTTAAGTGGTGGAAAAAAAATTCTGAAATTAAACGCAAAAAAGAAAAAAAAACATTTGTTATGTCACGACTTTTTGAGAGCTGAAACATTTTTGTGACTTGGGGTTTTTTTAAGTATTTTTTGCACCTCAATCTGTTTTTAGAAGTATTATTTTGGGGTAGCTGAAAAGTGCAACTCGTGTTTTTTTTTTTTTTTTTTTTTTTCTTTTCTTCTCATTACATTGTTTACTGATTGGATTAATTTTATTTTATTTTTGGATTATGATTTGATACATCGGACATTTCCGAATGCACCGATGGCAAATGTACATTTTTTTTTTTTCTTTGAAAACTTTTTTACTTGAATCATCTGATGGCTTGTGCTGTAAATAGTGCATGAGCACTTGTCTGTACAGCAGAAATTACCTTCTGTGAACGCTGGCTGGCAGCCGGCGTTTTCAGGAGTATTGTCGCATGTATCGTCGACAGATACATGACCCCTGGTTGTCATTCAAGACAACCCATGGGTGCCCCGTGATTGCATTGGTTAAGCCCGCTGTCAGAGATTTAATTGGTTAACAGCCATATGCAAATACCCAATCCACTGCGGCTGTTAGTCACATATTGACTGATTAGATCAACCAACATATGCAGGGAAAGATGCGGAATCGGCGAGCAAGCCTGCATCAAAGAAAGGGAGACAACTTGTGATGAACATACTGTAGTACTGTAGTACTTCATGGATCCTAAAGGGGTTAAAACTCCTGATGAATAGAGATGAGCGAGTACTAAAATGCTCGGGTGCTCGATGCTCCGGTCCAGCATTCCAAGATACTCGTGTACTCTGCCAGCGCACCGAGCCCAATGTAAGTCAATTAGTGACAGGCTCCGCCCACAGACGGCCGGCTATAAAACGAGTGTTTCTGGAAAAGGGCGGGAGAGTGGGCTTTTTCAAATCACCACAGCATACAACACCTTGCTGTGCCCCAAAGAGGGATCCTAGCAATCAATCTGCTCTCTGTGAGGTGCCAGCTCACTGTGTGCACTGAAGGGAGCAGTGTATGTGTGTCAGATCGATAATTATTAGCTAGGAGTCCGAGCATCTCAGTGATACTCTGCTCACCGAGCATCCCGAGTACCAGGATACTCGTGCGAGTAATGAGTAGTGCCGAGCATACTTGCTCATCCCTACTGATGAAACTATGTCTGGTTTTTGGGTATGAGAAATATTACTGACCTGAATTGTGGTTAGCCACAGGGGAGGCACCTGATGTTGCAGAGGGGCCAGCAGGGATATGAAGTTCCATCAGCAGCTTATGGTAATGCCACAGTAGCTGAAGTGTGCTGCTGGACCTCTAAACTCTTCCCTCCTATCCGCAATTGTCAAATTGGTAGGTTGTACTTATGGTATATGACCACCCGGTGGTGCTCCTGTAGTGGTGATGTCTGGGTGCAGGGGTTGTAGTGCCTGTGATGTTCGTTCAAATTCAGTGCACAGTTAGCAGTGTGCATTAAATGAACTCTGCCTCTTGTTTAGCTCTGAGAGTTTCTTACCAGTGGGGATCTGTAGAAAGTTCTCTGTATTATTCTTTACTGCTCGTACTCTCCTGAGGACAGAAGCGAACAGGTGTTGTCATTTTTCCTAAACAACACAGTGCTGGCATCACAGTCGTGTCCTCACTTCCTGCATCTCCAACAGCTACACTCAACTGCAGGAAAATTCCTCTCTGGTTGCTATGTGACCTTTTTACCATATAAGGAAACTAGTTCAAAGAAAGGCCAGCAGAGGGAACTGTGGGATTAGACATGCTACTGTGGTGTCCCTGTAGGTATACGCCACAGAGTAGTATTGCATTTATTATTTATGTAATATTATTGTAAGTTGCTAGTTTAGGATTTCAATCTTACGGAGTCTATTTTTAGCACTCACTTAGGACCGCACCACTTAGCGTAGGGGGAACTGGTAATATAGTAGGTTCCACAGGGTGGGGGCAGAGCTTAGGATAGAGGTAGAGTGACAGTTGAGAATTTACCTCAGTCGGTGCTGGGAAGGCAGACAGAGTGGTCAGGCCTGGCAGCCCAGCTGAGAGGAGGGTGCCCCATCTTTATGTGGGGACCCAGGACAGAAGGCAACGGGCCAGGGCTGGTGGGAGCCAGCTGGTTATGTTGAGGGGACACCGGTGACACGGACAACCGAGGCAGCCAGGAGTTCAGCCCTGACTGAAAAACCGACGAGCTGTAGGCCCAACAGAAACTGGTTGCTGACAGTGCCACAAGGTACCTCTCCCCTCAGGACTGAAAACCGGTTCAGGACACTAGGAGAAATTAAAAGGGACAGACATTTACTGCGGTGCTGGAAGGGAGCCTTCTGTATCCCGGTTCGGGTTGCCCTGTCCAGACCGAGTAGTGGACAGACCTTATCTTCTAGACACAGACCGTAGGACTGGCAGGGGAGCTCTTCAAAGGTGGTAAAGACTGAAAGATCTAGAGAAAGAAAGTAATAGACCCTGAAAGACTAATGGTCCCGTCACACGGCACGACATGGCCAGCGATATCGGAAGCGATGCACGGGTGCCCGCTCGGTTCCGACATCGCTGGCCAGCTGTCACGCAGCATCGCTGCGGCCGGCGACACCGCAGCGATGCGGGTGGTGACATCGCTCGCTGGGCTGGGCTTAGCCCAGCGAGCTATCCGCAGCAACGCTGCGATATAGGCTGGATCGCCGCCGACATCGCTCTGGCAATGTCACACGGCGCGATCCAGCCTTATCGCAGGTTGACAGGTTTACGGTTCTTCCCGTAAACCTGTCAACCGGCGATAAAATGCGGTCACGCCGCGCGTTTACACAGCGCGACGTTGCTAGCGTCATCGCTGATACGTCACTTTTTCAGCGATGTCGCTAGTGACGTCGCCAGGTGTGAAGCCACCTAAAGAGAGGACATCTAGAGACTCCATAAGAGAAACCCTGAGTTGGCAGCAACACCTTAAACCAAACTGTACCGTGTCTTGTTATGCCATCAGTCGGTACCAAGTAAAGCAGAGTTAAACTGGAACTGTTTCTGTTATTCTTCCTGCCACAGCCCAGAGGGCTTAACATCATCAACATCATCAGCAGAGGGGTAAGAACTGCACCACCATTACCATCACTGTCCTCCCTCACCGTCTCACCACAATAGCTGCCCTGAGGTAAAGCTCCACCTGTGGGGAGCTGCACCACACTTAGCTGCCTCATCTATCACCTCAGTGGCCGGCTGGCAGCGCCGGTACCATCTTACCGGACTCTACAGGTGGCATCACGTTCCCCTGTAAATAACACCTTTAACCCCCACCGTTTACCATCAACATCTGGTATAATTGATCACCAGGGCACGGCACCGGGGTCCCGACCATCCGTGACTCCTCACACAGTAGCCCCGGTGTCCGACTCCCTCATCCACCCTAGCTCTGGTTGAATCACTACCACTACCTAAAGTGCAGGAGACACAACATTATAAAAAATTGCATTGCAAACTCTGGGTAACTACAAATACACTTGATATTTTGTGTATGAAAGGAGGTGTTTTCTCCTCGTAAAACAAGCACATTTAGGCCTCTCAGACGGCTGGAGTACAGGTCTCTGCACTTGCTACGGGAGGTAATATTATGCACCATTCAGGTAATACTATGCAGATGGAGGGACCATCACATGTTGGGTTCCTGTGGTGATTAGGTATGGAACTACTCACCATTTTGCCATTGTTTATTGCAGGGGCAGGGCAGACAAAGATTGTGGCGTGGAAGTCACGTTATACTGGTTCTGACTGGAAGCCAATATAAACCAGCCTGCAGGAGAGCACCTGTTCAGTCTTCCCTCCTGGCTATAAAATGCTTCACTCCTTTATTGAGGCAATTAAGGTGAGAGTCCCCTCACCATGGACTGGGGTAGAGATTCTGGGAGCAGCAGTGCTTCCTCCCTCTCTCATGACTAGTCTGATTAAAAAAACCTGTTTCAGGAAGTGTGACCTTAGGTAGAGGCTCCGTCTACCATTGCTATATGTGTGAGGCTTGAGGTAGAGGCTCCTCCTACCATTGCTCTGTGTGAGGCCTGAGGTAGAGGCTCCTCCTACCATTGCTATGTGTGAGACCTGAGGTAGAGGCTCCTCCCAGCATTACTATATGTGTTAGGCCTGAGGTAGATGCTCCTCCCACTGTTGCTGTGTGAGAGGCCTGAGGTAGAGGCTCCTCCCACCATTGCTATGTGAGAGACCTGAGGTAGAGGTTCCTCCCACCATTGCTATGTGTGTGAGGCCTGAGGTAGAGGCTTCTCCCACCATTGCTATATGTGAGAGGCCTGAGGTAGAGGCTCCTCCCACCATTGCTCTGTGTGAGGCCTGAGGTAGAGGCTCCTCCCACCATTGCTATGTGTGAGGCCTGAGGTAGAGGCTTCTCCCACCATTGCTATATGTGAGAGGCCTAAGGTAGAGGCTCCTCCCTCTGTTCTTTATGTGTGAGGCCTGAGGTAGAGGCTCCTCCCTCTGTTCTTATGTGTGAGACCTGAGGTAGAGGCTCCTCCCACCATTGCTCTGTGTGAGGCCTGAGGTAGAGGCTCCTCCCACCATTGCTATGTGTGAGGCCTGAGGTAGAGGTTCTTCCCACCATTGCTATGTGTGTGAGGCCTGAGGTAGAGGCTCCTCCCACCATTGCTATATGTGTGAGGCCTGAGGTAGAGACTCCTCCCACTGTTGCTGTGTGAGAGGCCTGAGGTAGAGGCTCCTCCTACCATTGCTATGTGTGAGGCCTGAGGTAGAGGCTCCTCCCACCATTGCTATGTGTGAGAGGCCTGAGGTAGAGCTCCACCCACTGTTGCTGTGTAGGAGAGTCTGAGGTAGTAGGCTCTCTCCTACCTTGCTATGTGTGAGGCCTGAGGTAGAGGCTCCTCCCACCATTGCTATGTGTGAGAGGCCTGAGGTAGAGGCTCCACCCACTGTTGCTGTGTGAGAGATCTGAGGTAGAGGCTTCCCTACCATTGCTATGTGTGAGGCCTGAGGTAGAGGCTCCTCCCACCATTGCTATGTGTGAGAGGCCTGAGGTAGAGGCTCCCCCACTGTTGCTGTGTGAGAGGCCTGATGTAGAGGCTCCTCCTACATTGCTATGTGTGAGGCCTGAGGTAGAGGCTCCTCCCACTGTTGCTGTGTGTGAGGCCTGAGGTAGAGGCTCCTCCCACTGTTGCTGTGTGAGGCCTGAGGTAGAGGCTCCTCCCACTGTTGCTGTGTGTGAGGCCTGAGGTAGAGGCTCCTCCCACTGTTGCTGTGTGAGAGGCCTGAGGTAGAGGCTCCTCCCACTGTTGCTGTGTGAGAGGCCTGAGGTAGAGGCTCCTCCTCTGTTGCTGTGTGAGAGGCCTGAGGTAGAGGCTCTCCTACCATTGCTATGTGTGTGAGGCCTTTAGGTAGGGGCTCCTCCCACTGTTGCTGTGTGAGAGGCCTGAGGTAGAGGCTTCTCCTACCATTGCTATGTGTGTGAGGCCTTTAGGTAGGGCTCCTCCACTGTTGCTGTGTGAGAGGCCTGAGGTAGAGGCTCCTCCCACTGTTGCTGTGTGAGAGGCCTGAGGTAGAGGCTTCTCCTACCATTGCTATGTGTGTGAGGCCTTTAGGTAGGGGCTCCTCCCACTGTTGCTGTGTGAGAGGCCTGAGGTAAAGCTCCTCCACTGTTGCTGTGTGTGAGAGGCCTGAGGTAGAGGCTTCTCCCACTGTTGCTATGTGTGAGAGGCCTGAGGTAAAGGCTCCTCCCACTGTTGCTGTGTGTGAGAGGCCTGAGTAGAGGCTTCTCCCACTGTTGCTGTGTGAGAGGCCTGAGGTAGAGGGTCCTCCCACTGTTGCTGTGTGTGAGAGGCCTGAGGTAGAGACTTCTCCCACTGTTATGCAGCCAGTTATGAGAATTATTTGCCTGTGGGCAAAGCTATACCCACTAAAATGCTGGCACGTCCAAGAATTACACTTTTATTATACAATCAAGAAGAATTGAAAAACATGGAAAAATCTATTTAAAAATATTTAAAATGGCAAAGCCATGACATTTCTATTTAACCCTATGATAAAGCTAAAGCTTGAAAATTAGCCCCCTGTTTAATTTCCCAAAACATGGCCTGCTGAGTGAGTCCCCCACACTATGAATATAAGACATTCCCTGAATATAACCTGAGATTATCACAGACTGTGTGAGGAGAATAGGTAAAGCAAGATCAATGGTTCGTGGAAATCTGCATAAGGGTTTGCAATCCAAATTTTGTACTCCACAATTATTTTGCACCAGTATGATTTTAATATGTAGTTAGTGTTTTTTTTTTTTTTTTTTTTTTTAACCCCTTAGTGAGCATCAATACAAATTTATCTGAGCTGTAAGTGACTAGGCTTTCCTTGATAAGCAAAAATACAGGTGTTGGCTGTCCACCATAGCTGACACCTACTGCCTCAGTCACAATCAGTGTTGCCACTGACCATGGCTATTTAACCCCATATATGCTGCTGTCAGTAGTGACTAAATGGTATCTAGACTAGAGGACTGCGAGTGGGGCCTCCTTATTTAATATCCGCTCCCTGAGATCATGATTATGTGGGCCTGATGGTTTCCATGGCAATGCATGGCCAAATAACATCCATAGCATCTGCTCAGTTTAGGCTGCTTTCACATCGCGATTTTTGAGGATCCGTGGCTATCTGTTGTAAAACGGATACCCACGGAACCGATTTGGCCCCTATGTATGTCAATGGGCACGGATTGATCCTGTATGGCCATCTGATTGTGCCCAAATTGTAATGTATCCGATTGTGTCTGGTTTTTTTGCTGTACCTAAAATCAGAGACTGCTCCAATTTTGGGCACAGCGGACCAAATCGGACACAATCAAATCCGGCATAGTCCGTGGCAATTAACATGGGGGCCTATGGAGTGCGGGTGCGGAAAAACATTGGATCGTTTCCTGGACCCAATTTTAGACAAAATTTTAGACTAAAATTGCTCTTTACCATGTAATTTCACTTTCACAATGTATATTCATACATTGTGGAAGTGAAACATGGGTTAAAAAATAAAAAAAATCCCCACTTCTTTGGCGTGTCGTGCAATGTGTGCTGCGGCATCTACCGTAGCTTTAGGGGCTTGAGGGCCTGTGCATCAGCTGACCGGGCGGGGCAACCCGATCAGCCAATTGGTCACATGACTGCATGAGCGCGGTTTAAATCTCTCGCCTGCCGATCGTTTTTGGCGGGCGGAGATTTAAACCGCTGAGATAATGCAGTCATGTGACCGATCACCTGATTTACAGGTCCTCAAGCCCCTTAGCTACAGTAGATGCTGCAGCACACATCGTGGGACACGCCGGAGAGGTAAGGATGTTTATTTTTAACCATTCAGTTCCGCAATGTATGTATATGCATTGTGGAAGTGAAAGTGCCCTGCTTTGCAGGCTCAGGCTTTTCTGTGTCCGGATCCGTGAAAATCACAGACCCGGACACAGAAATGGCATCTGTAGGCACACATCCGATGCGGTCCTTTCCTGTCAGTGGGGTCCTGCAAAAAAGAGGATCCCCATGGACAGAAAAAAAATTGCAATATGAAAGCAGCCTTTGTGACCTGTTCAGGAGTTTGCCACATTAATATGGTAGAAACAAATGTTTTGTAAATTTCCTTGAAAAATGAATGCTACAATTTTAAACCACCTACAGTAAAATCATAATAAGGGCTTGTTCACGCTGCGTTTATCTGTGTTTTTTTTTTTTTTTTTTTTTTTGTGCTGCGTATTTGTAGAATTGTTAGCAGCAAAGACAAAAACACAAAATATATTGTATTTTTGCTGCGCTTTTGCTGCTTGATTTCATTGCAGTTGTGAAAACTGGTCACTGACAGGCTCATTCTTTTTTGGATACTACGAACAACCAGGAGGAATCGGGCACTAGTATCACTGCTGAGCATTCAGGCCGTGCTGGGTGTGAAGTGAGCGCTATCTGGGTGCCAAGTCTAATGGCAAACAAGATCATAGTAAATTTCCATAGAGAAAGACTGCACTCCACCCTGCTACTGCCTCCCTGCACCATGTATCACAGCTAACCTGGAATAAAGATACCACCCTGCACAACTCTGGTGAGTGCCATCTTTCTCTATGGAATTTACTTTTTTGGATACGGTTTCTGCCCCAAAACCGGACCAGTAAAAAAATGGGCATCAAATGAAGTGATCAATTTTTCATTAAAAAACTGATCACATGAAAACGGATCAAAAATACAGCGTGTGAACAAGCCCTCACACAACCGAAGAACATTTTACAGTTGGTGCTAATGTCAGTTGGCGCTAATGTAAAGCGGACATGAAGGAAATGCTAAATATTTTAGTGAGGTGTGACTATATGGATTAATGGGATAATTAGTCAAAATTTGAACATTTCTAATTCACAGAAATTTTAGTTACCGTACATTACTAATATTTTTTTTATAAATTATGCAAAACATTGACCTAAATTTACCATTATAAAATTTCACAAAAAACAAGCTCAAAAACACTGGGATATGTTGAAATATAACACTAATTAACATATTAAGGGACTTGTCAGATTTATAATAAAACAAAATGGACTGGTCACTAAGGGGTTAATAGCTATCCATCCTTGATTTGTAGAGGGAACATGATAAATAGACATGCAGGTCTGCAGGGAGTTTGATTCCCTGAGCTTGTTCTACAAACCCCTGATCAAGCACAACCTCAAACCTGTATTATATACAAATTCGTGGTGAAACTACGCTCTCACATTTACTTTTATTGTTTCATGCTACACGGCAAGAAATGTGTATTTGTATGGTTAGCATTCTCAACAGATGATTGTGCGTTCTCAGACCTTTACCTCACATGACCTCCTCTTAGCCATTTAAAGAGGACCTGTCACCAAACCAGGCATGGTGATCTAATTACAGCACTGGATACAGCATGTCTGCAGCATGCAGACAAGGGGTCACCCAGCACTTGAGCAGCCCTGTACCCGAGATAATACAGTTAGAAAACTTACATGCTACAGCCACTAAGGAGGTGGCCAGGGGCTGCAGCCAAGGGCGGATTCACACCCCCTGCATGTGTAATCTGCCCACGGCTGCCAATCATTCTCTCCCTGTCTGCAGCATTTAAACAGAGTTTTTTTTTTCTTTCCCGTGTAGCCCCGCCCCCTGTTTTCTAACTGTATTATCTCGGGGTACAGGGCTGCTCAAGTGCTGGGTGACCCCTTGTCTGCATGCTGCAGACATGCTGTATCCAGTGCTGTAATTAGATCACCATGCCTGGTTTGGTGACAGGTCCTCTTTAAATAGACAGTAGCAGGTGAGTATTTTTGCTTTGTTGACGCAGGTCTATAAGAAAATCTTAAATTTCTGCCTCAGTCTAATGGCTTAAAGGGATCCTGCCACCCCCAAAATGCCTCCTAAGCTATTCAAACCTGTCCCTGCAGCATCCCATCACTAATCCCACACTCCTTTTTGCTCAGAAAAGCATTTTGTAAAAGTGTAGAAAAACGTTTTATAACTTACTCATTAGTGATGATAATGAGGTGGGGCCATATTCTTTAGTCCCTATGGCGGGTCATCCTCTCGTCATATCACGCCTTTAATAGGCGTGATCTTCAATGCATGTTGTATTCAGCACCTCCCAGCTTCCCTGGGCGCTGCCTGGGCTGCAATGGGGCTGTAATGACACGAATCGCGTAATTTCCGGCATCGAGTGACATCAGTACACCCACGCCGCATGCGCAGTGCGGTGCTTGAAGTCTGCAGAGCGGTGCGGGTGTACAGACGTCACCCGATGCCGGAAATGATGCGATTCGTGTCATTACAGTCCCATTGCAGCCCAGGCAGCTCCCAGGAGAGCTGGGAGGCGCTGATTACAATATGCATTGAAGATCACGCCTATTAAGGCGTGATATTAGGACGAAGATGGCCCGTCTTACTAATGAGTAAGTTATAAAAGTTTTTCTACCCTTTTACAGGATGCTTTTCTGAGCAAAAAGGAGTGTGGGATTAGTGATGGGATGCTGCAGGAACATGATTGGATAGCTTAGGAGGCGTTTTGGGGGTGAAAGGATCCCTTTAATAGGAAAGGTGCACTAATATGCCAACCTGTGATCATTGATCACTAAGAATGGAACTGGACTTTACAGCCGTCCATTATTCCAAAACCTAATATGAATCCTAACCTGTCCCTGCACCATGTTAATACATTTCTAGGCATCCCTTTGTGTTCTTAATGCGCTATAGTAAAGTTTGTAAAAGTAGTTTTAATACCTGAAGATCTGCGGCTTCTCATTATTTGAGAAGCTGCAAAAGGCGGTCTTTTGTGCTTATCCCTGCTGCCTGCTTGTAAATTATTCACGCCCAGATGGGCGTGGTATAGAGCAGAGAAGCTGTGCTTGGGCTGCAAGGGGCGGTAAAGCCGATATGGTGCAGGGACAGGTTAAAAGAGCCTGGGGGCTCATTTTTAGAGGTCAGGTTCCCTTTATACTCGCCCTCCAGGCCCCGCAGCATTCCCATGCAGGCAGTTGACAGTCAGATTCTTCATGATCAGAATGTCACGCTACACTGTGGGGGACTAGAGTGGGGGTGAGGTATGAGTTTTATAAAGTGTGCAGCGTGATGGGGGCCATGTACTATAATTATAATCGTATAATATTATTATTATTATTAATAAATATTTATATAGCGCATTCGGTTCCATGTTTACCACGATGGGGGTCAAATACCAGGTTGGGGATCATATATACAGTACCAGGATGGGGGCCATATACCCGGGCCATCCATAAGTAGGGGCTGGAACCAATTAATACTATTTCAATTAATTTTAATGCGTAAATGTTATTTGACATAAGAGCAATTTGAGTTAAGAGGGCAGTCACAGAATGAATTAAACTCCAAAGTCAAGGTATTACTGTACTTTATTGTATTTTATTCAGTTCAGCAGTGTTTATAATAGTACTACGTGCAGGCATAGAGGACAATAATTTAGCTAGTAATTGACATAGTTATGTTATTTTTTTCTTAGCTCATTATAAACCGTATAAAAGGGATCTTCTTATTTGCAAACTTTAGTCTGTTTCTTCAAAACATGCAGGAAGTGTAAATTGTGTATTTCATTGGGTAGGTAGTGGCCATGTGTGTAACATAAATAGCAGAGTCTGCTCTCTGTTACTAGGAGAATATGTTCACCAGCAGCCTAACATGAGATTCTGCAGAAATTCACTGTAGAGTTAACATTAGCAGGTTGACGTAAGTGAGAAGGACCTCAGTGCTTACATTAGGATCTTTTCCAAGAATTCTCTACACTGCCTGTTTTGATGTTTCATACAGTGGCAGACACGATCTTTGTGTTTACTGAATTTCTGTAAGGGTGGTGTGCCACATAGTTGGTTTTAGTGACGTTCAAATCGTCAGTAAACACTGGAAAAATTCAAGGAGCTAGACTCCTGAGCTCAGAAGTCACCAGCGGTTTTCCGGCGGTTTTTTTCAGCGTGTGTGCACAGCGGATTTCAGTCGGTTTCTCCAGCGGTTTTTACGGCGGTTTTCTATGGAGGATTTTTTTCATGGAACCGATCAAAACCGCTGAGAAGAATTTAACAGCTGTATGCTGCTAAACCGCTCACAGCTGGCGGATCTGCTCACGTAAACCGACTATGTGTGCACAGCGTTTTCTAAATTACATAGGGTTACTTGTAAGTCCTAAAGCTGCTAAGGATTTACATAAATTTAAATAAAACCTATGCTAAACCGCCGGTGGTTTCGCTGCTAAACCGACGTAAAACCACTATGTGGGCACACACCCTAATTGTTACTGTCTGGGTGTATATTTGCAATTTTCCCTACCATTTCTTAAATTCTGTTCATAAATAATAAAAAAAAAACTTCTTAATTGAAAACCACGCAAGGCTTAAGGGTGTCTTCACACTTGCGTTTGAATCTCTGCATGCGTTCACATTAGTATGGTGCCCAGCCAGCCAATCGGCTGTCTCGGGGGCGGCCGGGAGGAGGAGATCAGCAGCAGAGATCTCCTCCTCCCATCCACAGCTGATCTCCCGCCGTGTCAGCGCGGGAGATTTGAAGAAACAGCTGATCTGACAGCTGCTTATATCTCCGCGCCGACATCACCTATTCGTGTCAGCGCGGGAGATTTAAACAGCTGTCAGATCAGCTGTTCTTCAAATCTCCCGCGCTGACACTGCCGGGAGATCAGTGGAGGCTTCAGCTGATCTCCCGGTGGCCGCCGGGAGAGATTTCAGTGAGATCCGCAGCATTCTCCTGCACGGTCATGCGGAGGACACTGCGGATCCATTGAGAGCCATGCATTGTTTGTGCGCTTGCGGGCGCTTGCAGATAAAACAAGGGACCGCACAAAAAATGCAACATGCTGCGTTCAGAATGCGCTCGGAGGGTGCACAAATTGTGCGCATCTGAACGCAAACGCAGGCACATGCCTTACCATGTTAAACATAGGAACGCAGTGCGCAAGTGTTTGGCTGCGTTCGGTACGCTGCACTTGCAAACGCAAGTGTGAAGGCAGCCTAACATTTATTTTTCTTATGTGTTTTTTTTTTTTTTTTATTTTTTTCTATATATACGGTACATGAGTATAAACTCATGATTTTTCACTTTTCAGTCAATTTTATCTGTTTGTATCAATAATATGACAGGAAAATGATGGTTATTCATAAACCAGACTCTGAAGGATCCCGCTTAGATCTACAGGGGGTCGGTAACATCATTCTTACCGGTATATTCTCTTCAAAAGACTATATTAAGGCTTGTTTACACACTACAAATATTTATTTAGCATGGTGAGAAAGACCAAAGAGATCGGTGCAATCTGAAAGTGAAGCTGTCAGCAGATGAGGTAGCAAAAACCTGCTGATGGATTCCTTTTTCATAGTGGCAAATCAAATGAATATTTTTTTTTTTCTTAAATAGGGCTTTAACAAATGTGAGATATTTTTTTCCATCACTAAAGTAAACAAAAAAAACAAAACAAAACAACACAAGTTGAGTAATGTGCTATTTGTGCTGCCTATAAAATCGTGTTGCCAGGACATTCTTGACACACAATGAATGCTCTAAAAACCGAACCCGGCATACAATAGTGAAATTGTAGCTTTATTTTTTTTTCTTCACTGCACTTGTTTTTCCATCTTGTGAAGAAGGTTAGGATATCAGGCGCACAAATGAAAATTGACTGCTTTAGGAAGGAATTGAGAGGCCAGTTTAGTCAATGTAGAGCACCTTCTGTTATGACCCTTTGCTATATACTGTAGTTGTGCATACATAGACCTGCTGTAGGTCACTGTTTTAGCACTACCCCCTTGACTGCTAAGCACAGATTAAGAAGAGATTACAATACATAACTCAGAAGCTGGCCTGTTTCATACATTCTTTCATTGGAAGTCTAGAACCACTAGCCAGATCGGCGAACCTGAGCTTTGTGAAGCTGTCGGTAAGGGTGAGAGACTCAAGTATTCTGATCTGATGAGCAGTACCTTGGGAAAACAGTAATACTCCAAATCTATGTCACAGGCCCAATTTAAATAAGTAACAAGTTTATTATGCATCACAGAGAATTGTCATCCATGTCCAAGCTCAGAAATCATTTAGAAGCTGTATAGTTATTTTGAGCATCTGCATTGTATATTAACATTTTCAGAAAATTTACGTAAATTATCCGTAAATTTAGTTTTTGCATATATCTGCTCATAAATCCTCAAATGTCATCAAAACGTTTTCATTTAATTGTTCTGTTTTCTTTTTTGTTTCAGACACGGAATATCCGATGTCTACTCCAACAGATCCGGGTGCAATGCCTCACCCTGGGCCTTCTCCAGGTCCTGGTCCTTCCCCAGGACCTATATTAGGACCTAGCCCTGGACCAGGACCTTCTCCAGGATCCGTACACAGCATGATGGGCCCAAGTCCAGGACCACCCAGTGTCCCTCATCCTTTATCTAACATGGCACCATCAGATTATCCAGCAGAGAACATGCACCCAATGCATAAGGTAAGGGTTTGAATCTTGTGTTCAACTGATTGTGTTTTATATACAGTAAGCTTACAGTTTTTGCAAGGTTTAGCTCTGCTCAGTATGTTTACTAGAAATCTGCATTCCCCCATGCAGTCATCTTTAAAGGGGATGTTTGGGCATATAATATTGACAACCTATATTTAGGATAGGTCATCAATATCTAATAGGTAGGACACCAGACCATCACCAGTCCTGGCATTTGAGGGATGGAAGTGTCGATTGCAGCTTAGTAGCACAACTCCTTTCAGTAAGTAGAGGTTTTTGATGAGCACTGCAAATCAACTCCTATTTAAGGAAATTTGAGCTGATACGCCGCACTCGGCAGTGTCTGCCTACTCGTTCAGTAGAGCTATGCTGTTTGCTCCATTTGGATGCTTACTCCTGGTAACCCTGACTGAGAGAAGATCCCTTCCCGAACATTCCCACTGATCTAATATTGATGACCTAAAAACCTGAAATCGTTTGTCCATTTAGTCTGAGTAGTTTGACACTTCCAATTCTGTAGAAATCAGTTTTCAGTTGTCCCCTTATCAAGATGCCAGTATTCACAACAGAGGATCAATGCAGCTCACCCCCTCGCTACCTGCTGAAGGACATCTGCACAGATCAGAGCGTGCTTAGATGACTCTCCCATAGAAGTCAATAAGTTTTCTCCACACTTTTTCTATCATCTATTCTATTAGCTAATAAAGATTAGAAAGTGTTTCACTATCTGGTTTTAATTAGGCTGGCTTCACACTGCAGTTTTTTCACTGATCAGTGTCCATCCAGTTTGTGTGCCAAAACCAGGAGTGTTTCCAAAACTCAGAACAGGTGTCAATCTTTCAATTATAGTTGTCCTCTGCAAGTTCCTCTCCTGGTTCCTCTTCTGGTTTTGGCACACAAACTGGATAGACACTGATCAGTGAAAAAACTGCAGTGTGAAGCCAGCCTTGGTAAATATAATTTAGCTGAAAAATTATTTTTTAAAGGGATCCTGTCACTTCCAAAACGCCTCCTAAGCTGGCAAAACATGTCCCTGCAGCATCCTATCGCTAATCTCACACTCCTTTTGTCTCCTAAAAGCATCCTGTGAAAGTGCATAAAAGCGTTTTAACACTTACTCATTAGTGATTATAATTAGCATGGGCTATATTCTTTAGTCACCAGGGCGGGCTGTTTTGCAGCTCCAGGATCCACCCTCTCTCTCTGTGTGCTGTGCCTGTGCAGGCATTGCCCTCCCCCCTCTCTATCACTCACAGAATGCAAATCATTAGTCCTGCCTTCAGATGCACAGCACAGAGAGAGTGGATCCTCGAGGCTGCAAAATAACATGCCCTGGTGACTAAAGAATATAGCCCCATATAATTATAATCCCTAATGAGTAAGTATTAAAACGTTTTTATGCACTTTCACAGGATGATTTTAGGAGACAAAAGGAGTGTGAGATTAGTGATAGGATGCTGCAGGGAGGTGTTTTGCTAGCTTAGGAGGCGTTTTGGAGGTGACAGGATCCCTTTAAACACCTTCCCGACCTTAAAGGGATCCTGACCTCGAAAAATGAGCCTCCTGCCTCTTTATACCTGTCCCTGCACCATGCTAGTACGTTTGTAGATATCCCTTTGTGTCTGTACAGCGATATTGCAAAGTTAATAAAAGTTGTTTTAATACCTTCTGATCTGTGGCTTCTCATCATTTGAGAAGCCGCAAAAGGCGTTCCTTTCTGCTTCTCCCCGCCGCCTGCTTGGTAATTATTCACGCCCCGATGGGCGTGCTAGAGAGCGCAGAGCCTGTGCGCGTCCTCAAAGGGGCGGTAAAGCCGCTATGACGAAAATCGCGTCATATCCGGCTTTACCGCGTCAGTACACCCAATCGTTGGTGGGACAATGGGGGCTGTGAAAACAGCCTTTGTGGATAACAGCACAAGAGATGATGAGTATTCCTCCTGCTCCGCGGTGTCCTGGTCTCTAAATTGGTTCACGGCAGCTTATCACAGATAAAATGCCGTGAACACACCTCGCGCATGCGGCATCGCGAGGTCAGCAGTACACTGACGTGGTAAAGCCGGATATGACGCAGTTTTCGTCATAGCGGCTTTACCACCCCTTTGATGACGCACACATGCACTGTGCTCTCTAGCATGCCCATCGGGGCGTGAATAATTACCAAGCAGGCAGCAGGGAGAAGCAGAAAGGAATGCCTTTTGCGGCTTCTCAAATGATGAGGTATTAAAACAACTTTTATAAACTTTGCGATATCGCTGTACAGACACAAAGGGATGCCTACAAATGTATTAGCATGGTGCAGGGACAGGTATAAAGAGGCTGGGGCTCATTTTTCGAGGTCCGGATCCCTTTAAACAAACATTAAATGTTCTGGTCAAGTGCCATTTCCCAGTCCATGATGTATGTTGTTGGTGTTATAGTGATCAGTGGCACACAGTGGTGAGACATCCTGAAATAAATACGTATATATGAGTTAGCTTAAGGGGCCCTCCAATGGTATAATTAGTTTCTATATGTTAGATATCGGAAACCTTTCATTATTGTTAAATGGTTAAAGTGATGACATATTGCAGTTTGGAATAGTTTTTGAATTGCTGTTGGTGGAACACCAAGATTCCCGACAATAGGGGGATGCGGTGCTGTTTAGGGATTTTTGTATACCTTGCACAATGGAGCAACAGCTGTGGACAACATTATTGGCACTCCCGGATATTAAAATGTATATATGCCTATGTGAAAGACATCAGTGATTTTCTGATCATCATAATGGGAGACCCAGACAATGGGGTTTAGGGCACTGCCCTCCGGAGGCCACACTAGGTACAACAAGTTTGTAGACACCGCCCCCTCCGCTTATAAACCCCTACCGCAGGGAACATCCTCAGTTTTAAACTTAGTGTGCTCGGAGGTATCACACGCTTTTCTTGCACTTCACTGCATTCTCACATCTTACGTGATGGCGTATGAAGACAAGGTAAAATGGTCCCGGTCGGGGACCTCCGGCAGTCTCCCTGCTCACCCTCGGGAACACGCAGGTTGATGTACCGGAGGGCCTAGAGCCTGGACACTGCGTGTCCTCCCGGTACGCTGTCGCGCTCCTTCCCATCCCTCCTTGGGGGCTCTGGAAAGTGGGAGACTGGAGCCTCGCACAGCTCCGCTCCGTCCGAGGCCTCCCTAAATGGTGCTTACAGACCGGACTGGAGCCAGCCCAGTCCGAGGCCTCCCTAAATGGTGCTTACAGACCGGACTGGTGCTGCACCCCCGTCCGAGGCCTCCCTAAATGGTGCTTACAGACCGGACCGGCACTGAGATGCCTTGTGTGTCTCCAGTGTGCCTGGGGGTGGTGTCTGACATCTTATGTGTTCTGACACTCAGACTGCGCGCAACCCTCGGGTCCGCGGTTCTGGCGGTGTACCCTGTGCTGGGATCACCCTGGCTGACCGCCCTGTGTGACACAGGGGCTGCGGCTGTAGGCTTCAGACTTTTGTCTGCAGCCTTAGTATTGTGTTGTGTTTGTCACGATACTTCCCGCGCTGCGGGCTCCGGCGCCTACATTATGAGGCTGCCTGAGGAGAGAAGCAGCCCAGGTGGTGACGTCATCGATGGGCGTGCGTGTGGGCTTCCCGCGTGTTTTTGGCGCCGCCCACAGTTTCTCTGCCGGCGGCCATCTTTCCCCTCTCGTCCCGGCTGGGATCTGATTGAAGTGCACTGTTGCACTCCAGGGGAGACCGGAAGCCCTCGCGGAGGCCACACACGCACACCGCTTCCTCCCACCGCGTTACTGCGGTCGGTAAGCCGCCGGTTGTACCGGTTTTTGTTCTAGATTGGCTTATTTCCCCTGCTGTGGGTATGTCCTCAGCTAGGAAGAGCGCTGCTAAAGCAGCCATTGCCACCGCTGCCTGTGCTACATGCAACGGGACACTGGTTGAGGGGTCCTGCAATAACTGCGGACGCCCAGAGGCACGGCCTGATACTGCTGAGACAGTAGCTCTGGTGCTGTACCCTGAGGTTCAGGTGATCCCAGGGCCATGGGAAACACAGAATAAGATTAATGAATCTTTGTTATCCCAGCTGTCCTCCATGTCGCAATCCCTGGAGGCACTTAATAGGAGACTGGAAAGCCCAGCTACTCCTTCCAGTTACCCCCGGGTGTCTCCTTCCTCGACTGTGAGACCCCTTAAGCGGACTCGACGTGATGATTCACCCGAGCTCCAGGCTCTCTCTGAGGAGGAGCGTCTCTCTGATGGTGATGAGGATGATGGGGGTTCAATGCTCGGGTCTATGTCAGAACCACCAGACGGGGTGGAGGATCTGGTGTCCTCCATCAACGAGACTTTGCGTCTCGTGACACCCCCTGAAGAGGTGACAGTTCACCCGAAGGAGGTCTATCAATGGCTGCGGCCGGAGGCTAGACCAAGTGGTTCCTTTATGGACCACACTAACTTTGGAAGGGTGATTAGAGCACCCAGGGTTCATCCTGGGCGGCGTTATGTCCGCAAATCTAAGGACAATCGCTTCCCCTTCTCTCAGGAGGTGCTTCAGGAGTGGTCGCAGTCCCCGAAGGTGGACGCTTCCATGACCAGGATTGCTGCACGCTCCCTTTTCTCTGCCTCTGATAGCTCCTCGTTGAAGGATGCGACTGATAGACAGGTCGAGCAACTCGCCAAGTCTTCTTATGAGGCTGTGGGGTCTTCATTTGCCCCTAATTTTGCCACGGTCTGGACTCTGCAGGCGATCACCACCTGCTTGGATGGTATCACTGATCTGGCAGGGTCCAGTCCAGAGGTCCTGGCGCTTACCGATAGGGCAAGGGCCTATGCGGACTACGCCAGGACGGCAACATTGGAAACTGCCACCCGCTCTGCTGTGGCTTCGGCCAACGCTATAGCGATCTGCAGGTTGTTGTGGCTGCGTCTTTGGGACTCAGATGCCACGTCTAAGAAGATTTTGCTAAATCTTCCGTTCTCTGGTGATAGGCTTTTTGGTACCGAGCTGGACAAGCTGATAAAGGATTCTGTGGAGTCAAAGATCCCACTGAATAAACCTAAGCCACGGTTTTCCGTAAAAAGGAACCCTAAACAGTGGTCCTTTCGTTCCAGCTCGCAGCCATCAGCATCGTCTGCTCGCGCGGACAGAGGGGGCAAGCCCTCTACTCAGTGGCGCCCCAAGGGTCGCCAAAAGAAGCCGGCAGGGGCAACCGCTGTCACCCCCAAACCCGCTTCCGCATGACTCGCTCTCTCGTCCTGCCTCCCCACAGGTGGGGGGCCGCCTGTCTCATTTTCAGGACAGATGGCTACTCCACGTCCAAGACCAGTGGGTCAGAGACGTAGTCTCGCGAGGCTACAGGATAGAGCTGACGTCGCAGCCGGCACACCGATTCCATCGGTCTGTCCCATCCCCAGAAAAGGCTCAGGCTTTTCACCTGGTGTTGGAGGGACTCCGCAGAGACGGAGTAGTGGTCCCAGTGCCTTCTGGGGAGAGGTTCCGGGGTTTTTACTCCAACCTCTTTATCGTCCCAAAGAAGGATGGCTCTTTCCGCCCGGTTCTGGACCTCAAGTTGTTCAACCGTCACGTGTTGGTTCGGAAGTTCCGCATGGAATCCCTGCGCTCCGTGATCGCGGCTGTGTCGCAGGGAGACTTCCTGGCGTCCATAGATATCCGAGACGCGTATCTTCACGTGCCCATTGCACCAGCTCATCAGCGCTGGTTGAGATTTGCAGTGGGGGACGAACATTACCAGTTTGTGGCGCTGCCTTTCGGACTGGCCTCGGCACCGCGGGTGTTCACGAAGGTGATGGCCTCCATGATGGCCCTCCTACATGTGCAGGGACATGCCGTCATACCCTATTTAGACGACCTGCTGGTCAGGGCGCCATCGGAAACCCTTTGTCAGAAGAGCCTGGATGTGACCATGCAGTCTCTGGAACAGTTTGGATGGCTTCTCAATATTCAGAAGTCAACCCTGGTTCCGACCCAGTCATTGACTTACCTGGGCATGAACTTTCACACAGACTCGGCTCTGGTGTCTCTGCCGCAAGCCAAACAGCTTGCCATACAATCGGGGGTGCGCGATCTCCTCATGTCACCACATTCATCTCTGCGGGTGTTGATGAAGCTGGTGGGGCGCATGGTGGCTGCAATAGAGGCGGTGCCTTTTGCACAGTTTCGCCTCCGTCCTCTCCAGTTGGAAGTCCTCAGCAGATGGGACAAGAGGACGTCCTCTCTGGATCAGTTGGTGGTCCTTTCCCAACCGACCAGGGACTCCCTGCAGTGGTGGCTCCGGCCAGGTCACCTGTCACGGGGCCGGTCTTTCCTCAAACCGTCATGGTTAGTGGTGACCACCGACGCCAGTCTGAAGGGCTGGGGAGCGGTGTTCCTACACCACAGGGCTCAAGTCCTCTGGACTCAGTCGGAGTCAGCGTTGCAAATCAACGTGCTGGAGATCAAGGCGATCTACCTGGCACTCCTGGCTTTTCAGACGTTCCTCTCAGGACAGCCCATTCGGGTTCAATCCGACAACGCGACGGCCGTCGCCTATATAAACCATCAGGGAGGAACCAGGAGTGCGCAGGCCCTAGCCGAAGTCCACCGCATTCTATCCTGGGTGGAGGACAACGACTGCCTGATCTCCGCAGTTCACATCCCAGGGGTCGAAAACTGGGAGGCCGACTATCTGAGCCGGCAGGGGATGGACGCCGGAGAGTGGTCCCTTCATCCAGACGTCTTCCGGGACATCTGCAGCAGATGGGGCTTTCCGGACGTGGATCTGATGGCCTCGCGGCTGAATCATCAGGTGCCGCAATACATGGCGAGATCATGGGATCCTCAGTCTCTGGGGGCAGACGCCCTGATCCTGAGTTGGTCCAGCTTCCATCTACCATATGTGTTCCCTCCTCTAGCTCTGATTCCCAGGGTTCTGTGGAAAATCAGGTCGGAATGCAGGGTAGCCATTCTGGTGGCTCCAGATTGGCCCAGGAGGTCCTGGTATCCGGACCTGTGGCAACTGTCAGGCGGACACCGGTGGGCTCTTCCAGAACGCGCAGATCTTCTCGCGCAAGGCCCATTCTTCCATCTCAATTCCAGGGTCCTCAGATTGACTGCATGGCTCTTGAGGCCTGGCTGCTGACATCCAGAGGCTTCTCTTCTACAGTGGTTGCCACTATGAATCGGGCTAGGAAGCCTGTTTCGCGGAGGATATACCACAGGACGTGGAAAATCTTTTTCTCCTGGTGTGCCTCTGGTGGCCGGTCTCCGTGGCCCTTGTCCATCCCGACCTTGTTGGCTTTCCTACAATCGGGTTTGGAATTGGGCTTATCCCTCAGCTCCCTGAAGGGTCAAGTATCAGCTCTTTCAGTGCTGTTTGACAGGCGTTTGGCGCTCCTTCCTAAGGTCCGTCAGTTTCTGCAAGGGGTGTCTCGGGTGGTTCCGCCATATAGGCGACCGCTGGACCCTTGGGACCTTAACATGGTTCTGACGACTCTGCAGAAACCGCCGTTCGAGCCTCTGAGGGAAGTCCCCCTTTCTCGTCTGTCCCAGAAAGTAGTCTTTCTGGTGGCAATTACATCTCTGAGAAGGGTTTCTGAGTTGGCTGCACTGTCGTGCAAGTCACCCTTTCTGGTGGTTCACCAGGACAAGGTGGTGTTGCGCCCGCGGGCAGAATTTTTGCCAAAAGTGGTTTCCACTTTCCACTTGAACCAGGAGATTGTACTCCCATCATTTTGTCCCGCTCCTGTTCATCAGATTGAGCATGACCTCCACACTCTGGATCTCGTGAGGGCTGTACGCATTTATGTGTCCAGGACTGCCTCCTTCCGGAGTTCGGACTCGTTGTTCATCCTTACGGCGGGTCGCTGTAAGGGGTCCGCGGCATCAAAATCGACCTTGGCCAGATGGATCAAGGCACCCATTCAAGAGGCTTACCGTTCTTCAGGCATGCCTCTCCCGGTGGGCTTGAAGGCGCACTCGACCAGAGCAGTCGGTGCTTCCTGGGCTTTGCGACATCGCGCTTCAGCTCTGCAGGTGTGTCAGGCGGCCACATGGTCCAGCCTGCACACTTTCTCTAAGCACTATATGGTGCATGCCCATGCCTCTGCGGATGCAGGTTTGGGCAGGCGGGTCTCCCATTATGATGATCAGAAAAAAGAGAATTTTGTTTACGTACCGTAAATTCTTTTTTCTTGAATCATCAATGGGAGACCCAGCACCCACCCAGTTGTTCCGTTGCATGTTGTTGCATTTGCTCTGTTCCCTGTTGGGACAGTTTTTTATTCCGGGTTGTTGGACCGTCTGTGTACGGTTTCTTTCCCGATGTTTCGGGTGTGGTTTCTTTGTCTCCTCGCAGCTTATGGACCAAACTGAGGATGTTCCCTGCGGTAGGGGTTTATAAGCGGAGGGGGCGGTGTCTACAAACTTGTAGTACCTAGTGTGGCCTCCGGAGGGCAGTGCCCTAAACCCCATTGTCTGGGTCTCCCATTGATGATTCAAGAAAAAAGAATTTACGGTACGTAAACAAAATTCTCTTTTTTTCTCGTATTCAGAAAATTTACCCTTATCTGATTTTAATCAGTGTTTTAGATTAGATTGTTGTCACAGCACCAGTTTTTACCATCAGTGTTTTATCAGTTTTCTTAAACCAACATCTAAATTAGCATATTGTTGACATCTGAGCACTGTCTGGTGTTTTCCTTTTCATGGACCTATATACTTGCATTGGCGAGTTTGATCTCTGAATTGGATCAAAATCACAAACTATTGTATATTTCGTTACCCATCACTCAGTCCGCAAAAATATGACGTGAACAACCTCATAGAGTTTAATAATTATAAATTCATTAAAAGCATGGATAGACTTGTATGTGAAATTAGTCCTTATTCACCTCATCAGTGCTAATTACTTCAAGTAGCCATTTATTGGTAGCTATGATGCTTCGGAAAGTCAATTTTCCTCTGTTTCTTGTTCACAATGGCAAAGGCATGCATGAGACTAAATGCTTTTATCACCACACATCGTTTTCTATACTTTAGACTGTTTATTTCTAAAGACATTTAACATTAGCTTTTGGACCACAGTTGTCCTGTTCTCTAAGCTGAGCACTTCCATCAGGGTTTCCAGCTAAGGCTATGTGCCTATGGGAAAAATGTAGGTGTGGATTTTTGGAGACCAAACTCTGCACCTTCTTACAAAATACACACCAAAAAAGGTGTCATGCCAACGATGCGTTTGTCCTTCGTGTGTGATTTCATGTCAGTGACAACTCACAAAAAGGGCTTGTGCCCTATGTTAATGTGTGAAAATGATGATAATTTATTGTAAGCATGCATATAATATGTGGGCACCTGAGGAGGGGCTGCACGGTTGTTTTTAAACCACTATTTTATTACACTCCCTGTTTTGAAGTGCCTTTAGGGTTTTGCTAGTGGAGTGAGACTTTTATGCCACTGCTACGCATAGAACTGTCAGAAAAGACATAGGAGCACGATCTACACAGCATGTGACAATTCTGTGTTGTGAACTGTCAGAATATGTGTAGATTGTGCTCCTATGTCTCCTCTGACAGTTCTGTGCATAGGAGTGGCATAAAAGTCTCACTCCACTAAAGGGACTTCAAACAGTGAGTGTAATAAAACAGTGGTTTAAAAACAAACGTGCAGCCCCTCCTCAGGTGCCCACATATTATATGCATGCTCACAATAAATTTTACTATCATTTTGACACAATAACCTAAGGCACAAGACCTTATGAGGCAGGGGTCTCACCCTGGGCAAGATAGGCGGGGAATTTGTGCGTTAGTTGGTGTGGGAAAATACGCTTCAATAATTGACATGTTGCTTACTTTCCCATACTGAAACACGCACTATTTCTGCTGTGGGAAATCCTGCAGCAGTGGAACATGCCTGCAGAGTTCACATTGACTATATGCACAAAGACGCAACAAAATCTGCAATAAATATGCACTGGATGTGCATAGCCTAAATCTCTAAGGCTGCTTTCACACAGCGTTTTTGTGCTGTCCAAGGGGATCAGACTTTTTCCTGCTCCCCTCTGACAGCAACGGATCCAAACTGATGTCTGCAATCGGATGCCAAATAGGCATCCGATCCCGATATTTTGCAGCATCAGTTTGGATCCTCTCTCCTCCTCTCCCTGCTCCTGTCATCTCGTCCCCCTCCTCTCTCCCTCCTGTCACCTTTCTCCTCTGTCTCCCCTCTTTGTCCCCTCTTTGTCCTCCTGTTGGCCCCCTCTTTGTCCTCCTGTTGGCCCCCTCTTTGTCCTCCTGTTGGCCCCCTCTTTGTCCTCCTGTTGGCCCCCTCTTTGTCCTCCTGTTGGCCCCCTCTTTGTCCTCCTGTTGGCCCCCTCTTTGTCCTCCTGTTGGCCCCCTCTTTGTCCTCCTGTTGGCCTCCTGTTGGCCCCCTCTTTAGAGCCCCTCTTTGCCCACCCTCTTTGCAGAGCTTAAAAAAATAAAAAAAATCTTCATTCTCGCCTCTCCACGACACCCGCGGTGCTTCCAGCTTCTTCTTCTGATGCACAGGACCTGGCGTGATGTCACAGTCACATGACCGGTTACCGCGGTAACCGGTCATGTGACTCAACTGTGACGTCAGGCCAGGTCCTAGAAGCACAGAGCGCTGGAGGCATCGCTGGATCGTGGGAGAGGTGAGGATAATGATTTTTTTATTTTTAACCCTTTCATTTAACTGGATATCACTTCTGCAATGTATGAATATACACTGCAGAAGTGATATTAGATGGCACAGAGCGATTTTAGTGTACTGAGCATGCTCAGTACACTAAGATCGGGTCCGAGGAGACATCAGCTGTTTCCTCGGATCCTCGCTCCATAGGCCCTAAGTTATTTGGCGCGGATCAGGTCGGATCCAACTCGGTCCGATTTGACCCGCTGTGCCAAAAAGCGCAGCAGGCTGCGATTTTGGGCACAGCAAAAAATCGGCCAGAATCGGATCCGACAAAAATCGGATGCCAATAAGGCCAAATCCGATGTGATCCGTGCCCATAGGATAACATGGGGTCAAAATCTGATCCGTGGCTGTCCGTTTTACAACGGACAGCCACGGATCACAGAAAAACGCTGTGTGAAAGCACCCTTAGGCTACCTTCACATTTGCGTTCCCCTCCGCAGCGTTCTGTGGAGTGGATCCGCAATGTGAGCGCAGCACCGCAAGCCCTTATCTTTATAATGGGAGCGCACGGTGCTGCGCATGACCGTGCGCACCCATTCACTGCCATATGTGATCTGTGCGCACAAATCACCCAGTCTCGTCCGCACCACGAATGCGACATGTTGCATTTCTGGTGCGGACGAGACTGGGTGATTTGTGCGCAGGCATCCGCCTGTGCACAGATCACATATGGCAGTGAATGAGTGCACACAGTCATGCGCAGCACCGTGCGCTCCCATTATAAAGATAGGGGCTTGCGGTGCTGCGGTCACATTGATGATCCCCTCCGCAGAACGCTGCGGAGGAGAACGCAAATGTGAAGGTAGCCTTAATCATGTCAATCGGATGAAACTCCTGAGGGATCCATTCACTATACTGAGGCAGCAAAATTACTCTGGACTTGATCTGGCCTGCGTTCAACGGTGTGTCTTTTCAGAAGTGCACAAAACTATCTCTAGTGTTTTTCTGTTTACTGGTAAGTAATCTCAGATTTTAAGCAATCTTATTTTTCAGAGTCCATGACCGCACCCACTGAGAGAGGGGATCCGCCAACAAGGGTAGAAAACCTACAGATAAAAAGGGGCAGCTCCCCTCGCCTCCTCAGTTGGTTACAGAGAAATTTGAGGAACTGCCATAACTGTACAAATACACAAACCTCATAATACAAGTAGAATATCATCACCGTAAGTGTGAAAAAAGGGCAACCCAGACACCTTTCCTTAAAAGGAACCTGACCCACAAACTGACCCCCCCCCCCCCCCCCCCCCCCGCATCTTTATACCTGTCCCTGCACCCCCTCAATTTCTAGCCATCCCTTTTGCAGAAAAAAAATCGATTTTGTAAAGTAGAGAAGAGGTTATATTCACCTTGTCCTTAGGAGTTCTCTGTTTCTGAATTAGTCTCAAAGGCTGGCCTGTCTGCTGCTCCCTTGTAATTATGCACGCCCCTCTCAGCTTGATGCCTTGGTAAGAGCCTGGCCGTGTCATGAAAGGGGCGGGGCTAAAAGCGAGTCATACAGATAGCCCCGCCCCTTTCATGACTCGGCCAGGCTCTAGGCAAGCTGAGAGGGGCGTGCATAATTACAAGGGAGCAGCAGACAGGCCAGCCTTTGAGACTAATTCAGAAACAGAGAACTCACACAGGACGGAGGTGAATATAACTTCTTCTCTACTTTACAAAATCGATTTTTTTCTCTGCAAAAGGGATGGCTAGAAATGATAAGAGGGGGTGCAGGGACAGGTAGAAAGATGCAGGGGGGTCAGTTTGTGAGGTCAGGTTCCCTTTAAGTGTTGAAACCTGTGAATACTCACATTAGAATAATAAAAATAACTACTATGGGTGGGAAGTGAGTGTGTGCTGTCATGGACTCCGTAAAATACTATTAACGGTAAGTAATCTCAGATTTTCCTATCGCCATGACAGCACCCACTGAGAGACTTTCAGAGACCATCACCTGGGAAGGACCTCAGTATTGAGAACTGCTCTCCCAAAATCGAGGTGAGAAGATGACAAATCAAGGCAAGAGTGTTGAAAAAAGGTGGAAGGAGAGGCCCAGGTGGCCACCTTACAAATTAAATCTATAGGTATGCTAGCGCATTCTGCCCAGGAAGCAGACAGGCCCTTGTAGAATGGGCTTTAATGCCGTAAGGAGGCGGCTCACCTTTTGAGGAAGATTGCTTCTCGAATCCTATCTAGATAGTGTTTTTTTTGTAGTGCCAGACCCCTTCCTATGACCCTGGAATGAGACAAACAAATCTCTACTCTTCCTCCAGGGCTGCGTCCTAGCAACATACTCGAGTATTGCTCTCCTCGCATCTAACGCATGGAACCTATGCTCCTCTGGAGTAGAAGGATTATTATAAAAAGAGGGTAGGACTATTTCTTGTATCCGAAGAAACTTCAAAGAGACTTTAGGGAGATAGGTTAGTGCTTAAACCAGACCCCTGTATTTGGAAAGACTAAAAGGAAGGGGCATCTACTGAGAGGGCCTGTAGGTCACTCGCCCGTCTAGCTGATGTCAAAGCTACCAGCAATAGTCTTCAAGGTCAGAACTTGAGTGAAGCTGAAGTTAAGGTTGAAATGGGGGTCAGTCAAGTCATCCAGAACAAGGTTCAAGTCCAGAGTGCTAGTCTAGGTATGTGCACAGGGTCACTATGTTCACAGGCCTGTATGAATCTTGAGACCCACCTATCCCCTGCAATATTAATTATATAGTGCCCTCAAAGCCAACATTTGGACCTTTAAGCTGCTGACTGCCAGGCCCAACTCATGACCCTTCTGCTGGAATTCTAAAATAGCTTGGATAGGAGCTTGGTCAGTGAAGAACCCTGTATAACATTGTAAGAATTTTTGCCAAACTTTGCTGTAAGGTTAGTGGTTACAGCTTTCCTACTTTGGAGGAGAGTTGAAATCAAGGCGTCAAAGAACCCTCTGTCTCAGAAGCTGCCTCTCGAACTCCAAGCTGTCCGATGGAGCCCCTCCATTTGGGGGTGATAAAATTAACTTGCGAGAGCAGCTCCTGATCCGTTGGAAGAATACACAGGTGTCACGCGCTTAGATGGGGCTGATATTGTTGGATGCTGTTGTGCATGTGGTTTGTCTTTAAGAGCTGCATGGTTGATGGTTGTGAAGGTCCTTGCCTCCTGTGGTGTGCTCTAGAACTGCATTCACTATTATGTTCAATTGCTAGTTCAGGAGTCAATGTGTGACTCACCTGGAATCCCCTCCCCCTGGCTTTAAATAGCCTTCCCTCTCCTCTGTCATGTGCTGCTGATAGCTATGTCCTCTAGGTCTTGGTGCTGTGCTGATGCTTAGCTGCTGGGCTAAAGTGTTTCCTTGGGAGATGCTGTGATTCCTGACCCGTGGGAGGAGGTAGGGTCCCTCAGCCTAGGGCTAATAAGGAGTTTTAGGGTACAGGGTGGCGGCTCGGAACTCCTTCCCATTAGAGGTACCTCCGAGATCAGGGCGAGCCAGGGACCCCAGCATCGGGTCAGATTAGGCTCTCCTGATGCCCTTTTGCCCAATTCACCTACCTGTTACCTGATTCCCTTACCCTCAAGTGTGACACCGAAATGGCTCTCAGCCATGAGAACCAAGGTCTCCTGGGCCAAAACTGGGAGATCAAAATTACTCTCGCCCTTTCTTCTCTGATTTTTTGGAGGACTTGAGGGATCAGAGACATTGGAGGAAAGGCGTAGGCCAGCTTGTACATCTAAAGCCCCCGTCACACTAACCGAGATCGCTAGCGAGATCGCTGCTAAGTCACAAATTTGGTGATACAATAGTGACCTCGTCAGCGATCTCGCTATGTGTGACACTTAGCAGCAACCAGGCCCTTGCTGTGAGATGCTGCTCGTTACAAACCGTTCTGGACCATTTTTTTGATCATTGGGTCCTGCTGGGCAGCATGCATCGCTGTGTTTGAAAGGGACAACGACCAACGACCTCATTACTACAGGTTTGAAAAACAGGAACCTCCGTATCATTCCGGATTTTTTTGCGTCGCTGGTGAGATCTCTATTTGACATCTTACCAGCGATCCCCACAGCGACGCACCAGGATCCCTACCAGGTCGTATCACTGTCGGGATTGCTGGTGTATCACCAAGTGTGATGGTACATTAACACCTCTGGATTGTCTTCTGCATGTAGGGAAGCAAACTGCCTGACCTGTGTGATTCTCCTGGTTGCATAGAGATCTGTGTTTGGTACTCCCCATAATCTCACTATTTATCCGAAAACCTCCCTGTTCAGAACCAATTTCCCCTGGTGGAGAGAGTGACGACTGAGAAAATCGGCTCTGATTTTGTCTACTTCCCTGATATGCAGGGCTGAGAGGGAAAGAAAATTATTTTCTGCTAGGAGAAATATTGCCTCCGTGGTGGACATCAGAGAGGGCGACCGAGTTTTCCCCTGAAGAACAATACCACGGTGGTATCATCTGGATCCTGACATGGGAATTGCGAAGGTGATGCAAGAACCTGAGGAGGGTATACACAGCTCTTGGCTCCTTCAGATTGGACAAGCCCTTTGCTCTTCTGGTGCCCATTGCCCTTGGACTTGAAGATCTCCTAAGTGGGTCCCCCACCCTGAGGGACTGGCATCGGTTGTGACTATGAAGTTTGGTGTTATGACCCACGAAACCCCTCTGGATAAGTGAACTGATTCAGCCAACAAGACAGAGGATTCACTGCAGATACTGACACACATTCTGCCTTCCAGTTGACACTGCAGGGCCTTGTCTGCTCCCAGAAGCTCTTGTTGGAGAGGTCTCGAGTTAAACTGTGCCCACTTGACTGCCGGGATACAGGAGGTTAAGGTCCCCATCAGGGCCATAGCATTTCTTAAAGACAGTTCTGGGTTGTCCACCACCTTGCCCACTTTGGCAAGTACTGTTTGCAATTCTGGCAGAAAACATTGTTGGGCTACTGACTCTAAGTGGAGACCCAAAAAGCTTTGCAACCTGGTAGGAGTTAGTCTTGACTTTTTCCAGTTTATTATCCAGCCTAATTCCTGTAAGGCCAACATGACATGATTTAGTTGACACTTGCACTGAGCCTCAGACTTCCCTGCTATTATTAAAAAGTTGTCTAAATATGGAACAATAAGAGTGTCACTCTGTTGGACATAAGCCATTACTTCTGCCATCACCTTTGTGAAGACGCGTGGAGCCATAGAGAGAACGGCTTGGCGGTAAACTGGAGATGTCTGATTTGGCCTTCAAGATATACTGCCGCTCTAGAAACTGCTGATGATCTCGATGAACTGAAGATGATAGTATGCATCTTTTAGATCTAGGACCACCATGAAACGCCTGGGGAATCGAAAGCCGAATTCAGGGCTGTGGAGTCTGAGTCGGAGTCGCTGCTCATTTTGCTGAAGTCGGAGTTGGAGTCGGTAGAAAATTTTCCGACTCCGACTCCTAAAATATATAATAGTAGTTCAATGCAGAATGTGCTGAATATTATTATGATTATTATTATGTTCTATCTAAATATCTTGATCATTATGTCATTCTAATGATTAAAGCCTAATGTTACCATTGACCTACAATAATTTTATCGCTTAAAAACGAGCCATGACTGAAGGAGTCGGGTCAAAGGAGTCGGAGCCAGGGAAATTCAGGAGTCGGAGTCGATGGTTTGATTTACCGACTCCACAGCCCTGGCTGAATTGTAGATTGGATTGACTCCATCTTAAAGGAATGAAATCTGAGGAAAGAGTTTAACTTGCGCAGATTTAAGATAGTTATAAAAGTACCATCCGGCTTCGGAACTAGGAACAAAGAACACTAAAATTCCCCTCCCTCCTAGCTCCTAGGCACCTCTATGAACACCTGTATTCTCAACAAATCTCCAACCTCTGATTCCAAGGCCTGTTGGTGGACGGGGTCGGACAATAATAATAATATAATAATAATAAGCTTTATTTATATAGCGCCAACATATTCCGCAGCGCTTTACAATGTAGGGTTAGAGTACAGAAAATATACAGTAAGTAATTAGAGTAGAGAGCAAATTAAAGTACAATAATTGGATACAAAACAATGCAGTTTGAAGAAAAGAACCCCTTGAGATCCTCTCGAAGTCTAGCTTCAACCCAGATATTAGGTCGAGGATCCAGTTGCTAGATGAAATTTGGGACCATTTGTTGAAAAAATACGATAATCTACCACCTACTGGTGGGTCAAAACTAACTGTGTCTGGAGTTGTGCTTAAAGGTGGAGGGACCTCCATAGTAGGCACCTTTTTGCTTCTTCCCTGACTGTTCCCATCTGGAGTCCGACTTCTGACGGGAAACCTGGACAGACGGACTGCGTTAGATAGACCTGTGGACCTGGCTGCCAGTCTAAGGGAATCAGCAGATGTATCTGCTATGTATGCTGATCCATTCCGGATTTGAGGAATTGCCACCAGCAATCCTGTCCCTTGGTATTGTTGACCTAATCTGCTCTTCTAATTGGTCAAACCCTACTAACTGAGATCGTGCCACACAGGACAGGCTATAACAGGTCTAAAGGCTTCTATAGAAGATTCCTAGCTTCTCTTAAGCAGAGTTTCAGCTTTTCGTCCGAGGGACCTTAAGACCTCGTCCTCTAGTGGCAATATATTCTTTTGAGATGATGTGCCACTGCCGTATCAATCTTGGGAATCTTAATTCATTCAAGCAATTGGGAATGTCGAAAAGAATATTTCCTCTTAGAAGAGGAAGGCAAGAATCCCCTAGACTCTTGCTTTTCCCATTCTCTTTTGACCAGGTCTTTGATGGCATCAATAACTGGGAAGGAACGACCTTTTTCTGGGATAAACCTGTAAACATTACTTCCTGAGCCGTTTTCGCTTCCTTACTGTCTGCGATGTCCCATGGTGGTACAGACTGATTTAACCAAAGCGTCAACCTCTTGTATGAGAAACACGAACCTCCTTCATCATCTGACGAGGAACCTGAATGGGAAGTGTTCACTAATCCCTCTTCCAGAGATTCACTGTCAGACTCCATCCAGAATGATGCATGACCTGTACATGGGCAGACTAGGCTGTTGGATTTGTTTTAAGGGATTTCCTGATCTCATCCCGTATGAAGGTTTGAGTTCAGCAGTGCGGATGGGAGCTTCCTCATCCAGGGTCTGGGTGATACATGACTGGCACAGATATTTACTATATCATCTGGCAGGGGCTGCACACTCCTTATTTTTGTTTTTTGCCCACTTCTTTTTTTTTCCTAGGTATACAGGAAAAAGAGAGCAAGAGAGGCATACAGATGATCACATAGATACAACTCACCCTTGAAGCTATCATGGATGGGTACCGGCTCTGGAGATGGAGACACAGCACTTGACTTGGAAGCTTTCTGCTCCTTCCTCTCATCATTGAATTCCTCTTTGCTAAGATGGACTTCTCTCATGGCTCGTCTGCTGCTGCTACAACTGCTAATACTACCATGACCTGCTGCCTAGCACCTCGGGGTGCTCCTCTACATCCTTGGGGGAAGACATGATGGGCACAAACGCTGAACCTCAGCTATTCATACCTTCCCTTCATTGATGCGTGCCTCCCAGGTCCCCGGAAGTAGAATCTGCACTTTCCGGTTCAACGAGTGGGTTATCAGGCCGGCGCACATGTGCACTGTAATACTGGAAGCCGGCCTGCACGAGGCGCAGGGCGGATGATTCTCCGTGTCACGCCCGACCTGCGCCTCCGGATGACGCAAGGATCCTCATCTGCAAGAGTGCCACCCGGACCATGGATCATGCCATCCAAACCCGCGGAGGAGGGAGACTGAGCTAGTAAGGCTCTCCTGACACTGCTGCTGAAAACCCAGATTCTGCTATCCCCTTAGGCACCGCACAGAAGCTTCAGGCCTTAGGTACACTCTTCATCTGTGGGTTCCCATAAGGACAGGAAACCAACTGAGGAGGCGAGGGGAACGCCCCTTTTTATGTGTAGGCTTTCTGTCCTTGTGGGCGGATCCCCTCTCTGTGGGTGCTGTCATGGCAATAGGAAAAAAAGAACACCTCCAGATTATAGTCAAGAGAGTCCAAAATAATCTCTGCTTCATTATAGTGAATGTCTTGTCAGGGAGAGGGGGGGGGGATGTCTGAATTGTGTTTTTCAGATGAATGTGAACCGAGCCTTGCTATGTTGGAAGCAGAATAAACAAATCAACGGCAGGGCAAGAATTGTTTTTTTTTTTTTTTTTTTTTTCATTTTCTATTTTTGTGTCAAGCTGTGCCGTATAAGTGATGACAGTTTTATTCTTCGGGTCACTGCGATTACAGAGATGCTAGATAATATATATATTACATAATTTTTTTTTTGTTTTGCCATTTTTACACAAATAATTTTATAGAAAAAAAAAAGTTTTTCCATTGCTATATTGTAAGAGCTATAACTTTTTTGTTACCGCTGACTAAGGCCCCTTTCACATCAGCGTTTTGCGCTGATCGCGGCAGTTGCGGTGAAAAAACCGCAACTGCCGCATTACTGCATAACGGCCGCACTTGCGGTTCACCTGCGGCAAGCCCCATGCAATGTCTATAGGGCTTGCGCCAGGTGCGGCAAGTGTGGTGTAGTTGCAGTTTCGGCACTTGCTGCAGGTGCGGCCGCGAAAAAAAACGCGGTTTCTTCGCGGCCGCACCTGCCGCAAGTGCCGAAACCGCACTTGCCGCACACTTACCGCAAGCCCCATAGACATTGTATGGGGCTTGCCGCAAGTGTGCCTGCGATTGCAGTTGAGGTTTTTTCATCGCAACTGCCGGATCAGCGCAAAACGCTGATGTGAAAGCAGCCTAAGCCAAGTGGGAGCTTTGTTTATTTTTACAGCCAAATTACATTTTCACCAATACCTTTATTATTTACATATATATTTAACTTTTTGGTTCCACTTTTTTTTACCTTGGTTTAATGAAAAACATTTTTTTTTTTTTTTTTTTTACCGAGTTTATAGATCAGGTTGTTCTGGACGTGGCAATATCTAATTATTTTTTTTATTTTTTTTTGTGTTCACATTAATACATGCATTGTTGTTGTTATTAGATTTTTCCACTTAGTCCCTTTTTGAGTATAAAAACAGCACTAAAGTGAAAAAAATTAACTTACATGCTAAAACCACCCGAATCAAAATCAATGTAATAAAAAAGACAGTGGATAAAATACCTACACTGCAAAATTAAAGTCACATAATCATACATAGGTTTTAATAAATATATAGGACAGTGGTTCCTAAATAATCTGATACCATCTGTGCTTCAAAACTAAATCTCCTGATTGGAGGGAAGATTTAGTCCATAGTAGATAAAAGATAGATTTATCTTGCCCATTTTATTCTGTTGATCCTTCCAGTGGTGCATGTGGGTATATTCAGGGATGACTGTAAAGGTGACTCCTATCATGCCTGTCACAGGAAATCATAAGTCACACCCTAGTGTACCACAAGCTCCTGCCCTAAGGCTACTTTCACATTAGCGTTCCCCTCCACAGCGTTCTGCGGAGGGGAGCCGCAATGTAAACGCAGCACCACAGGTCCCTATCTTTAGAATGGGAGCGCACGGTGCTGCGCTTGACTGTTCATGACCGTGCGCACCCATTCACTCCAATATGTGATCTGTGCGCAGGCAGACGCCCGCGCACAAATCACCAAGTCTCTCCTGCACAAGAAATGCAACATGTTGCATTTTTTGTGCGGACGAGACTGGGTGATTTGTGCGCGGGCATCCGCCTGCGCACAGATCACGTATTGGAGTGAATGGGTGCGCACGGTCATGCGCAGTCAAGCGCAGCACCGTGCGCTCCCATTCTAAAGATGGGGACCTGCGGTGCTGCGTTACATTGCGGCTCCCTCCGCAGAACGCTGCGGAGGGGAACGCTAATGTGAAAGCACCCTAACAAAAGCATTCCATAAACTTTTAGCACCAGCTGCTATCTATCAGTACACCATATTCCAAATTAATATTCAAATTGGTTTTGCATATTAAAGTGTCATAGGGTTTTTTTTTTTTGGTCAATGAAACCCATTGATGGTATTGTGTCTTGTGGTTCTTTGGATCACTGAAATCAATCTCAGGTACCTGTGATAATTAGTTTGACATGTGAGCCCAATAAAAGGAAAACTGGGTGTTCCACAATATTACGCAGGCCACAGTTTTCAAGTAACATGGGAAAGAAGAAGGATCTCTCTGCTGCCGAAAAGCAACAAATAGTGCAATGCCTTGGACAAGGGATGAAAACATTAGATATTGCAGGAAAACTTAAGTGTGATCATCGTACTGTGAAGAGATTTGTGCCTTGTTTGCTGACGAGTGCCAAGAACCCTGGATGGTCCAGATGGATGGAGTAGTGGATGGCCACTATGTCTCAACAAGGCTGCGATGTCAGCAAGGAAGTGGAGGAGTCATGTTTTGGGCTGGAATCATTGGGAAACAGCTGGTAGGCCCTTTAAGGTTCCTGAAGGGGTGAAAATGACACCTGCAAAGTATATAGAGTTTCTGACTGAGAACTTTCTTCCATGGTACAAAAAGCAAAAACATGCCTTCAGGAGCAAAATCATCTTTATGCATGACAATGCACCATCTCTTGCTGCAAAGAATACCTCTGTGTCATTGGCTGCTAGTGGCATAAAAGGAGATAAATTCATGGTGTGGCCATCATCTTCCCCTGACCTCAACCCTGTAGAGAGAACCTTTGGAGTATAATCAAGCAAAATATCTATGAGGGTGGGAGGCAGTTCAGATCAAAACAGCAGCTCTGGGAGGCTATTCTGACATCATCCAAAGGCTGGGGTCACACACACAGATATCTGTGCAGATATTGTTCACAGATCTCTGGTTGAAGTGAAATCATGGACAAATTGGTCTATTTGTATATGGCCACAAAATGGATCAATTTGTCCATGATTTCACTTCAACTAGAGATCTGTGAACAATATCTGCCCAGATATCTGTGTGTGTGACCCCAGCCTAAGAGATACAAGCAAAAACTCTCCAGAAACTCACAAGTTCAATGGATGCATGAATTGTGAAGTGTGATTATCAAAGAAGGATTCCTATGTTAACATGTAACTTGGCCTGTTAGGATGTTTTGGAGTTAAATAGTTTTTTTTTATTTCAGTGAATGTGACCTCCTAATGTTGCAAATTCAACAAATCAGCATTTTCAGTTCTTACAAACATCAGATGTTTAGAAATTTTACTGTGCCTAATAATTTGAAACTGTACATTTAGAGTTTTTTTTTTTTTAATTTTGAAGATTATATACTGTTATATCATTGGGAGGTTTCTTCAATAAAATTTGTATACCCAAACGGGTGATGACTTTTATTACACTCTGTCATTTGCACCGACCATTTAGGAAAATCAGAGAAAAAGAACATTTGCATAATAATTTGGAACATGGTGTAATTGGGAAGAAATCCTGCTATGTAATGGAATATAATATTAGCTGGTTCAACTGATGGCCTATAAAAAGGTGTCGGATTAACAAGTTGCCACACAAGAAACCTCTAATTATGGATAAACCAGTGAGCTGTCTCAGTATCTTGCAACCTGGTTGTTGTAAAATATGCAGAAGTCATTGGTTACAGAAGATTTTTTAAATTACAGAAAGTTCCAATGAGCCCTGTTAAGGTCATAATCTGGAAGTGGAATGAACATGATTTCACTATAATCTGGCCGCAACCAATTTCCCCCCACCACAAGTTTTCATACAGAGGGAAAAGAATCATCAGAACAGTTGTTTAAGGGCAGAGACACACTAAGCAAGATCCATTTGAGATAATCGCATGAGTCTCGCATGACTCACCCGGAACGACTCCTGCCTCTAAGAACACGAGCGCATCAGCTGTTTGTGTTTCAGTGCAGCTCAACACTTCCCGACCAGAGAGTCGGGGTCCGTTCAGGGTCTGGCGAGACTAAGGTGAGTATCTCGCATGCATCTCAAATAGTGTGTCTCTGCCCTAAGAGCCAAAACCCACCTATGGAGAGCCACATAAACCTTTGGAATCAGCAGGTACATTTGTTTTAAAGGGAATCTTGTCAGCAGGTTCTTGCTATGTAATCTGAAAACAAAATGCTGTAAGGGTTAATACAAAGTATTCAGGGATGCCTCTCTTGTCTAGATATGTGGTGGTATTTTGCAATGATTGTTTAAGCAGCAGGACCTTATCGTTGTCATGCTGCATTACCTTGTGCATGGCAGTCTAAAACGGCTCCTCTTCTGATTGGCACCTCACTGTCAATGTACATTGTCTATTGAGAGCATGGTGTGAGCTGAGGCAGGTCTTTCAGTGCTGCTGCATGGCTTATTCTAAAACTTATTTTGTCAGAAGCATTACACCCAGTAATCTAAATGATACATGGATTTAGAGTCTCTCTGCTACATCATGCTGCTTTCAGTAAATGTAGCAAAAATCCGCTGACCGATTCCCTTTAAAGAAGACAATAAGTAGTGCACTCAACCTCCATGGCCTGTGTGCACACTCGCCACGCAAGACTCCATTGCGAACAAAAAGAATGTTCACGTGCATTTTAACGTTTTGCTCAACAAATTTAGTCAAGCCTGTGAAAAACTGAGAGAATTATAGTCTGGTCACATGAGACCAAAATTTAACTCTGTGGATACCATAATACACACACATGTTTGGAGACCAAAAGGCTCTGCATATCACCCCAAAACACCATACAAACAGTGAGGTTTCACTGTGGGAACATAATGATGTGCTGCCATCTACCAGAATTATGAAGATGAAACAAGGGTAGATGTTTCAGCAAGACAATGATCACATACAGCCAAGGAAACTCAATTGGTTTCAGAGAAAAGAAAGCTGCTATAATAGCCCTGCCAATCACCTGACCAGAATTCATTAAAAAATGTATGGAAAGGAAACTAAAGCTCAGAGTTGTGGATGATGAGCTAAAATCGCACCTAAGAAATGCATGCAACCAATTTCTCCTTGCAGGAGGCGTCTTAAGGCTGTCATCACCAACAAAGGCTTTTGTATGAAGTATTAAATAAAGTTCAGTAAGCATATTCAATGCTTTTTCCCTGTCATTTCTAATTATTACACATCTCTAAATTTATAGACATCTATGTTTGATTTTCTTTCCCTGTGTGGATTGGATGGGTTGTTACTAACATCTAGTGAGCAATTCATGTTAATAGTACCGTTCGAAATCTCTTTACTCATAAAATTGGAGATGTGTTCAACACTTACTTCACCGCTACAGTAGAGCTTCCATATTGGCGTGGGGCTGTCTCTAGGACTGGAACTATGTGTTAAAGGTGTTGTCAGACCTTAGACTACATGTCTGCAGTGGGAGCTGCTGTGTCTTGCTGCTTCAATCACTGCACTGTGACTATTTGAAGGCGGAGGTAGAAGCTGTGAAGCGGTACTCGTGTCACTTACTGCTTCAATCCACATCTCCTGAAGATGTCTTCTTTCACAGAAGCTATGGTGTAGTTAGTGCAGATGCAGCACTCTGCTTCTATCCTCTCCCACTGCATTTATCACAGTGAATGCAGGACATTTTCAAAAGGGGAAACAATGCAAAAATCTCTAGTAATTGCATCTCCGGGCCCTGATGACGCCCTGTTCCAGAGGGGGAGATTGATGAGGAGTGAGTGCAGCCCAGTCTCCTGTTTGTCATGTTTAAGATTGCATTTAGAAAAACAGCACAGGAAGTGCATTAACCCCTTAGTGACGGAGCCAATTTCCGCCTTAATGACCAGACCGTTTTTTGTAATTCTGACCAGTGTCCCTTTATCAGGTAATAACTCTGGAATGCTTCAACGGATCCTAGCGATTCTGAGGTTTATTTGTGACATATTGGGCTTCATGTTAGTGGTAAATTTAGGTCAATCATTTTTTTGTTTATTTGTGAAAAAATAAAGAAATTGGCAAAAATTTAGAAAATTTCACCATTTTCAAATTTAGAATTTTTATTCTGTTAAACCAGAGAGTTATGTGACACAAAATAGTTAATAAATAATATTTCCCACATGTCTACTTCACATCAGCACAATTTTGGGAAATTGTTTTTTTTTCGTAAGGAAGTTATAAGGGTTCAAAGTTAATCAGCAATTTCTCATTATTCCAGCAAAATTTACAAAACTATTTTTTTAGTGACCACATAACATTTCAAGACACTTTGAGGGGCCGATGTGACAGAAAAAAGCCTAAAGTTAAACCATTCCAAAAACTGAACCCCCCCCCCCCCAGGCTACTCAAAACTACATTCTAGAAGATTATTAACCCTTCAGGTGCTTCACAGAAACTAAAGCAAACTGGAAGGAAAAAATTGACATTTTAATTTTTCCAACAAAAATGTTTTTAGCCTCATTTTTTCATTTCATATGGGCAACAGGATAAAATGGATCCTAAAATATGTTGGGCTATTTCTCCTGAGTACACCGATGCCTCATATGTGGTTATAAACCACTGTTTGGGCGCATGGCAGGGCTCAGAGGGGAAGGGGCGCAATTTGACTTTTGGAGCTAATTTTCCTTTCAAAAAGTCAAATGGCGCTCCTTCCCTTTCGAGCCCGGCCATGCGCCCAAACAGTTGTTTGATTACATATGAGGTATCGGTGTACTCAAGAGAAATTGGCCAACAAATTTTAGGATGCATTTTATCCTATTGCTCATGTAAAAATGAAAAAATTGAGGCCCCCCAAAAAATCTTTGTGGGAAAAAAAATAGTTTTTATTTTTACGGATCAATTTGTGAAGCACCTGAGGGTTCAAAGTGCTCACTATGCATCTAGATAAGTTCCTTGGGGGGGTCTAGTTTCCAAAATGGCGTCACTTGTGGGGGAGGTCCATTGTTCAGGCACACGGGCTCTCCATTCGCGACATGGTGTCCGCTAACAATTGGAGCTAATTTTCCACTGAAATTGTTAGCGGACATATGGAGAGCCCCTGTGTGCCTAAACATTAAAGCTCCCCCACAAGTGACCCCATTTTGGAAACTAGACCCCCCCCCCAAGGAACTTATCTAGATGCATAGTGAGCACTTTGATCCCCCAGATGCTTCACAAATTGATCCGTAATTATGAAAAAGCACTTTTTTTTTTTTTTTTCCACAAAATTCTTTTTTCCTTTTGATGGACTAATTTGTGTAGCACCTGGGGGTTCAAAGTGCTCACTATGCATCTAGATAAGTTCCTTGGGGGTCTAGTTTCCAAAATGGGGTCACTTGTGGGGGAGCTCCAATGTTCAGGCACACAAGGGCTCTCCATATGTCACATGGTCTCCGCTAACCATTTGAATGGAAAATTAGTTCCAATTGTTAGCGGACACCATGTCGCGTATGGAGAGCTCCTGTGTGCCTAAACATTGGAGCTCCTCCACAAGTGACCCCATTTTGGAAACTAGACGCTTCAAAGATTATATCTAGGTGTATAGTGAGCATTTGGAACCTACAGCCACTTCTCAGAATTTGGTAACAATAGGTCGTCATATTGAACATTTTTTTTTTTTCACACAATTTCTCACTTTTAGGGTATGTGCACAAGATCTGGAGATACTGTGTCCTGGTCGTCTCCTCTCCTGCATTATTTTATTTCTTTATTAAAAAAAAAAAAAAAAAAAAAAAAAAATTGTGTGTAGCTTTGCTATATTCTTAGTCCAGCCAGGTACAGCAGGCAGCTACGGTCTGCAACCAGCCCCCTCTGCCTAGTTTTACCTGGCTGGAAACCAAAAATATAGGGAAGCCCCCTTTTATTTAAAAAAACAAAAAAAAAAAAAACTGGATGGGCTCCGCCATGATTTTGGGCAAGCCAGGTACAACTAGGCAGCTGGAATCCTCAGCGTAGGGAGGCCCAAGCTTTCTGCCCAGGCCCAATTCTCCCTGGTGCTGGAGGAGAGGAGCGAGGAGGAGGCTGGAGGAGCTGGAGATGGGGGGCTGTGGGTAGCGGAGGAGGGTAGATGGAGGAGCGAGGAGGGGTAGCTGGAGGAGCAAAAAGGGTAGCTGGAGGAGCTGGAGATGGGGGCTGTGGGTAGCTGGAGATGGGGGCTGTGGGTAGCTGGAGGAGCGAGGAAGGGGCTGGAGGAGCTGAAGATGGGGGGGCTGTGGGTAGCTGGAGGAGCGAGGAGGGGGGCTGTTGGTAGCTGGAGGAGCGAGGAGGGGGCTGGAGGAGCTCCAGATGGGGGCTGTGGGTAGCTGGAGGAGCGAGGAGGGTAGCTGGAGGAGCGGGAGATGGGGGGCTGTGGGTAGCAGAGGAGGGTGGCTGGAGGAGCCGGAGATGGGGGGGGCTGGAGAGCGGAGGCTGCAGAAAGTGTTGGGGGCACAGGGGGGATGCGTTACCCATCGAGCTGCAGGGGATTCGGCATGTTTTTACATGTGCCGCCATTTTGAGATGGTGCTGGGGAGGAATGGGGGGTTGGGGGTGGTGATCTCTGGCATCAGGGGTCTTGGTGGGCTTAAGGGGTTACTGTTTCACATTAATCGGACATGTGTTTTCATGTAGGATTAAAGTGAAAGTACTTTTTATCAGCGGTGACATTTTTTGTAATGTGATGACGGTAAACGGTGCTTACCGGTCATCGCATTACTGGTGCCGGTAAAAAAGCAGCTGATTCCAATCTCTAGGGTCTGAGCTACCCCTGGTAGCTGAAACCCAGAGATTTTGGCTCCAGGGGCGGCGCACCTGGGCTTATTCCTGGCTTACGTCTACAGACGTCGGCTAGCCATAAGTACCCTTTTTTTCCCCCGACGTCTGTAGACATAAGGCTGTTGTTAAGAGGTTAAAAAATAAACAAAATAGGATGACCTATATAGGAGAAGTGCACCACGGCGGCTCAGTGGTTAGCACTGATACCTTGCAGCACTGGGGTCCTGAGTTCATATCCTAAAAAGGACAACATCTGCAAGGAGCTTGTATGTTCTCCCCGTGTTTGTGTGGGTTTCCTCCTGGCACTATAGATTCCTCCCACACTCCAAAGACATACTGATTTGGCTCCCAATCTAAGTTCCCTATCAGGACAGTGGTGGTGATGATGTCTGTAAAGCACTGTGAAATGAATGGCGCTATATAAGGGAGGAAATATTAATTGTTGTTCTGTAGTAAAGGGAATTATATAAGTATTGTATATCGATATTTAGAAAGGGTGTCAATAATGTTGACCACAACAATATTTATACCAAGATTTCATTTTTATTTTGAATAGTTTTAGTCTGTTAATAGGATTTTGTGAGTGAAAATGAATAACCTTCACCTCTTTGCAGCAGCCCATGGAGAGCATGCATGATAAAGGAATGTCAGATGAAATGCACTGTGCTACTATGAAAACCTCAAATATGAGGCCACCTCATGCAGGTATGGGCCCCCCACAGAGTCCCATGGATCAACACAGTCAAGGTATTTGTCGCTTTTCTTTTTTTTTACCCAAGTAAATCAGAGTTTACTATTTATGGTTTATAACAGTCAGTCTTTCGTAGCTTGAACCTTTTTCTTAATTTACTAAGCATTGTAAGTGATCTTAAGTGTCTTGTCAAAATACGAAACTGTAAATTTTACTTTTCACTATTCAGTTTCTTGGGTATTTACAGTCCTTTGCCTGAACTGAAGCAATCATTGTCCCTACTGCTCAGCTAAGAGCTCTTGCAACGTGTACACGTTGTTGTCATTGAATATAATTACAGCTTACAATTGGGTATATTAAAGCTCAGTATTTTAATCTTTTCAAACCTGGGCAGTTTTTGCTTTCAAAAGTCAAAACTATTTATTTTCGTTGACCTAGTCATATTAGAGTTTGTGTGTTGCAGAATGTGATGTAATTTTGAATTATATCATTCACTTTACCCTATATTCTTCTGAAAAAGGGGAAAAAAATCTTTCATGGTAAAATAAAATAAAATATTTTACAATAGTTTTTTTATCTTTATTTTTCTATTTGAAGTTCATTTGAGTGATACAATGACCTTGTGACTTGATTCTACAGGTAAATATGATTGCAGACATCAAACTCTTAAGGGCCTGTCACACGCATCAATATCGCCTGCACGATATCGGCTGCACGTGACGTTGCAGCGATATTGATGCGTGTGACATAGTGAATCAACCAGCGATAAATCGCTGGTTGATGATCGCCAGGTTTTAGAACCTGTCCTAAAACCTGGCGATTGTCGCCCGGTGGACACGCAGCATCGCTGCGTGTGACACCGGCAGTAGCGATATTCCAGCTCCCAGCGCCTGTCACAAGCGCTGGGAGCTGGTATCCAAGGTAAACTGCGGGTATCTAGGCAGCGCGCGCTGCCTAGATACCCGACGTGTACCTTAGTTACCAGCCTCCTCCGCTCACCGGCTGGTATCTAAGGTACACAGCGGGTAACTAGGGTCCCTAGTTACCCGCTGTGTACCTTAGATACCAGCCGGTGAGCGGAGGAGGCTGGTAACTAAGGTACACGTCGGGTATCTAGGCAGCGCGCGCTGCCTAGATACCCGACGTGTACCTTGGATACCAGCCTGCTCCCGCTTCCAGCAGGCTGGCAGCGGGAGCAAGACATCATGGAAACGATATTTAAATCGTTTCCATGATGTCTCTGGTCAATTGATCGCTGGTGAGTCTGTCTGTGTGACAGCTCACCAGCGATCAGCCGTCAATGTCGTCAGCGATCAGATCGCTGACGACATTGACACGTGTGACAGGCCCTTTAGTCATTAAAAAAATGAATATTTGCAGTTACAAATCTTCAAAAGGGGGGAAAACCAATTTTATTTTTTTAGGATCTGAAACTTTTTTTTTTTCTTCTAGCAATGAAGGACTTGTTTGTTATTGGGTGACCCAACATTTGTATTGGTATAATTTTGTAGTAAATACGACCTTTTGATCACTTTTTGTGGCCAAGAGATCTTCAATTCTGGCAACTTTTTTTTTTTTTTTTTAAAGCACCACTTTAGCAGTTTTTCTTCTTCCAGTGCTGGAGTGGCGCTTTGAACCTAAGCACCCTGTTCCGTGTCATATACTCACCTTCTGGTGTCTTCACCTTTTACCAATGTCGCTCTGGTCCTGTGGCGCCATTGACATTAACTTTTGACTCGCCAGAAGTCAGATGTTGCATCACAAACTCCCAGTGCATCTCTGAGAGCCAGAACAAGGCCAGATAAGGCTCTCATAGAAATGCATTGATTTTTGACCTCCAGCATGCCCCATGAAACAATGGAGCTGTCGGCAGGTCACAAGTTACTGGAGACACAGGAGTGTCAGCAATAGAAGATAAAGCCACCGGAAGGGGAGTATAAAACGGGTCAGGAACTTGCATTTAGAGCACCACGCCAGTGATGCAAGAATAAAAACCGCAGTAGTAATGTCCCTATCCTGGTCCCCATGTTGTAGTAATGTCCCCATCATGCTCCCCTTCTTATAACAATATTCTCATCATGCTCCCTATCGTGTAGTAATGGCCCCCATACGGGTCCTTACATCTTATTAATATCCACATCCTGGTCCTCATATTGTAGTAATGTCCCCATCATGCTTCTCTTTTTGTAGTAATATGCCCATCATGCTCCCCTTCTTGTAGTAATGTTCCCCATATTGTAGTAATGTGCACCTCATGCTCCCCATCTTGTACTAATGTCCTTATCATGCTCCCATATTGTAGTAATGTCCCCATCTTTCTCCACATATTGTAGAAATATCCTGATCCTTTGGTAATGTCCCTGTTGTGCCCTTATACACACACACTACTCCGCTTTCCTCCATTCCCTCAGTGACATCTTTTCAGAATATGCAGGCCGCGTAGTTGCCTTGACAATACTGCACTCCGCCTGCCGCGGCCTGCAGTCACTATGCCACTGTCCATGCTTAATGTGTACTGCCGCCACTGCGCAGTCACAAGCTCTCTGTCTGTTAAACCAAAGCCAGGCGCTGACCAATCAGAGGCCAGCAGCTGACGTTTGTATATTATTGGCCGGCAGATGCCATTGTTATATATGAGAAGGCTTTTCCCTGGCAGCGCCGGTAATGAATATCATGCGTGGACGGCAGCATGGTGACTGCAGGTTGCAGTGGGCAGATGGCAGCTATATCAAGGCGACTACAGGGTTTGTGGGCTGCACAAAGCAGCGACCCCAGGAGCTGCATGTGACCCAGGGCCCATTTGTTTGAGGCCCCTGATTTAGAGAGGAACCATTATTTTTTATATTTATTTCCTAAATCAATAGTACAGTGAAAATAAGCACCTTTGTAATATATCTCATCAGGCAAATTAGCTTTTTTCTCTGCCAGAATTGATCAGTCATTATCCAAATTCTCAATTCTGAGGTAAAATCTGTATTCAGTGAAAACTTCCCCATTACTGAGATGGGAGATGGCACCTGTTACACAGGGGATTCTATGTAGATGGAAGAGAGAGGGGGTGGAGCTCTGCATGTAGCTCCTCCCTCCTCCCGAGGTAAACTCTGTATTCAGTGAAGACTTTCCCATTACTGAGAAGAGATGGCAGCTGTTACTGAGGGTATTCTATAATGATGAAAGGAGTGGGTGAAGCTCTGCTTCTAGCTCCTTCCTCTAGCACCTCCTTTGTCCCTCCATCATAGAATCTTCTCAGTAACAACTGCCATTTCCTATCTCGGTAATGGGAAAGTCTTCACTGAATACAGATTTTATCCAGTAATTAATCATTTTAATAATGACTGTTCAATTCTAGCAGAGAAAGAATCAAATGTCTGATAACGGATATTACAAAGTTGCTTATTTTCATATCTACTATTGATGTTTGAAATTCAAAACGACACTTATGCTTAAAGGCAATTTTCCAGCTTTGGGGTCCTGATTTCAAAGTCCACCAAAGATAACAACTGTAAGGAGTTTGTATGTTCTCCTGTGTTTGGTGGGTTTCCTCCCACACTCCAGAGATGTACTGATAGGGAATTTAGGTTGTGAGCCCCAATGGAGACAGTGATGATGATTTCTGGAAAATGCTGTTCTAATATGATGGTGCTATATTAGCAAGCATAAATGTTGGGCCCCTGCGTACAGGGTGGCCACAGGTAGGAACTGCAGCCAGTCAGGTTTAGGCCCCTTTCACATCAGTGGTTTTCGCCGTTCGCGGCAGTTGCGGTGAAAAAACCCGCAACTGCCGCGATTACCGCATAACCGCTGCACTTGCGGCACAGTTGCGGCAAGCCCCATGCAATGTCTATGGGGCTTGCGGTAAGTGTGCGGCAGATGCGGCAAGTGCGGTTTCGGCACTTGCGGCAGGTGCGGCCGCGAAAAAAAAAAAAACGCGGTCAGCCGCACTTACCGCAACTGCCGCAAGCCCGCATAGACATTGTATGGGGCTTGCCGCGCAACTGTGCCGCAAGTGCAGCGGTTATGCCGTAATCACGGCAGTTGCGTTTTTTTCACCGCAACTGCCACGAACGGCGAAAACCGCTGATGTGAAAGCACCCTAAGACAGTTTTTACACAAAACACCTTCAAACATACACCCACAGATGCAAGACCCAATCCGGACCCCGGGAGTCTAGGCGGGCAAAGGGTGGTAGGGACAGTCACAAGTGGGTGGGATGTAGTCAAGGTAACGGACTGGATACATAAGAGGAAAACAGGAAGTAGTTAGTGAGTAGGCCAGTGGGTGCTGAACAGCAAAGACCGAGTAGGCCGGAGAAGGCTGAGCAGTAAAGACCAAGAGTAGAAAGGGACTTCTCTGAAGGTTTCGGGCTCCCTGGAGGCGCAGAATCCTGCGAGGCACAGTCCCCTGGAGAGAAAGCCCGCACCACAGCCCGGGAACAAAGGGAAGGGGAAAGAGTGGACCAGAGCAGCTGGGTCCGAGGAAACCGGCAGCGGTGACAGAGGACGACTGGCAGGAAGGATCCCCTGACGTACACGGTAGTTACACGGGTAGGAAAGAGCCGGTGATCCCCTGCAACATAGGGACACCAAAGGCTAGGCTGGGACCAGAGAGTCGGCTCTGAGGTGACCAAAGCTATACACCGGATCACATACACACCGACAGGGAGATCAGATTCTAGGTCTGATCTCCCAACACAGGTGCGGGAGGTTCAGCAACACATAGGACCCAGGCTTGCTACCCACACACCAGGGGGAAGCCAAACAAGGGACCGAGTTGCCACCATACTGCACACAGGGAGAAGAGAAGTTAGAGAAAAGCCTGAAAGGTATCCAAGAGAGAGAAGGGTCTCAGAAGGGAAACCTAGCTGCAGAGGGTTCAGTGATTGTCCGGAGTTATCTGTGTAAAGCAACTGTGCTGTGTACCGTACTGAAGAACTTGCAAGTAAAACCCGGTGAACCCTGCTAAAGTCTCCCATGTGTGATTCCCTGCATACAGAACTGTGATATACATTTCAGACCCTGTCAGGAGCTGCCCAACCATTGTGGGCTCATCCATCTAGCTGCAGCACCATCCATCCTCCTGGCAGAAGTAAGCAGCAGCGGTGGTCCCCTCACTGACCACAACCCGTGGGTGGCATCACGACAATCCCTGTAAATAACCCCTTTTACTTGTGGGGCTCGGGACATGGTCCGGACCAAGGACCGCCGTGATAACCCCAGTGATACCCCGGTCCGGTACCGAGTACCCCGTCCCAATGGGCTCCACATAATAAATAAAATAAAGGGTCAGAAGGCAGAAGACAAATCCTCCTCTTCCTGCACTCTTCTTGCTCTTACCCTTACCCATAGTATACATTACTGGGTTCGGATACCTCCAGGTTTGGTATGAGTGTTTACAGTAACTCTGTAACTGCAAACTTGTGAATACTGTCACCTTGTTCTGTGCTGCCGTATTCTCCGCTGCTGGGAGCGGGTGGTTATGTGACACAAAGTATGTGATATGTATTCTTCCAGCCACATTTTTACTCGATGTGTGCAGTCTCACTCAATACACTGATACCGAAAAAAGGCCGATAATATGTACTGCGTGCACGAAATGTGACTATTCACAAGTCTGCAAACTTTCATGCCAAACCTGGACAACTCCTTCAACTACCGAAGTCCTCTATTTCTAGTATGATTGAGATGTATCCTTGAAATGAAAGATTTAATAAGAACTGATAACTATAAAATTGTACATTTTTATACTCTTATATAGTAACAGAATGCCTGTGTGTTTTCCTTCAGGATATATGTCTCCTCACCCATCACCATTGGGGGCTCCTGAGCATGTATCCAGTCCAATGTCTGGTGGAGGACCAACACCCCCTCAGATACCTCCAGCACAGCCTGGGCTTGTATTGCAAGGAGATCAACAAGTTATTAATCAGCCCAGTCGTGGACCATCTGCATTTAGCCAGGTTCAGCTTCACCAGCTGCGTGCTCAGATATTGGCTTACAAGATGTTAGCAAGAGGGCAACCATTGTCAGATAATTTACAGCTTGCTGTCCAGGGAAAGAGAACCTTGCCTGCAATTCAGCAACAGCAACAACCACCACAAGCACAACAGCCGCCACCTCAGCAGCCACCTTCTAATTACATCCGACCGCCAAGTAAGTAGAAAGATGTTGAGCTCTGTAATTTTATTCCTATGTACCGTAGCGTTACATGGCAGCCATTCAGAGCCCAATGCTTGTAGAGGGGGGGGGGGGGGTCCCTCTGACGATCCTATATACTATAAAAGGTACATCGACATAGGACTTGTCCTGATGGGACAAATTCTAAACCTCTTTTATTTTTATGCGGTTCCTCATATCACTTATGTTTTGTATAGGTGTGCATTAATATAGATGGTTAATAGAAAAGTAAAATAATCTGCAATAATTCCACATTCCAAAACAATTTTATGATACAAAGCAAAAAAAACAATTGAGGCGGGTGCATAAGCTGGTATACAGGCAAAACCATAAGAGCATGTTCACACTGGTCATTAAACAGACAAAATCTAAGATATAAATGATATGAATAAATCCCCTGCTGTAAATAGATAAAAAGCAAATGCATTTAAGTGCATAACAATTTTATTATGGAATTAAATAAAAAGATGGTGTATTGCTGCACTGTAGGGGCAAATGAATCTGGAGAACAATGACTTTATTTGTATGCGTTTCACACATTTTCCCCTTCAGGAAACTGTCAGCACTGTCAATATACAAAGGGGTGTTTGTGTGTGAGTCCCAGTCAATGTGTTGAAAGTGTGAAGCAAAAAAGCATATAAAACATTTTTTTATTATTATTATTTCAATGTCTACAAACTCAAAGTGTAAATTATCTATTATAGTGATGAAATGAAAAAAAATATTTAAAAAAAGCTGAAAATAAAGTGAAACAGATTTATATTTCTAATGAAAACATAAAAAGGACTGAGACCAGAACTGAATTTGGAGAGATGAAAAAAATCCATCACAAAGCCCTGAAAGACATGAGCCACAGAGAAAGGGAATGGCTATTTTAAAAAAATATTAAAGACTTTAGATTAATAACTTTCTTTATATGGTTATAAAAACTATGAAAAAATGTGACAAAAAATGCGATTAATGTGTTAATATAGATATGTAAAATATGTAATATAATTTTTAATAACAATCAAATTAATGATATTGACAAAAATATTCTATTATATATATATATATATATATATATATATATATATATATTCCTATTTAGAAATGTATCTATACAAATTATTACAATAAGTGTATTAAACATATTGATGACAATAAAAAATAATTAGAAACCTGTGTAGTGGTGTTTTATGAATAAAATTGTGATAAAACTGTCATATGCAACATGTATATCCGGCATGGCACATTTTAGCTCCGCCCCTTTCATGACGCGGGCCAGGCTCTTAGAAGCAGAGAGGGGGTGCATAATTACAAGGAAGCAGCAGACAGGCCCCGCCCATAGCGACTTCCTCAGAAACAGAGACTCACACAGGACAAAGTAATATAACTTTTTCTCTACTTTACAAAAGCGATTTTTTTTTTTTTTCTGCAAAAGGGATGGCTAGAAATGATAAGAGGGGGTGCAGGGACAGGTAGAAAGATACGGGGGGGGGGGGGGGGGGGGGTCAGTTTGTGGTTTAGGATCACTTTAAAACTGACCCCTAAAGTTGATACCTCCAGAAACATCTGACCATAATGAGGTATTAAATAAAAAAGACACTTTTGGATATATAAATTAGGCACTTAAAGCGAATCGACTTCATTAGTTAATGGACTTTTCTTGTGATCTTGTCTTTTTTCATCAGTTTTTAAAGATTTTCATATTCTTGTGTGTTTTTATATATATTTTTAAGAAAATAATTTTATTTTTCAAATATTCACATATGCTATTACAACCCCTGGCAAAAATTATGGAATCACCTGGCTCGGAGGATGTCCATTCAGTTGTTTAATGTTGTAGAAAAAAAGCAGATCACAGGCATGTCACAAAACTAAAGTAATTTCAAATGGCAACTTTCTCCTTCGCCTCATTGGGGGACACAGGACTGTGGGTTATAGCATTCTGCCACTAGGAGGTTACACTAAGCAATCAAAAGAAGAAGCACAGTGGCTCCTCCCAGCAGTATATAATCCCCTGACTGGCACAGTCTAATCAGTTTTTTGCTTAGTGTCTTAGGAGGCAAGACACTGTTTTGTTAGTTTATTTTCTCTACTATTGTGGTACCGCTCCCCAGACCCCTCAGTTGGGGATTCTGGGTTGTAGCTGATAATAATCGGACAGCTGCACCGTCCCTTCATGGACCCCACAGTTGGGGCTCTGTGTTACAGTGATGGCAGGCTCCTGCAGCATCCCTCCCCAGACCCCACAGTTGGGACTCTGGGTTGTAGGAGGTATCCCCTTGGCCTCCACCTCTTTTGCTGGCCGCAGCAGCTATGAAGATGGATCCAGCTGCATGGGAGGATGGTCCGCTCTCCTGCCCCTTGGAGGGTTGAGGGATGAGAGCCATTAAGGTGTGAGGCTGCGCTGCGGTCGGGTATCTCCTGGGGTGTCCTGTGCTTTTCTGGCGTCTTTCTGGTGCGCTCCGCGCCGGCCTCCTGCTGACAGGCGGCCGGCAGTATTAATTTAGCCCCTGGCTTCGGCCTGCTCTGGGAGGGTCTCCTCCCCCAGTGATGATGCGCTCCTCCGGGACCGCCCCCAGCCTCTCCTCTTTGGCCAATTTCATTGGGCTGCGACAGGCATCATGGGGGGGGGGCTTGCTCCCACGCCGCTTTTTGGCGCCATTCCTTCACTTCAGATGCGATTGCAGCAGCGCAGGACGCCAGGGGGACACAGGACTCAGGGCACTTTGCTTCTAGCCTCTCAGGTGACCAGGACGCAGCGGTGGTTTGGCACCGCAATAGCCCTAGGCGCTAGGCGGCGGTGGTTTAACAGTGCAGCATCTCTTTGGTCCAGTATAGTTCCCCCTTACACTGCAGTGTGTACATCTGGGTGCAGCAAGGGAGGAAAGTTGCATGATGCCTGGCAAGAAGGCGCTTAAGGCCATTAATGTTTATTATGCTTTTTGCACAGCATGTAAGGCTGCGCTGCCTTGTGGGTGCTCGACCCCACTTTGCCAGGCCTGTGCTTCTGAACCCCCTCAGTGTGGTGCCTCTGACTCCGGTCAGGCACCCATTGCAGTAGAGGTGCTTGACACTAGACCTGCTACACCGGAATAGGCAGTTACTCTGTCACAATCCGTGAGTCGGGCTATACAGCAGCTCTCCGAGACACTGCTCCGGGTAGTGCAGCCACGTCCATCGTCTGACACCTCAGACCAGCAGGTCCACTTGGAGGAGGGTTCTGACCATGAGGAGTCTCATTCTCGTACTCCTCTCCCACTTGGTCAGTCAGGTAGGAAGAGATCCCGAACAGGCTCTTAATCAGCCCCATCTCAGGGCTCCATGACCTCTCCTACGCGGAGTAGTCCCATGATTCTCACTCTTCTGGTGAGCTTGATGGATCCGATGTGGATCTGGATCAGGATGAATCCTTTGAATCCACTTCCTCTGATACCCTTGCCATGGTGGACGACGTGGTGTCGGCTGTTAATCAGGCTCCCTTGGTGGCGGATCCCGCCCCGGTGTCCTCCTCGGATCATGTGAGCTCATTCAAGAGGCCCAAGAGACCTCAGAAGGTTTTTTCTGATCATTCGGACATCTAGGAAGTCTTACAGAAGCACTGGGCCCATCCGGATAAGAGGTTCGGTAACCATAAGGCTATTACAGCACGTTTCCCTTTTTTGGCAACAGTGGCAAAGGCCTGGTCGAAATCTCTGACTGTGGACCTTCCGGTATCCCGCTTGGTTTCTAAGGCTCTTCACTCCCTCCCTGATGGTGCATCCATAAAGGATACTACCGATCGTCAGCTGGAACAACTGTCTAAGTCTGTGTTCGAAGCTTCAGGGGCATCTTTGTCCCCTTCCTTCGCCTCTATGTGGGTGGCGAAGACTATTATGACCTGGGCTGGTGATTTACACTCTACCTTGCATCATCAGGAAGCAGATCCGGAGTTATTAGATTTAGCAGCTCAGATTTCTGGTGCTGGGGAGTTTCTGGTTCATTCTTCTCTAGATGCAGCTAATTGTACTGCGGTGGCAGCTTCAAATTCTATTGCAATACGCCGGGCCCTCTGGCTTTGGGAGTGGAAGGCGGATTCGGCATCCAAGAAGTCTCTCACTGGCATGCCCTATGTAGGTGAATGTTTATTTGGGGAAAGGCTGGATAAGATCTCAGACGCCACGGGAGGTAAAAGAACCTCGCTCCCCCCAACAGAAGCCAAAACGTAGACTCACAAAGGGTCAACAGACGAGATTCCGGTCCGTTCAGAACTCGTTTGGGTGGTCTGTTTCCCGTCCGTCACACCAGAATCGGACGCCGCGCACAGATAGGGGTTTCCAGTCTCCCAATAAATCGGGTTCCACCTGGCAGCCCTGGAATAAACAGTCCAAATCAAAGGAGTCTGGGTCTCAGAGGTTTTCCTCTTCATGACTCAGCACCTCCGGAAGACACCTCCCAAGTGGGCGGCTGACTTTCCCGCTTTCGGCATGCTTGGCTCGCTGCTACAGATGATCAGTGGGTTTGGGAATTGGTGTCTTCCGGATACAACAGAGTTTCATACTCTCCCTCCCAGAAGATTTGTTATTTCTAATCCCTCGAGATCGCCAGAAAAGGCACACGCCTTCTTTCAAGCAGTCGACTCTCTGCGGCGGGCAGGAGTCATTGTACCAGTGCCTCAGGCCGAGCAGTTTCAGGGGTTCTATTCAAACCTGTTTATTGTGCCCAAGAAGGACGGGTCCTTCCGTCCCATTTTGGTTTTGAAACGTCTAAACGGATTCGTGCAAATCCAGCGTTTCCGGATGGAATCCCTCCGGTCCGTCATTGTGTCCATACAACAGGGACAGTTTCTCTCCTCTATAGATTTCAGGGACGCTTATCTGCACATCCCGATATCCAGCCCCCCATCAGAGGTTTCTGCGTTTCGCGGTGGGCGAGATTATAAGCTTGTAGCTCTTCCCTTCGGGTTGGCAACTGCTCCGCGCGTGTTTACCAAGGTCATGGCCGCAATTGAGCAAACGGCACTGCTTCCATCGCGCCACCATCTTGCCCAAGAATGGTCATGACCATTCTTCACGGTCGTGGGGGTGGCGATTCTCCCCTACCTGGGCGACCTTTTGGTTAAGGGTCGGTCATTCAGGGATTGCAAGGACAGTGTTCGTATCACAATGGAAACCTCTCGCGGCTGGGTTGGATTCTCAATCTGCCGAAATCCTCCCCAGTTCCGAGTCGCAAACTCACGTTTCTGGGGGTGGTTCTGGACACATCCCAGGGACTGGTGCTTCTTCCCCAGGACAAGGCTCATTCTCTGCGTTGTGCGGTCCGCACACTTCTGGATCCTCTTCCACATTTTCTTCGATTTGCAATGCGCGTCTTGGGCAAGATGGTGGCGGCGATGGAGCAGTGCCGTTTGCTCAATTGTATCTCCGTCCCTTACAACTGGATCTGTTATCGGCCTGGAATTGCAGCCTGTTTACCCTTCACTGGTCATTTCGCCCGTCAGCGGCAACAAGATGGTCTCTTCGTTGGTGGTTGGCTCTGTCGTCTCTCTCTCTTGAGGGAGATCCTTCCTGTCGGTCCGGTGGGATGTGCTGATCACCGATGCCAGTCTCTCGCCTGGGGGGCGGTGTTCCAGAGTCACACGGCTCAGGGTCGGTGGACACAGCACAGTCCTCTTTGCCCATAAATCTTTTGGAGATTCGGGCCATTTACTTGGCATTGAGGAATTTTCATCATCTCCTGATGGGCTGTCACATTCGCATCCAGTCGGACAATGACACGGCGGTGGCTTATGTCAACCATCAGGGCGGGACGCTTAGCAGAGCAGCGATGTGGGAAGTGGAACCAATTCTTCTTTGGGCCGAATCTTCGGGGGCTGCACTGTCGGCAGTGCACATCCCGGGGGTCGAGAACTGGGCGGCGGATTATCTCCGCCGTCAGGGACTTGCATCAGGGGAATGGGCTCTTCACCCAGATGTTTTCGCTCAGATATGCATTCGCTTCGGGACTCGAGATGTAGATCTCATGGCGGATGAATTCCCAGGTTCTCAACTTCTTTGCTCGATCCTGTGATCCCAGGGCTCTGGGAGCAGTTGCCCTGGTTCAGGACTGGAATCTGCTTTTGTCTCGCATACGTCTTTCCACCTCTTGCCCTCCTTCCCAGAGTGGTGCAGAAAATCAGGATGGAGAGAGTGGCGGTGATACTAGTCGCCCCGGACTGGCCCAGGAGGTCGTGGTACTCAGATTTCGTGCAACTCGCCGCAGACGTCCATGGCAGCTGCCGGTCCGTCCGGATCTTCTCTCCCAGGGTCAGATTTGGCATCAGAACTCGGGGGGCTCTTCGTTTGATGGCATGGCCCTTGAGACCAGAATTCTAACTCGAGCGGGGTTTTCAGAAGCGTCGCACGCACTATGCGTATGCGAGAGAGCCTGTCTCCGCCCGTATATATCACAGGACTTGGAAGATGTTTTTCGCCTGGTGTGAGCAATGAAGATCCCACCCACCCTTCCGTTTCTCGCTCCCGGCGGTTCTGGGGTTCCTCCAATCTGGATTGGACAAAGGACTTTCCCTAAGTTCTCTTAAGGGACAAGTATCAGCGTTATCTGTACTTTTTCAGCGCCGATTGGCTTCGAAACCTCAGGTCCGTACTTTTTTGCAGGGTGTTTCTCGCATTGTTCCACCGTATCGGAGGCCTTTGGAGGCCTGGGATTTGAACCTGTTCTGGAGGGTCTTCAGAAACCACCTTTTGAATCTCTGAGAGGTTTCGTTGCGCCTTCTTTCTCAAAATGGTTTTCCTAGTAGCAATCACTTCCATTTGGAGAGTATCTGAGCTGGCGGCGCTTTCCTGTCGGGCGCCGTTTCTCTCTTTTCATAAGGACAAGGTGGTGCTGCGCCAGGTACCATCCTTTCTCCCTAAGGTGGTGTCCACTTTTCATTTGAACGAGGACATTATTGTTCTATCTTTTTGTCTGGCCCCTGTGCATCGTTTTGAAAAGGCTTTGCACACTTTGGATCTGGTCCGTGCTCTCTGGCTTTGTGTCTAGGACAGCACCTTTCAGGAAGTCGGATGCTCTTTTTCGTTCTTCCTGAGGGCCTTCGTAAAGGGTTGGCTGCGTCAAAAGCCACGCTTGCCAGGTGGATTAAGCTTACCATTCAGGAAGAGTACTCAACTTGCCCATTCCATCAGGTTTGCGTGCTCACTCCACTTGCGCGGTGGGTGCCTCCTGGGCTATTCGGCACTAGGCTATGGCTGAGCAGGTGTGCAAGGCGGCCACTTGGTCCAGCCTATACACCTTTGCGAAACTTCGTGTACATACTCAGGCTTCGGCAGATGCGAACCTGGGTAGATGCATCCTGCAGGCAGCGACTGCTAGCCTGTAGACTGTGTTTCAGTTTGGGATGTTTTATTCCCATCCACTTGAGAAAGACGCATGTAGCGTCGAAACGCGTTGTGGGAGAAAGACCTGTACTGTGTTTATCGTAATAAACTTATAGGTAATGTCTACAAAAGCGTTCGGCTTGTTCCGTTATCCCTAGCGCTCATTTCTATATACCACATTTATTATTGCATTACGTTCCTTTCTCCCTTCGGGGAGAGTGGTGCGAGCAGCTCTGGGAGAGGACCTTGCTGAAGAAAACCTGGCCCCTGCACGTGCACGGGACGGTGCACGTGTGAGAGACGGAGCACAGACCTGGGTGCAAAGGGGAGACAGGCAATAGATGAAGACGGGGATCCTGCATAAAAAATCTCACCTACTTGCGGCTAATCTAGTTGTGCAGAGGGCACAACCAACTTAGGTGAGTGAAACGTACAGTGTAACGGGAATTTATACCCCTAAATTTGCAGTGTGGCGCAACCATCTATTTTGTTTTTTTTGCATGTTATTCCCACCCAGGGACTGCTTTAGGACGTCCCATCGTCCTGTGTCCCCCAATGAGGCGAAGGAGAAAAGGAGAATTTTGTGTACTCACCGTAAATTCCTTTTCTCTTAGCCTCTAATTGGGGGACACAGCACCCTCCCTGGGCCTGTTGCCCTCATTTAATTGGTATTTTTTCTTTGAGTTCCTGGTTGCCTTATCGGCTTATGTAGTTTTCCTCCTACTGCTTTAGCACTAAACAGGCTAGATTGTGCCAGTCAGGGGGTTATATACTGCAGGGAGGAGCCACTGTGCTTATTCTTTGATTGCTTAGTGTCGCCTCCTAGTGGCAGAATGCTATAACCCATCGTCCTGTGTCCCCCAATTAGAGGCTAAGAGAAAAGGAATTTACAGTGAGTACACAAAATTCTCCTTTTATGGCTTTAAGAAACACTAAAAGAAATCTTGAAAACAAAATGTGCTAGCCAGTAATTGTTACTTTTGTAGACCAAGCAGAGGGAAAAATTATGGAATCACTAAATCCTGAAGTAAAAATTATGGAAACATCCTGTAAATTTTGATTCCCAAAACTTAATACCTGCATCAAATAAGATCTGCTTGTTAGTCTGCATCTAAAAAGGAGTGATCACACCTTGGAGAGCTGTTGCACCAAGTGGACTGACATGAATTATGGCTCCAACACGGGAGATATCAATTGAAGCAAAGGAGAGGATTATCAAACTCTTAAAAGAGGGTAAATGAACACGCAATGTTGCAAAAGATGTTGCTTGTTTACAGTCAGCTGTGTCTAAAATCTGGTCCAAATCCAAACAACATGGGAAGATTGTTAAAGGGAAAAAACTGGTAGACCAAGGAAGACCTCAAAGCGTCAAGACTGGAAAGTTAAAGCATTATGTCTCCAAAACAGGAAATGCACAACAAAAGAAATGACCATCACAGGGAGGGGGGGTTTACAGAACGATTTCACAGGTGAGAGCCACAAAGTGAACACTGTGTTACAGAGTGACAACACAGGTGGGGGCAAAGAGACAACACGGGAACACTGGGAGGGGGGGTTTGGGGGGCAGCAAGACATCACACATGGGGGCTGACAGTGAAAATAGGGGGGGGGTGGCCAGAGAGCGACCAGAGGGCTGTGTACAGGGTAATAGAGTGCGCATGGGCGGTGGCCGCTACCCCCAGTCCAAGAGAGCCTGCCCGCATCGTTATGTCACCACCCACCCGATGCTAGAGCATCAAGCTCCCATCTAGTGTTATGTATGTGTTGTGCCTAAAAAGTAAATGTTTGTATCTCCAGATTGGATTGGATTTGTCTTGATACACCATCTTTTTAATTAATTCCTCAATTCTGTTTTGTGGTGGCTGCAGCAGCCGTTGTTTCATGCGTTTATAGTGGTTATGTGTCACACAGCCACATAAGATTAGCCTCTCCAGTGTCATTTTACCCAGTATTTCATGTGATAAGACCCTGTTTGCGCTAAACTGTCTTTCCAGCTAATGTTCAACAATTTTATCATGTACTAGCTGTAGAGTCCAGTGTTGCCTGGGCATAATGCCCATATATGGTTTTAATGCTCATATATGGTAATAGTGGTCATATTTGGTAATATGTATCATAGCCCCACTCCTCCTGGTAGCTCCGCCCCTACACATAGCCCCACCCCTCCATAGTTCCAGGGCAGGGCTATGTAGGAGGCGGGGATATCTGGAGATGCAGGCTGTAGAGAGGGTGTGGCTATGTGGAGTGGGCAGAGCTATGGCGCACACACAGCCTTATATATGATTTGTTTGCCTATCCAATGTGTACCACCTGTTCATTGGGTTTACAAAACTACATTATTTCATCATACTATAATGAATTCTGTTGCATGGTGTCCATAAACTGCAGAAACCAAACTAATATATATAATATATAATAATATGTGTATATGTATGTGTGTGTGTGTGTTATATATATATATATATATATATATATATATATATATATTCTCAAAAAAAACCAGGCAGCACTCCTATAGTATCTCAAAGTGGACTTTATTCCAGCCTTATGTGCAACGTTTTGGAGTTGATCATCCTTCCTCAAGCATGCTTGAGGAAGGAGGATCAACTCCGAAACGTTGCACATAAGGCTGGAATAAAGTCCACTTTGAGATACTATAGGAGTGCTGCCTGGTTTTTTTTGGATCTATTGGAGGACGGTTGAAGCACTGTTTATGCAGGAAGTATTGCTCCTGCTTGTGCTTGGGCCGGTAGCCATGTTTTGCCAACTGCCTGACTTTAAATCCAGCTCCCCAATAATCTCTATGCACTAGCCTCAGCCTCAACAGTGGCTTATATGTTCCCAGCCTCTCCTGTGATGTCTATGACCCTAGCAAATCTAGAAAAGCAGTTGAGAAGTAACATGATCACTATCACCTAACATATCAGACGCACCAAAGAGAAGCAGTTCCTAATTTTGTACGGCCCTGAGAAGGATGGTAGAAATTTCCAAATGGCCTTTGACAAAACCCCTGATACATACATATATTGTTATATATGTGTATATAAATATATAATATATTTTTCTGGTCATCATAATGGGAGACCCAGACAATGGGGTTTAGGGCACTGCCCTCCGGAGGTCACACTAGGTACTACAAGTTTGTAGACACCGCCTCCTCCGCTTATAAACCCCTACCGCAGGGAACATCCTCAGTTTTAAACTTAGTGTGCTCGGAGGATCACGCTTTGCTTGCACTTCACTGCATTCTCACTACTTACGTGATGGCGTCTGAAGACAAGGTAATACGGTCCTATCGGGACCGGTGACAGCCTCCCCGCTCACCCTTAGTGGCACACGCTGGTGGAGGTACCGGAGGGCCTAGAGCCTGGACACTTCGTGTTCTCCCGGTACGCTGTTACGCTCCTCTCCATCCCTCTCTGGGGGGCTCTGGAGAGTGGGAGATGGGAGCCTTGCACAGCTCCGCTCCGTCCGAGGCCTCCCTAAATGGTGCTTACAGACCGGACTGGAGCCAGCCCAGTCCGAGGCCTCCCTAAATGGTGCTTACACTCCGGACTGGTGCTGAGCGGCCCAGTCTGAGGCCTCCCTAAATGGTGCTTACAGACCAGACTGGTGCTGCACCCCCGTCCGAGGCCTCCCTAAATGGTGCTTACAGACCGGACCGGCACTGAGGCACTCTGTGTCTCCTGCGTGCCTGGGGGTAGTGTCTGGCACTTTGTGTTTCAGGACACTCAGACCGCGCGTTACCCTCGGGTCCGCGGTTCTGCGGGTGTACCCTGTGCTGGGGTCACCCTGGCTGACCGCCCTGTGTGTCACAGGGGCTGAGGCCGTAGGCTGCGGATGTTTGTCCCCTCATGGTGTACATGCAGTCTGTGTATAATGTTTTTACACTCTTTCCCGCGCTGCGGGCTCCGGCTCCCTCATGCTGTGGATGCCTGGAGGATGGGAAGCAGCCCGTGCGGTGACGTCATCGCTGGGCGTGTGTGTGTGTTTCCCGCGTCTCTCGGCGCCGCCCACAGTTTCACTGTCGGCGGCCATCTTTACCCTCACTTCCCGGTTGGGATTCTTATGCAGCGTGCGTCTGCACTCCAGAGGGGAGACCGGAAACCGTCGCGGAGGTCACACACACACCGCTTCCTCATACCGCTTTACTGCGGTCGGTAAGCCACCGGGATTCCCGGTTTTGTTGTCAATTTGGCTTATTTTCCCCTACTGTGGCGATGTCCTCAGCCGGGAAGCGTGCTGCTAAGGCGGCAGTAACCACCATTACCTGTGCTACATGCAATGGTGCACTGGTGGAGGGGTCCTGCAATAACTGCGGACGCCCAGAGGCCCGGGCTGGCACTGTTGAGTCAGCAGCTCCGGTGCTATACCCTGAGGTTCAGGTGATCTCAGGGCCATGGGAGACTCAGAATAAGATCAATGAATCTCTGCTGTCTCAGCTGTCCTCCATGTCGCAATCCCTGGAGGCACTTAATAGGAGACTGGATAGCCCAGCTACTCCATCCAGTTACCCCCGGGTGTCCCCCTCTTCTGCTGCGAGACCCCTTAAGCGGGCTCGTCGTGAGGATTCACCCGAGCTCCATACTCTCTCTGAGGAGGAGCGTTCCTTTGATGGTGAGGAAGATGATGGGGGTTCAAATTTCGGGTCTGTGTCTGTATCTGAACCGCCAGAAGGGGTGGAGGATCTGGTGTCCTCTATCAACGAGACTTTACGTCTCGTGACACCCCCTGAGGAGGTGACGGTGCACCCGAAGGAGGTCTATCAATGGCTGCGGCCGGAGGCTAGACCAAGTGGCTCCTTCATGGACCACACTAATTTTGGAAGGGTGGTTAGAGCTCCCAGGTTACATCCTGGGCGGCGTTTTGTCCGTAAAACCAAGGACAATCGCTTCCCCTTCCCCCAGGAGGTGCTACAGGAGTGGTCGCAGTCCCCGAAGGTGGACGCTTCCATGACCAGGATTGCTGCACGCTCCCTTTTCTCTGCCTCTGATAGCTCCTCACTGAAGGATGCTACTGATAGACAGGTCGAGCAGCTCGCCAAGTCTTCCTATGAGGCTGTGGGGTCTTCATTTGCCCCTAATTTTGCCACGGTCTGGACCTTACAAGCGATTACTACCTGCTTGGATGGTATCTCTGACATGGCAAGATCCAGTCCAGAGGTCCTAGCACTTACCGAAAGGGCAAGGGCCTATGCGGACTACGCCAGGACGGCGACTCTGGAAACTGCCACTCGCTCAGCTGTGGCTTCGGCCAATGCTATAGCGATCCGCAGGTTGTTGTGGCTGCGTCTTTGGGACTCAGATGCCACATCCAAGAAGATTTTGCAGAATCTTCCGTTTGCTGGTGACAGGCTTTTTGGCACCGAACTGGACAAGCTAATTAAGGATTCTGCTGAGTCTAAGATACCGCAGAATAAGCCTAAGCCACGGTATACCGTTAAAAGGAACCCTAAACAGTGGTCCTTTCGTTCCAGCTCGCAGTCATCAGCACCGTCCGCTCGCACGGACCGAGGGGGAAAGCCCGCTTCCCAGTGGCGCTCTAAGAGTCGTCCAAAGAAGCCGGCGGGGGCGGCAGCTGCCACCCCCAAACCCGCCTCTACATGACTCGCTCTCTCATCCTGCCTCCCCACAGGTGGGGGGCCGCTTGTCTCGCTTTCAGGACAAGTGGCTGCTTCACGTTCAAGATCAGTGGGTTCGAGACGTGATCTCGCGAGGGTACAGGATAGAGCTGACGTCAAAACCGATATCCCGATTCCATCGGTCGGTCCCGTCACCAGAAAAAGCTCAGGCTTTTTACCAGGTGTTGGAGGGTCTCCGCAGAGACGGAGTGGTGGTCCCGGTACCTTCCGGAGAGAGGTTCAGGGGTTTTTACTCCAACCTCTTTATCGTCCCGAAGAAGGACGGATCCTTCCGCCCAGTACTGGACCTGAAGCTGTTCAACCATCACGTGCTGGTTCGGAAGTTCCGTATGGAATCACTGCGCTCCGTGATCGCAGCTGTGTCACAGGGGGACTTCCTAGCGTCCATAGATATCAGAGACGCTTACCTTCACGTACCCATTGCACCGGCTCATCAGCGCTGGTTGCGATTCGCAGTGGGGGAAGAACACTTCCAATTTGTGGCACTGCCATTCGGGCTAGCCTCGGCACCGCGGGTGTTCACAAAAGTGATGGCTTCCATGATGGCTCTCCTGCACATGCAGGGACATGCCGTCATTCCCTATTTAGACGACCTGCTGGTCAGGGCGCCATCAGAACACCTCTGTCAAGAGAGCCTGGATGTGACCATGCGGTCTCTGGAACAGTTCGGTTGGCTCCTCAATATTCAGAAGTCAACGCTAGTTCCGACCCAGTCTTTGACATATCTGGGCATGGACTTCAACACAGCCTCAGCCCTGGTGTCTCTGCCACGAGTCAAACAGATGGCGATCCAATCAGGAGTACAAGCAGTCCTCCTGTCACCACACTCATCCCTACGGGTATTGATGAGACTAGTGGGACGCATGGTAGCGGCGATAGAGGCGGTGCCGTTCGCACAGTTTCGCCTCCGTCCTCTCCAGCTGGAGATTCTTCACAGATGGGACAAGAGGACGATCTCGCTGAATCGGCTGGTGACACTGTCACAACCGACCAAGGACTCCCTACAGTGGTGGCTCCAGCCACGTCACCTGTCACGAGGCCGGTCCTTCCTAAAACCGTCATGGTTAGTGGTGACCACAGACGCCAGTCTGAAGGGCTGGGGTGCGGTGTTCTTGCACCACAGAGCTCAAGGCCTCTGGACTCAGTCGGAGTCGGCATTGCAGATCAACGTGCTGGAGATCAAGGCGGTCTATCTGGCGCTCCTGGCGTTTCAGAAATTCCTGTCAGGACACCCCATTCGGGTGCAGTCCGACAATGCGACGGCCGTCGCCTACATAAATCATCAGGGAGGGACCAGAAGTGCTCAGGCCCTCGCCGAAGTCCACCGCATTCTAGCCTGGGTGGAGGAAAACGGCTGCCTGATCTCCGCAGTTCACATCCCAGGGGTCGAGAACTGGGAGGCCGACTACCTGAGCCGACAGGGCATGGACGCCGGAGAGTGGTCTCTTCATCCAGACGTCTTCCGGGACATCTGCGGCAGATGGGGCACTCCGGACGTGGATCTGATGGCCTCACGGCTGAATCATCAGGTGCCCCAATACATGGCAAGATCGTGGGATCCTCAGTCTCTGGGGGCGGATGCCCTGATCCTGAGTTGGTCCAGCTTCCAGCTGCCATATGTGTTCCCGCCTCTGGCTCTGATTCCCAGGGTCCTGTGGAAAATCAGGATGGAATGCAGAGTAGCCATTCTAGTGGCTCCAGATTGGCCCAGGAGGTCCTGGTACCCGGACCTGTGGCAACTGTCAGGCGGACACCGGTGGGCTCTTCCAGAACGCGCAGATCTACTCGCGCAAGGCCCATTCTTCCACCTCAATTCCAGGGCCCTCAGGTTGACTGCATGGCTCTTGAGGCCTGGCTGCTGACGTCCAGAGGATTCTCTCCTACAGTGGTTGCCACTATGAATAGGGCTAGGAGACCTGTCTCCAGGAAGATATACCACAGAACGTGGAAAATCTTTTTCTCCTGGTGTGCCTCTGGTGGACGCTCACCGTGGCCATTGTCCATTCCGACATTGTTGGCTTTCCTACAGTCGGGGTTGGAGTTGGGGTTATCCCTTGGCTCTCTGAAAGGTCAAGTGTCAGCACTTTCAGTGCTGTTTGACAGGCGCTTGGCGCTCCTGCCGAAGGTCCGCCAATTTCTGCAGGGGGTAGCTCGGGTGGTTCCGCCGTACAGGCGACCTCTGGACCCTTGGGACCTCAACATGGTCCTGGCGGCTCTGCAGAAACCGCCGTTTGAGCCACTGAGAGACATCTCTCTCTCTCGTCTGTCCCAGAAAGTGGTCTTTCTGGTGGCAATTACGTCCCTGAGAAGGGTCTCAGAATTGGCTGCACTTTCGTGCAAGTCACCCTTTCTGGTGGTTCACCAAGACAAGGTGGTGTTGCGCCCACGGCCAGAATTCTTGCCGAAGGTGGTTTCAACGTTTCACCTAAACCAGGAGATTGTTCTCCCATCATTTTGTCCCGCTCCCGTTCATCAGGTTGAGCGCGACCTCCATACTCTGGATCTCGTGAGGGCTGTACGCATTTATGTGTCCAGGACCGCCTCCTTTCGGAGTTCGGATTCCTTATTTGTCCTCACGATGGGTCGCTGTAAGGGGTCCGCGGCTTCGAAGTCGACCTTGGCCAGATGGATCAAGGCTCCCATTCAGGAGGCTTACCGGTCTTCTGGTTTGCCTCTCCCGGTGGGTTTGAAGGCACACTCTACTAGAGCTGTAGGTGCCTCCTGGGCCTTGCGACATAGAGCGTCTGCTCTACAGGTGTGTCAGGCGGCCACTTGGTCCAGCCTGCACACTTTTTCTAAGCACTATATGGTGCATGCCCATGCCTCTGCGGATGCGAGTTTGGGCAGGCGGGTTCTCCAGGCGGCGGTTGCCCACCTTTAAAGGGAACCATGTGTTTTCCGTCTTGTTGAGGAACTCTTCCCGCCCTGGGGTATTGCTTTAGGACATCCCCATTGTCTGGGTCTCCCATTATGATGACCAGAAAAAAGAGAATTTTGTTTACGTACCATAAATTCTTTTTTCTTTAATCATCAATGGGAGACCCAGCACCCACCCAGTTGTTCCTTTGCATGTTTTGCATTTGCTCTGTTCTCTGTTGAGACAGTGTTTGCCGGGTTGTTGAGCCGTTTTGGGTACGGCATTCTTCCCGATGTTTCGGGTGTGGTTTATTTCCTCCTCGCAGCTTGTAGACCAAACTGAGGATGTTCCCTGCGGTAGGGGTTTATAAGCGGAGGAGGCGGTGTCTACAAACTTGTAGTACCTAGTGTGACCTCCGGAGGGCAGTGCCCTAAACCCCATTGTCTGGGTCTCCCATTGATGATTAAAGAAAAAAGAATTTACGGTACGTAAACAAAATTCTCTTTATACTGATTTCCATATTTCATATTGAAGCTCCAACATGTACATATAGCTAATAATTTGTTCTGGTTTGGTCCCAAGTTGATAAATATCTTAACATTTGTTCGTCCTTCAAAGGCATGGGAATGCACCCAATGACTGTCGCCCCTTCTGGCACAGGACCTGCACCTGCCATGGCTGGGCATGCAGCTACAATGGCTTTAAAACCCTGGGGAGAAGGTAAGGCTGAGTGTGATGTGGAGAAATAACTGACTCCCAAAGACATTGCCTGTTTCCAGGAGCTTGTACTGGTAGACATCTTGGAAAAACATATTAGCCATATGGCTCCTTAACCTCTTGGAAATTTTCTGTTTTGTTTGAGTTTTTTCCTCCACTTCCAAGAGCTATATTTATTTTTCCATCAATATAGACATATGAGGGCTTGTTTTTTTGCAGGACAAGTCGTACTTTTGACTTGCAACATTCATTCTAACACAGTGTACTGGAAAACAAATTCCAAGTATGGTGAAATTGCAAAAAAGTGCAATTATATAATTGTGTGTTTTTTTTTTTTTGTTTTTTTTGTTTTTTTTTATACCATGTTCACTATATTGTAAAACTGACCTGGTGGTGTGATTTCCCTACTCGGTAAAAGAAAAAACATCCATTAATATAAATGATATTCTGACTTCAAGGGCCTGGGAGCTTTAGTGATCGCCTCATCCCCTTCATTTTTTTCTTTTACTAGGCCCAGCTATGTACATTTGATAGTGACTGTTTGGTATTGATCTTTGTGTAGGGCTGTCTATCAATGAGTTATACTGCATGGTGCAGCAATCATGGTTTCTAGTAACTGTTTCTGGTAATGAGGGGAACATGGTGCTGACCCCGGTCCCTTACCTGTTAAGTGGGGTACAACGTTTGGCATCCTCATGGTCTGTATAGGTCGGTCATTGATGATGTACCTCCAAAAAGTGCTTTTCATAAACTGAAGGGAGCGTTTTCAACCACCGATGTGTGCAATATGTTATTGTTTGTGCAATGTGCAATGCTTTCTATTGCAATGTGTGTGAAATCATGCATTTTCAAGTGTATGATGAAAAGAAATGATGCTAAGTAAGGTCCATAGTTTTATAGGCGATTTCAATGACACATGCTATCTGATAGTGGATGTCCCAGGTCTTCTACCAGGATACTTCAGCCGCTGCTCACATTTTTTTCTCCTTTGCGGTGTCCTCCCTTGTACATAGCTCAGTAGATTTAAAATCTATATCAAGTAGCTTTGCGTCTTAGTCTGGTTCTGATGTTTAGTTTCCCTATTAGATTTGTCTGTGCTTGAAATTACTAAAAGTGTAGAAATGTTTATCATGTTAAATTACAGAAAATGATCTGTACAAGAAGCAGAGCTGCCTGAATGAGCTATCTTTAGAACAGCTTCATTTGTCCATCCCCCACCATTCTATTTGGTTTACTGCAGGATGTAGTCTTCTGGGGTGCCCTACCAAACATAATGACTTTAATTAAAAATCGCTGTAAAATCAGTTTGATAATGTTCTTCACCTGTTTGTTTTTGTTGTCAGTTTCTTAATGTTTTTATTTAATTTTTTTCAGGCCAAACTTCAGAACTCAATGTCCCAAGTACCCCCCAGAAACTTTCAGTACCACAACCAAGTGGCAGACCATCCCCAGCACCACCTGCAGCTCCACCATCTGTCGCTTTGCCTGGTCCATCGGTACCACAACCTACCCCTGGACATCCTGCTCCAATTGTTCAACTTCAGCAGAAACAGAACCGAATAAGTCCAATCCAGAAACCACAGGGCTTAGATCCTGTTGAAATACTACAAGAAAGGGAATACAGGTACAAACCAAAACTCGTAACACACAGGCATTAACAGAGTTCCCACCATACATTTTAATAACCTTTAAGGCCACCATACACATTAAACCGATGTCGTTCGCTTATACTGACATATTTGCCTGGCTGTGTATGGAAGGCTTCAACCAACTAATGGTCGAGAGAGATGTCGATCGCACATGACCAGTTTGGACTGCCAATCGTATTGTTCTAGAGATTAGCCGCCGGCCATTAAGTCAGCAGCTTTCTCATAGAGAACACTGAAACGCTCAGTCAAACGAGAGCTCCCTTGTATGGGGGAGTCTGCTGAGATGCCATCTATTGTGTATGGCAGGCTTAAGTGTTTACTGGAAGAAAGTAGGAATGATTCCTGTTTGTCCTCTTGGATAAATATTAAGATTCAAGCAAATCAAATTCAAGCTTTCTTAGATCAATTGTACATACCGTATATACGTATATAAAGTCTCCCCCTCGGCTTATACACGGGTCAATACGGTACATGGAGTGGTGGGGGCTGTGTCCCGGGGCTGTGGAGGCAGGAGGAGGCGGGGGGAGGCAGCAGTATGAGCGGCCCCGTCACGTGGGGCCGCTCATTAAATATGCACTGCTTCCCCCTGTCAATCAGCGACAGGGGGAAGCAGTGCATATAAGCCCCCAAATGCTGGCACTCGCCCACCCGCTGCTTATATTACCATCCCGGTCTTCTGCTCAGCGCTGCTCCTCGGTGCTCCGTCCTGCTACATCCGGGATCTCCGGCCATCGCAGGCATATGACGTCATCGCGTGACGGCCGGGGATCCCGGATGTAGCAGGACGGGAGCAGCGAGGACGGAGCACCGAGGAGCGGCGCTGATCAGAAGTCCGGGATGGTAAGAGAAGCAGCGGGGGGGCCCTTGCAAGGGGGGGCGAGTGCCAGCATTTGGGGGCTGCTGGGTACCCCCTGGGGCTGCTGGTACCCCTGGGGGCTGCTGTATATACCCCTGGGGGCTGCTTTATATACCCCTGGGGGCTGCTTTATATACCCCTGGGGGCTGCTGTATATACCCCTGGGGGCTGCTGTATATACCCCTGGGGCTGCTGTATATACCCCTGGGGCTGCTGTATATACCCCTGGGGCTGCTGTATATACCCCTGGGGCTGCTGTATATACCCTGGGGGCTGCTGTATATACCCCTGGGGGCTGCTGTATATACCCTGGGGGCTGCTGTATATACCCCTGGGGCTGCTGTATATACCCCTGGGGCTGCTGTATATACCCTGGGGCCTGCTGATACCCTGGGGGCCTGCTGAATACCCCTGGGGGCCTGCTGAATACCCCTGGGGGCCTGCTGAATACCCCTGGGGGCCTGCTGTATACTACCACTGGGGCTGCTATATACTACCACTGGGGCTGCTGTATACTACCACTGGGGCTGCTGGGCTGCTGTATACTACCACTGGGCTGCTGTATACTACCGCTGGGGCTGCTGTATACTACCGCTGGGGCTGCTGTATACTACCGCTGGGGCTGCTGTACACTACCGCTGGGGCTGCTGTACACTACCGCTGGGGCTGCTGTACACTACCGCTGGGGCTGCTGTATACTACCACTGGGGCTGCTGTATACTACCACTGGGGCTGCTGTATACTACCACTGGGGCTGCTGTATACTACCACTGGGGAGGCCTGTATACCACACTGCTGGGGGCTGTATACCTGTGCTGGGGCCACCCTCGGCTTATACACGAGTCAATAGGTTTTTCCAGATTTTTGGGGCAAAAGTAAGGGGGTCGGCTTATAACGGTCGCTTATACACGAGTATATACGGTAATTTTCTTTTGAATAGTTTATAACTCATGTTATTTAAGCATATTATTCATAAGTTGTTACATTTCTCTTCTAGTTTAAAAAAAATCATTTTATTCTCACTGTATTCCATGTACACATTTCTGGTTTTGGGAAAAACAAACAAACCTCAGGCTGCGTTCACACGCTGGGTATTTGTCGCTTCTTTTTACGTGCGTTTTTTTTTAAGGGGAAAAAGCATGTAAAATAAACGGGAGAGAACAAACAACTTGAATTACACCCTTCTTTTTTTTATTATTATTATTAATGCGTGTTTATTTCAGTGCTTCTAATGGGGCCTATGGAAGTGACACGCATAAAAAAGTGCAAAGAATTGACATGTTCATTCTTTGTATGCGCGCGTTTCCTTCCCGGGGGCTATTTTCGCCCCCCTGCTTCTTTGTTCCTCCCTCTCCTCGCCGCCTCCTTGATTGCCTGTCAGCTTTCCTCGCTCTGCGCCTGAGTCTCTTTGTGCTACCTCACGCAGGCGCAGAGCGAGGTGTTCCTATTGTCAACCCCTCGCTCCAACTCCCGCCCTGACAGCAGCAATTATTCCCGCCCTGCTCCATGTATAACTCGGAGCAGGGTGGGAATAAGTGCTGATATCAGGGCGGGAGGCGGGACAGGAGCGTGGGCGTCAGCACTTGATCCCACCCTGCTCCGTGTTATACATGGAGCAGGGCGTGAACAAGTGCTGCTGTCAGGGCAGCAGGCGGGAGCAGGAGCGACAATAGCAACACCTCGTTCTGCGCCTGCGTGAAGGTGCACAAGTAGACGCAGGCGCAGAGCAAGGAAAGCTGACAGGCATCAAGGAGATTGCAGGGAGGAGGGAGGAACAGGAAAGCAGGGGGTGGGAATAGCCCCCGGAAAGGAGCTGACTCATGGATCTGGTAATGCCCTTCTGACTTTGTTGTACACATTTTAAAAGGCTGTATTTAATGATTAAAAAATCAGAACCACATGGGGGACCCCTTGCCTGAATGCAGCATACACGTTGTATTCAATGCTGCCTTTAGATTGAAATCTTTTTTGGGGGAAAGGGTGACAGGTCCTCTTTAAGAATGAAGTTAAAATTTGAATTTGATTGCAGAAAATGTTAGAATTAAATAACAAGCCTTTTTCTTATTAAAAGGACTCTGACAACAGATGCATACTGCCCACTGTTGGCAGTTCGTATTAAGCACTGATATGTTTTGAGTCTGAGATGCTGTGGGGCTGGATAATACAGCCAGTGGCTGATGTTTGCTGGCCAAGATTTTGGCAGCACTCGGCTGTCGGGTTCACTTTGATAATATTAAGGAATGGGGTCTTGTGAGTTTAGGCTTTTCCACTATTACCCATGGCACTAGGTGGAAAAATATAGTTGTCTCTTCTTGGCCTGCTATATTTGCTCCTCAGACACTAGGCAGCTCATTTTTAGTATAGTTTCTCTCTGAAAATGCACTACTACTGCATTTTTTTGCTTTTTTTTTTTCCCCTTAGGTCTTGTTTGGTGGTGCAGATGTGTCCCACCTCTCTAATGTCCAGGGTGGCCATACTGTGAGATCAACACATCTGTAACTTCTCTGGGTACCACATTTCTTGCTAGTCATTCATAGCCACCTCTGTGGTAGAATATCTATCCCCACTAAGTGTGTGAGACTATTATGAGTTTGTCTTTGTGTGTGCCCGAATACACTGGGCACAGGTGAGTTTTTGTAGTACCCTGCACCCCATCCTTATAATCACAGGGATAGTATTTACAGTTGGAATTCTCTCTGTTTTCATTTTGCTGGGGTGATCCCTCATCTTGACCTACATTTCACACTTCTTATATCGTACTGCTACAAATAGCAGTGGAGGGTCCCAAGGCTGGGTATTTTTTCCTACAGTAGTAAGCACATTCCTAATGCCCGAACTGGGACAGGCTAAGGTTCGCTGTCCAGCACACGGCCTACTGCAAGTATTGGGTATGTCCTACAACTGTACCAAATGCAGCTACCTGTTGGTGCACATATCTAACCTTATGGCTTTAACATAGGGGTAGCTAGGTTAAAGTGAGGCACCGACAAGGTTTTTCCTCAGGACATCCAACGTTGGCGCAGCACAGGATATTCAAACGTTTTAATGACTCGTCCAACTTACTCCTCCCTGGGCCCCCACACAGCAGAGACAACTAGGTTCGGGTGGACTTAATACAAGTTTACCTCACAGATTCCTTCCTCGGCTCCTCACTGTTGGATGGCCCAGTTGAAGTTGATGTAACCTGCAATTACTCAACACATGTAAGGCGTCCCAGGACGCTGCTTACACCCCACAGCTGGAGTCTGGTTGAGGCTGATGACAACCAACTGTCACAAGACCCAGGCTGAAACACTTGATCCGCAGCTCCACGGTTAATTTAACTAAAAGTCTCTAGAAACTAAAATCTGTAGCATACTACTTCCCCAGCTCACCACTGTTGGGGGCACTGGGTCGTAGCCAAGATTGCTATAGGCCATACTCCTTCCTCAACTCCCCACTGTTGGGGACTCAGGTTAAAGTTGCGACGGCACAAAGCCTGGCCGCCCTCCCTCCCCACACTACAAATACGAAGCTCTAGGTCATACAACGTGAAACACGAGCCCAGCTACCAATCGCCTCGCTGCACCTGTATAGGTACTTGGGTTGAGATAACACGCGCAAGCACTCAGCACAGACCGATCGAAGCAGGACCAAGCAGACTCCCGCCTACATTAACCCATGGGATGGGCTCTCCAGTCCCCAGTATGACCGTGGCCCGAAACTCATTCCACACAGTCAGTCCCTTCCCTGCTCAGGGGTCAAAGGAGAATACAGTCAGGCGGTAGCACATCGATACAGTTTTCCCTGACTAAAGTTAGCAATGTCTATACTGCATTCCAGTAGTCGCCCATGGCTGGACGACTTATTCACCAACGCATGCATTTCTAAGACTGCGAACACAGTGTCGCTTTCACGGTTCACGTTAAGAACACTAGGTTGGTGAAGCAACCTACACAAGTTTACCACAATTCCAAGGCACATGCAGCAACACAGCACACACATTCCAGCAGTACCAGCTACACTGCGTATGCCTGACGGCCATATGCTGCACCATCACAAATGGTGTATCAGCCATATTGGGCACACAGCATCGGATACACACAGCTGCCTTTAGCTCGAGTCAAAGCCCCAGACAAGGCACGGATTCTTAGTCAGGAAATCTCCAATATACGTCAGCGGTATCCTCAGTCACAACTGCCATGGAAGTCCTAGACAGGATAGTGGCAGCATGGGAGGCAGTTGCATTGGCTCACCTCCCTTTTTTTTTCTTTTTTTAATGCTCTTGCTATGCATTGCACGACAACAGGAGGTAGACCGAGGTAGCCCCATCACAATGCACATTGCAGTAGTTGCGTCCACGCCCAAATATTACCCTCAACCTACGAAGCTTCAGGCAGTATTTCTGGTACTGAAATCATTCGGTCACCCTCTGGCACTCGTACATGTCAGAACACAGTCAGACAAGGTTACAACCGTGGCAGATGTCAACCACCAGAGTGGAATCGGCAGTATCCAAGCGGTGACAGACTTTCGCCACATCCTGCACTACGTTGAATCCGTGAACACTGTTCTGCTACCTGTTCTCATGCCTTATGTAAACATCTAGAAATGTACACATCTAGAAAGCGGATGTTCTAACCCGCCAAGGAATAGACTCAGCCTTCATCCAGATGTTCCCTGTCAAAGCTGTCAGCGACAGGAAACCACAGAGGTACACCTGACTGTGTCACGCCTCAATGCCAAGATTCCAACCGTCTTGCCCAGGTCCCAGGACCCATAGTCAATACGACAGACGCAATAGTCCAAGACTGGACCTGTATCCATTGCCTGTATATTCCTTCACCACTGCCAAGGTAGTGCGGAATATCAAAAAAGAATGTCGCCGTATCATCCTTGTGGCATCAAATGGCCCAGATGCGCTTAGTACGCAGATTGCATCCAACTCATCGCAGCAGTACCAGGACGACTAACATACAGTCCAGTCCCGTTTTCTCAGGGCCGGTTCTCCCACAGAATTACTCAACCATGAAATTAATAACATAGCCATTAAGACCTGGAACCTAAACCAAGGGTTTTTTCCAGGATGTTGTAGCGACCATAGTCACAGCAAGGAAACCATCCGTCTCAATGATATAATATTAAGCAGGTGTAATCGTTTTGTTGTTTTGCTTATGGCACCTCTAGGGGTCATACCCCTTGGCCCTATTTCATACCAAGATTTCTCCGTTTCTTTCATGCAGACCTAGACTCCGGTTTAGCCTCAGAGTCGCTCACTGTAGGTTTCAGCCGATGAAATCCGTCCTTCAAAGAGTATGCCATTTAAGGTCTCCATACACCTAGACTACACTTGGGACATGAACTTTGTCCTCAAGGCACCACAGGAACCGCCTTTTGAGCCTATATGGCATATCACCCATAGCATTCTCATCCAAACAATGGTATGTGTCAGTGGCAATTATCTTTCTCAGAAACTCTATCTGTACTGGCGGCGATCTCCTGTAAACCATCTTTTCTGATCTTCCACAAAGACTAGATTACCCTACGGCTGGTTCCATCCGTCAATATACTCCTTTCACCTAAGATATCTCTCGGGCGTCGCTGCGCCCGACTTCAGTCTATCACGTCGCGATGGACCTACATATGCAGGACCTTAGCAGGTCCATATGCAGCTAAGTATCCAAGACCGTGCCCTTCGAAGATGTCGGATTCTTTTTCTTCCTCTCTTCCAGAAGGCAGAAATAAATTCAAGTCAGCTTCTGAGGCTATTCTAAACAGATGGATTCAACTATACCATCTAAAGCTCACCACTTTCAGCAGTGTCACAGCACTTTATACTACGGCAGTGGAGACCTCCTAGGCCGTTCGGCAACAGTGGTCAGAGCAACAAGTGTGTAAGGAAGCCAAACAGTCGGCCCACACCCATACTCAAGCCAATACAGTATTTACACTCAGTTCTCGCAAACGCAGGTATAAATAGACGTAGCCTCTAGGCTTCAGCGTCCCGCCTGTCGGTACATAGTTCTTCACTGAACATGCTCACTGTTACTAGTTCCTGTCACATCGCCATTGGACTCGGTGGCTGGTGTTCCTGCCTCGGCCGCTGGGAGGAGCCGGATTCCTTCGGCTGGTGGCGCCGGTGATAGGAGGGCCTTGTCCTCATATGGAACTGCTCCCGCGACGTCTGCCTCTGTCGCTGAGCGCCGCTGTGTTTCCCCTCTGGGTGGTGTTGGTCGCAGAGGAGCGGGCCCTGCAGAGGTGTCTGTTAGGCGCAGCCTGCGTTCTTCTGTCAGAGGTGGCGTGGGTGGAGCCAGTCGTGCATCTCCATCTGGCCTGGATCTAGGGGCGGTCCGGATGAGGTCATCAGGCTGTGAGCTCCAGCCTATGGGAGGTAACCGCGCCCTTCAAATACATTGGAGCCTGTCTTGCAGGCCGCCAGATATAGTTTTGGTTCCCCAGTGATAGTGTGTGTGTTTAGTTTCGTGTCTGACCTTGCCTGGATTTCTGACTCTGCCTCTGCCTATTGATTTTGTCCTCTGCTGCCCTCTTGGTTTTTGCCCTTGACCTTTGCCTGGATTTTTGACTCTGCTACTGCCTGACGATTTTGTACCTTCGCTGCCCTCTCTGTTTTGACTCGGACTTCTGACGTCGTTTTTCGGGTCTTGATTTTCCCCTGGTGACCTCCCCGGCTCTGTTGCTCATATAGGCAGCTACCCCCTGGGCTCCGCTGTAATTCCAGATCCCTGTATAGGGGTTAAGGGTCTCGGGGTTTCTCGGGGTGCTGCCTACCAGCAGCTCGGCCTCACAGCGGATGGTCGTCACAGTTCCATTGCCGTTTTCCCACCCAGGGACAGCTTTAGGATGTTCCATGGTCCTGTGTTCCCCGATGAGGCGAAGGAGAAAAGGAGAGTTTTGTGTACTCACCATGAATTCCATTTCTCCTAGCCTCTAATTGCAGAAACAGCACCCGCCCTATTGCCCTGGGGCCCTTGCTACAGTTCTCACATGGCTTGTCAGCGGTTACATGGTTAACATAGCATATATGACTTAATAAGCTGTTGACAGTGACAGTTTAAACTGGTGCCTGTTTGGTTCCATGCCTTGTAGTACTGTAAGCCTGTTTAGGTCCGGTCTTGTTACTCAATTATTGCTCCGTTAACTCTTCACTGGTTACACAGGTGCCTGGTTAGACAGGCCTTGTGGTACTATTATTACTATGATAACTCTTAACTGCTAACACACATGCCTGTTTAGTTACATGACTGGTTACTGTTATTACTTCATTAGCTATAGCGGTGTACACAGGTTGCCTGTGTGATTACAGTCCTTGTTTTACTGTTATCTGTTAACTCTCCTACTGCTTTGGCACAAAACTGGTAAAGCACTTCCTGCTCCAGAGGTGTATACTGTAGAGGAGGAGCCGTTTAACTCTTTTACAGATTCTGCATAGTGTCTCCTCCTAGTGAACAGCAGCATAACACCCATGGTTCTTTGTCCCCCAATTAATGGCTAAGAGAAAAGGAATTTATGGTGAGCTCACAAAATTCTCCTTTTTTTTTTTCTTCACCTTTTGAGCACCTTTCACTGACTACTGTGCAGGAGGTGCCCCGCCAGCAGTAGGCACTGACTTGCTACTTGACCTCCCTTTTCAGCCTGCTTAGTGTGTCTATGCTGTGGGCTAATCCACGTCCTTCCATCTCTGCGCTGTGATCCCTCTACTGCTTTGCCCTCTTCAAACTCAAAATACTCGACTTTCCCATTACATCCTATTTTATGTCATGGCAATAAACATCCTTGATGTGTTTTTTTTTTTTATTATTATAATCTTGGACCTTTTGCTGGTTTTGGAGTCTTATTTCCCTTGCAATGCGCTTTTGGTGCGTGTTTCGCTTGTTTTTGGTGCAGATTTTGTTCTGGCTTTTTTCTCTATTCTTAATGGCTGGAAGGGCAGAAAACGCTGCTTATACTCACAAAGAATTGACATGCTCATTTTTATCTCTTGGCCAGAAAATGCTGCAAATCTGCAAGGAAAATTAAACATTATTGGCACAGCACTTCAGAATTCTGATGGACTTTCCTGGGGGAAGGATACACGTGTTTTTATGACAAAAGGGGATAAAAAAAGGCACTATGGCACAGGGCCTTAAGGCCCAGTCTCACATAACGACGCATTAGCGATCCCGAACCCGATAACGATGTGCAGAGATCGCTGGTGCGTCGTTTACACATCTCTGGTAAGATGTCAAACAGGCATCTTACCAGCCATGTGAAAAACGACGCACCAGCGATCCAGAATTATACCAAGGTCGTTGTGAATTTTCTCTCCAAAGCATAGCATTGAGATTGTTGCTCATTATCTCTGTCAAACACAATGATGTAGCATTCCCAGCGGGAGCACATCGATTCAGGAATGACCCAGAGCAGTGTGTAACGATCAGCGATCTCACAGCAGGGGCTAGATAGTTGGTGCGTGTCACACAGAACGACATCACTGTTGCGTCACAAATTTTGTGACGCAACAGCGATCCCAATAGCGATCTCGTTAGTGATCTCTTTGTGTGTGACAGGGCCTTTAGAGGTATGAAGAATGCAGAGTGACATCTGGGATGTAAGCAAAGTGGAGTTAGAACTGTTAAGAAGTACTTGTGTGTATATTGTATAAAAGTGTTAGTCCAGAGGGTGTTAAACAATTAAGGGGAGGTTACAGTGGTGACAAAACATTTATGCTGAACTTAAAGTGTAACAGCCGTTTAAAGATATATAAAGATATATATATATATATATATATATATATATATATATATATATATATATATATATATATATATATATATATATATATATATATAATTTATTATATAATATAATTTTTTCTTTTATTTTTTTTAAATAATAATGTGGAGCAAGTGATTATATTAAACTTTCAAAAATACTTTATCAGAGAAATCTGATCGAAAGCCATTAAAAATCCTTCCAGGTGATGTCCGCACTGGGCTGATTCGAAATCCAACATATGCTGGGTGGGAGGCGGGGTCTAAACAATGTTCATAGCTTATCAGTGTCCCAGGTTTCTTGCTGGAAACTCAAGCTTGCCCTGACCAGTTTTTTTGTTCTTAGGGCAGTCTGAGGAGTGCTGCAGTTCTTTGCGTACAGTAAAGCCAGGGGCGTAATAATTGCAGTCGCAGGGGTTGCAGTTGCGCGACGGGACCCGAGCCTATAAGGGACTCCCGCCACCAGCCGTCCCCTGCGCCCCTGCTGATTCACCGTCCACTTCACAACAGAGGTGCGGCTCGAAGTACGCACATCCATCTGACTGCATGGCAGCACAGACCACTTTTAACGTCCTTGTGTCAAGAGGGGAGCCTCTTGCTTCCAACTACAGCCGGCCCTTCCCCTCGCTTCCTTTTACCAGTCGGGTTTGCTTGTGCTTTCCATTGTGGAACGTATACATCAGGCTGGTGCTGCCCCCTTTACAATAGTAGATGGCACTTCCTGTTTTATGCATTCCACAATGGAACACACATCGGTATGGCTGCCTGCTGAGTCTTCAGTAAAGGAGATCAGAGCAGCGGGGGAACGGGAAGAGGTTAGTTAATATTTTTTTTTTTTTTTTTTTGAGTACACTGTGGCCAGAGGATTATGGGGTGGAGGTGGGGGGTGCATTATACAGTATGGAAAGAGGAGGCTGCACTGGGGAGAGGAGGCTGCACTATATGGAGAGAGATGAGGCTGCTTTATACTATATTGAGGGCTTTGAGACTGCATTATGCTATATGTTGGGCTGAACCTGCATTATACTGCATAGAGTGCTATGAGGCTGCATTATGTTAGTGCTGTGCAAATTAATTCAGACGAAGCATTTTTTAAGTAAAATCATAAGTTGGAGTTACCAGTCAGTGATGTGATTCAAACCAGTTTTAACTGCTTTAAACAGGTGTGAGTGTACAACCTTGAGTAACAAAATGTGATTTGACTGGTTTAGTCAGAAAATAACAGCTAGCTGCCCCCTCAGCTTCAGTTGAGAGCTTGTTTCTGTGAGGAGTGGTTTAGTGTACTTTTTCTCTGTGTGATTTGTACCTGTAAAAATGGATGTTACTCCACGGAAGAGGTCTAGAATTATTACTCTTAATGAACATACAAGTCTGACTGTAAGAGAAATCGCTTCCACCGTTGGTATTGGAAAATCTACCGTTTCAAGAATAATTCGCACACACAATGAAACTGGATCGTTTTCTTCCAAACGAAAAGGGAAATGTGGAAGAAAAAGGAAAACAATACCAAGAACTGAGAACACTTATCAGAAATAGTAAAACTAATGCAAGAAAAACAAGTAAAGTCTTGCTTTGTCCCAATTAATTTGCACAGCACTGTATATGGAGGGCTGAGGCTGCATTATACCATATGGAGGGCTGTGAGGGTGTATTATACTATTTGGAGAAATATGAAGCTGTATTTTGCTGTATGGAGGGCTTTGAGGCTGCATTATACCATATGGTGGATGGCTAATGGGGGTGCATTATAATAACTGGATGACTATGGGGTCTACCTTATGAATGGGGGACAATAGGATGCATTATAATACATAGAGGGCTATGGGGGTACATTGTAATATATTGAGGAATATGGGAATGCATTGTAATAATTGGAGGGCTATTGTGACAGGAGGAGGAAGACCATATATTCCAGGATGGGGGGACATGTATATCACGATAAGGGCCATATTCCAGGATGAGGGACAGTAATACATAATGAAGGGGAGAAGGGTCAATTTGTGGATCTTTAAAGGATTTAGAACGTTAAAAAGGATCCGTACAACTGACCAACGTGCCCGGGGGTGGGGGGCAGGTCTAAATTTCGCATCGGGGCCCATCGGACTCTAGTTAGGCCACTGAGTAAAGCTATTGAAATGTTGTTGCAATTTTGGGAACAGATGGCCAATCTTAGAAGCCATGCAGTCTGTGCACCTTGTTTTTTTGATGTTTTGCTTGGAAAAGCTGTTGTTGTCTGACATAAAATAAAAAGCAAGCAGTCCTCCCCCCTCCCTCTAGTAATTCATATTTTACCTATTTATCAGCCGGCATAACTGTACTGTAAAACAGTCATTTGCATTTTTCTTATGCTGTAGCTTTTGATATTGGTGGCCAAAAGAAGAAATGATGATGTTCTGTATTGTTTTGTTTAAGCAATGTTATCTTTGAAGTGGTGGTTCTACTGGCACAAAGCACAGAAATAGAGGCTGACTCAATAGTGTGGGAGTGGGCATGGAAGAAGTTTGATAATAAGCAGCAGTTGCTCCCTGTGGTGTGGGACATGTGTCATTGTCTTTTGTGCTGGCGGGAGGTCTAGAGATGGAACTGCCTCCCTGGGGCTAATTATGTGTAATGATCTTTGAGGGGCACAAGTCCACATAACATCAGCACTCTAATAATTGCTTTGACCAGCTCCCCCACATCGTCTCCACACAGGAATCTATTTACTAACCCTATTCGTACAGACTGAGCTATCCCTTGATGCACTATATCGACACCTAAGGGAATATTTTTTTATTTTCACTGTTGTTGCATTTAATCCAAAGGAGAGAACAAATCTTTCCCTTGTAGACAAAAGAGGAGATCTATAAAGATTACAGTGAGCAGCTCCTGCTGTGCCGTTTGTACATTCAACCTGGAAAATACAAACTAATAGGAATACAATGGATGAAAGGATTAACCTTACTATTCGACTGATAGGTTAGCAGAAACGTTGTAGTACTTTATGGAAATATTTTCGTTGAGGCCCATATATTCTTGAGCTTCAAGCATTTACATTTAATACCAGTTCTTGTAGAGCTCCCTGGCAGCACATGCCATCATTTGTGTCAGCAGATGGCAAGTCTGCATGTGTGTATGTGCGTACTGTTCTCATGATGAAGAGCTGCTATGCGTCTGTACTATAAAGGACCAAGTATATTGTTAATTAGTCTGCACTATTATGGAGTGCAAAAGAGGTAAAGACTGAGTAATGGGATTCAAGAACATTTTCTTCACGCTTTTACTAAAGGTCATTGACTCCTCTCCCCCCCCTTTAATGACATGTAACATTTGAGCTATCAGACTGGAGGAATAACTAGGAACAAAACCACATTTCAATATTCTGCTCTTCCAGATTCCAAAGATTCGCTCTTCCTAAAGGCACATTTTATATAGCCACAAAGGTAAAATACATCACCCGTCGGACATGTAGGAAATTGCTCCAAAGGCTGAATTCAGACGTTTGAATTCAGACAATATGATGATTGAATTTGACTGGCAGTTAGTCTGCTGATCCAAACCTGGCAGATTCATATATGTCCATGAGACTGTCGGGTTTAGGTCAGTAGACCCACTGCCGGTCTGTACTAAGCCATGGTACATGGATATCTCAATTCAGCCTTACTTTAACATTCTCTGCCACATGTTTATATACTTGTTTCTCTCTGATTCAGAGCTTCTAATCATTGCATCTAATAAAGGAGCAAATAAGGTATTGACTTAAGAAATATTCTAAGAATGGATTCATTTCTTGAAGTGCTGGGCTCACAGTGACCACTCCTGGTGCAGATTTGTCAAAAAATCTGCATGCCTATCCTGAAGCCAGCAAAGCTTATAAGAACTCAAGTGTTGTGCACACATGCTTATTTTTTCCTTGCAGAAAAGGTGTAGATTTTGCTGCAGAAAAATCTTAAGCATGTCAATCATTGATGTGTTTTTTTTTACAGTGCCTTTTCCCCCTTCCAATGTAATCATGAAAAAACACTGTAAATACTCGTGCGTGTTCAAAGTGTTTTGTGTGGATTTGGTGCATTTTTGACAAAAGCAAAAACCTGCATGGTTATTGAAGTGTTAAGAAATTGCTTTCTCCTTCTCCCTTTCTCTTGCTTTCTTCCTTTCTCTTGCTTTCTCCCTTTCTCCTTCTCTTGCTTTCTCCCTTTCTCTTGCTTTCTCCCTTCCTCTTGCTTTCTCCCTTCCTCTTGCTTTCTCCCTTTCTCTTGCTTTCTCCCTTCCTCTTGCTTTCTCCCTTCCTCTTGCTTTCTCCCTTCCTCTTGCTTTCTCCCTTCCTCTTGCTTTCCCCTTTCTCTTGCTTTCCCCCTTTCTCTTGCTTTCCCCCTTTCTCTTGCTTTCCCCCTTTCTCACTTCCAGAACATAGGTTGCCGCACGTTGAATACGTGAAGCTCTGGCCAGGGATTTACCCACCTTGTTCCTGTGTTCATAGTAATGGCGATGGCACCTGGAGAGAACACCTTTTGCTTTTTTAATCATAGTTGTATGCAGTGCTTCTCTAGTTTCGATCCGCTTTTCTCTTAGAATGTCAGAGGAGGTTTATTTATGTAGTGTCTCCAGATCTTTCAAACATAAAACAGTTCCACAGTTTCTGCTGCTCTCCGTTTTTTTCAATCTGGCTCCGTGTTTTATAAGGACCCTCTGACCACGCATTTATGGGCCTCCCACAAATTCATTGGATAGGAATCACTAGTCACATTGATATCAAAATAGTCTGATATTATCTTTGTAACGTCTTGAAATACTTCTGAGTCATCTAATATGGAAATGTTTAATTTTCATTGCCATTGCTTCGGTATTGGTGAAGCAAGTGTGATCAGGATTGTAACCATGGCATGGTCAGAGAACTTGATGGGCTCTATGTCCACGTCCTGTACTCTAGCTATATCAGTATATCGTAGGAAAAAATCATCAAGTCTAGAATAAGTATCATGGGTCACGGAGTAAAATGAGTAGTCCCTACTCCTGGGATGGAGCAGGCGCCATGCGTCTAATAACTGGTGGTCATGTAGAGTCCGTCTCAGTCGCCTCTGTGCTGGTCCCGGCCCTACCCTTTGAAGTATCTAGAGCTGGATCTAAGGTAACATTAAAACCTCCCCCCGAGTATCCGGGTCCCCTCCGAGAAATCTGACCCGTGTTTGGAAGATATAGCGAGGCGAAGGTGTACACCTGAGATACGATTTTACCTTTTATCAGCAGCATTCTACCGGCTCCATCACTTCCAGAATACATGAATTCCCACGGCAACGATATTGCGAGTGCGATGCTAGTACCGGAGGAATGCGTGTCCATCGAAAAGCTGTGGTAGACTGTAGTAAACCACTGGTTTGTAAGTTTGAACGGCCTGGCAGCGCACATATGAGTCTCCTGGAGGAAGGCGACATGAATCCTGTTAGATTTTAAATAAACATGATAGATCTCTTGCCTGGGTCGTTTAGACCCTTCACATTTAGCGAGCCCAACTTCAACACAGCTATACAACCATGTGACATTATTCAATATCAAATAAGGTAGGGACAATAGAGGAAAAAACACGAGGAGTAAAGCGGGAATATAGGAATTAGGTATAGAAGTAAAGTAGAAATAAAAGAAAAAGGAGAAAAAAAAAAGGGAAAAATAGAAGAGAGAGCAACAAAGAGACTTAGTCTGGACCGGTCAAGGCTGGAGAATGGAATACTCACTGAAAAGAATAGGATCCCAGGGGCTGCAGAAAACCATGGAAGAGCCCGTCGCAGGCCCGGGACACATCAACAATATATGTTTGACATTTATACCCAATTGACACCATCCAAGATCCCCATCGCAGACCCCCCCACACCCACCTTCCCCCCAACAAAGGCAGGTCACTGACTAAGTATGGTAAGAAAAAAGAAAATTAGGGGGGAGGGAGGACGGGGAGAACCCTAGGAATAGGGAGATTTCAATTCTTAAAACCATATAACAAACTGAGTACTGGCGCAGTCTAGCACCAAGTTTCGAAATTATCAGGAAACCAGAGACCCACCATCATTTGGTGGGTTAACCTAAAAGAAAGCATACAAATAAACAGCAGGCTTTGTTAAGCAGAGAATTCTCAGGTCGAAGTGCTTCCTCCAGGTTCTCTCCGTCGTCGCGTCTGTCTATCAACTCATGGTCTACGGGGCACCGTGCCGATGATGGAGCTCTAGTGTAGCCTTCCAGGGAGAGCCAAACTGGAAATGGTGTAGTGTTCAAAAATGTAAATAGTCCGTGCAAATCATCTTTTTGTCCACAAGTAATACATCTTGCCCTCTCGCCTCACAATCAGATGAAAAAGGTGGCCCAATCTATAAGCAGCACCAGGCTATTTGACCTTCACTAGGAGTGGGCGAAGCGGTTGTCTCATGTATAGCGTGCGGCTGGAAACATCAGGAAAGAGGCGAGTAGGAGCGTCATCCATAGTGATTGAACCAAAGGACCACGCAGCCTGGACAATCGCATCTTTGTCCGTAAAATTATGCAATCTGCAGAGAACGTCTCATTTATTTGCACTATCAATAGGGCCAGCACGTGACACCCTATCCAATGTATCAATCTTGTATATAGATCCCGAGGGTCTATGGGTAACCATATTGAAATTATACAAAGTTTTCTGCAAAAGAGTCTCTGATGTAATCGACTCAGGGATGCCTTTGAGACGAATATTGTTACGTCTCTCCCTGTTTTCCTGATCGTCTGATTGTAGAGTAAGTGACACTGTGGGAATGTGCACGGACCACTTCTTTCTCTAGAGTCCCCTGTCCAGTTCTCCAATGCAGTGACTGCCTCCTCAATAGCTGTGGCTTTCTCTCTGAGGGATTCTGTGTCCTCTTTAATAACACCCAGAGCCCTTTCCTCAGAGGCTTCGAATTTTTGCACCACAGCATGTACATTTTGCTTAGATGGTAGGGCTTGTATACAGTGTTGGCCAAAAGTATTGACACCCCCTGCAATTCTGTCATATAATACTCAGTTTCTTCCTGAAAATGATTGCAATCACAAATTCTTTGGTTTTATCTTCATTTAATTTGTGTTCAATGAAAAAAACACAAAAAGAATTGTCCTAAAGCCAAATTGGATATAGTTCCACACCAAACATAAAAAAGGGGGTGGACAAAAGTATTGGACATGTTAGAAAAATCATGTGATGCTTCTCTAATTTGTGTAATTAACAGCACCTGTAACTTACCTGTGGCACCTAACAGGTGTTGGCAATAACTAAATCACACTTGCAGCCAGTTGACATGGATTAAAGTTGACTCAACCTCTGTCCTGTGTCCTTGTGTGTACCACATTGAGCATGGAGAAAAGAAAGACCAAAGAACTGTCTGAGGACTTGAGAAACCAAATTGTGAGGAAGCATGAGCAATCTCAAGGCTACAAGTCCATCTCCACAGACCTGAATGTTCCTGTGTCTACCATGCGCAGTGTCATCAAGAAATTTAAAGCCCATGGAACTGTGGCTAACCTCCCTAGATGTGGACGGAAAAGAAAAATTGACAAGAGATTTCAATGCAAGATTGTGCGGATGGTGGTGTGGTGATGTGGCCCCTGGCCGGGTGCATCACACGGTTTATCAATGCAGGTCTCTGTTCACATGGGCCGGTTTTCCTGATTGTGTGTGCTGTGTGAAACCTGTCCGATGTACAGGGGGTTAACAGCTGAAGGGTTTTCATGCGCTGAGTGAATAGCTGATTGTGAGTGCTGAAGATCTGCGAGATTCATGAGCCTAATGAGCGGCAGTGTCTGAACCTGGTGTAAGTGCTTTGCTGGGCTAAACCTGAATGGTGCACAGGGGGTTAATCACATCTCAGGTCTGTGTGTGAGTGAAGATGTGCTGATTGACTCACTGTGTTGCAGCTGTGAGTGAGCACCTGGATAAGAACGTGCCAGGTGTCTGAGTGAGGAGAGGACGATGGGAGTCAGAAGTCCAGACCACTGCCATGTGAGGAGGTGCTGGAAGTGATCCGTCCCCGGTGGGGGAAGTGATGGGAGCCTGCCAGCTCCATGCCGGTGGCACAAAGATGCGTGCATGCCAGCATGTGTCCAGGACCGAGGACGGCTCAAGGGCCAGGCGGTCATATGTGTGATGAGGACAGAGGATGGCTCAAGGGCCAGGCGGTCAGATGTGCGGTGTGAGAGACCGAGTACGGCTCAAGAGCCAGGCGGTCACAGCCGACTTTGGGACTGACTGAGTGAGTCATGATATGGTCCCGTTGATCCAGATGTAAGTGTCCCGGATCCCGGTGGATCCGTGGAGGTCTTGTGTGTACTGAGTGACAGGGTTCCTGGTACTATTGTGGGCCCTGAGTATGTAGCATATGGGTTTATGTAAAAATGCCATGAATGCGTGTCATGCGTGTGTCATAATGGTTCATGAAAAAGTGCCATGTGTGATGACTCTGTGCAATAGGATGGGGAATGATCCCTGTCAGGGTGATAGACTGTGATGGCCATCATTAGAACCAGACTGAGGTCTGCAAGGGTCGGTGGGTGACGCCTTGAAGTTCTGGGGAAAACGTATGTGAATGTCCTGTAATGTAATGTCATATGGGAATGTCATATAATGCAATGTAAGGATATGCATATTATATGTGAAAATGGAATTACAGTGTTATGGTTTATGTGTTGAAAGCGGTTTATGACAGAAATTAATAAATCCGCTGGTTATGTTACGTTGAAATGTAGTCTCTGCTGTCATTTTCCCCGTGCCAAGCGGGTTCCCCTAGGGCGCTACCTCACAGTGGATAGAGAACCTTGACTAACATCCAAACAAGTTCAAGCTGCCTTGCAGTCCGAGGGTACAACAGTGTCAACCCGTACTATCCGTCGGCGTCTGAATGAAAAGGGACTGTATGGTAAGGAGACCCAGGAAGACCCCACTTCTTACCCCGAGACATAAAAAAACCAGGCTGGAGTTTGCCAAAACTTACCTGAGAAAGCCTAAAACGGTTTGGAAGAATGTTCTCTCTTTTTGGGCAAAGGCATCAACATAGTTTACTGAGATAAAAAGAGGCATTCAAAAAAAAGAACATGGTCCCTACAGTCAAACATGGCGGAGGTTCCCTGATGTTTTGGGGTTGCTTTGCTGCCTCTGGCACTGGACGTCTTGACCATGTGCATGGCATTATGAAGTCTGAAGACTACCAACAAATTTTGCAGCATAATGTAGGGCCCAGTGTGAGAAAACTGGGTCTCCCTCAGAGGTCATTGATCTTCCAACAGGACAATGACCCAAAACACACTTCAAAAAGCACTAGAAAATGGTTTGAGAGAAAGCACTGGAGACCTTCTAAGGTGGCCAGCAATGATTCGAGACCTGAATCCCATAGAACAACTGTGGAGAGATCTAAAAATGCAGTTTGGAGAAGGCACCCTTCAAGTACCAGGGACCTGGAGCAGTTTGCCAAAGAAGAATGGTTAAAATTCCAGCAGAGCATTGTAAGAAACTCATTGATGGTTACCGGAAGCGGTTGATCGCAGTTATTTTGGCTAAAGGTTGTGCAACCAAGTATTAGGCTGAGAGTGCCAATACTTTTTGTCTGGCCCATTTTTGGAGTTTTGTGTGAAATGATCAATGTTTTGGTTTTTGCTTCATTCTCTTTTGTGTTTTTTCATTGAAGACAAATTAAATGAAGATAATAATACCAAAGAATTTGTGATTGCAATCATTTTCTGGAAGAAACTGGTATTATCTGACAGAATTGCAGGGGTGTCAATACTTTTGGCCAACACTGTAAGCTCCTTAATGTACTGTAGCTCATATTGGGAGCTAGTGGGTGAGGAGGGGGAGACTGAGCTGCCTCAGCCTTAGAGCCCTGCATATCATCCAACTCACCGTCTGTCTCCTTGTCCCCCTCCTGGCACCACACTGCTCCGCAACAGGGTAATCTTCTGCCCCTAGCTCTGTTTCCTGATGCTGGGAGGGATCTGCCATCTGCTTGTGACTGCTCTGTGTGAGCGGCTTAGCGTGCAAGCTCCTTTGCTGCAGCTGTGGGAGAAAGAGGCGGGGCCTTCCTAATGGAGCCCGACGCCATTACTGCAGCTTTCCGCGCGGACCCGCCAGTGGCTTAAAGAGCCTGGTGATTTCGGGCTGGCTCTTCATGGGTCCCACAGGCGTGTACGGCTTGGGGTGGCCTCCCGTCTCCTTTTCCTGGACATTCCAGGCGGGCTTATAGAGGTAGCGTCGTTTTTTTGTCCCGGTCCTGCATAGCTGAAGGAACACGTATCTTCACTCTGCCATGTTCAGGCCATGCCCCCCTCTTTCTCTTCTCTTTTTCACTTTTTTTTTTTTTTCTGCTTTTCTCTTGTAGATGGGCTTGAGATTTATATACAGCATTCTAAAATTATTTATATAAGTACATAGTGATGGTGGACGTACTTCATATGGGAAAAACCTGGTGAAAAGTTCCCTTTTTAAAATGGTTTGGCGCAGCAGCAACATGAAGGCTATGTGCGCACATTGTGTATTTTGTGAAGAAAATTTCTGCACCAAGAGAGGCAGAGAGAGGCTTACTCAGAGCAGACAAAGTGGGATTCCAGCCCAACTGAAGTCTTTCATCTGGAGTTTTGCAAATATCTCCTCGAAATCCATCGCAGCACCTTACACACAGCTTATCGGGCAGAGCAGGACTGATTTTCCCTTATGGCTCACTGTACACAAGAGGGTGCTATCACATCAGGCGCACATGAAGAGAAGCAACCCCTGCTCCTAACATCATAAAGCCCTGCTGAGCTGGAGCCCAGAGCAAGTCAGGACTCCTGCCGTCAGTGTAGCCAAAGTCAGCAATAACAACAGATCAAACTAAGGGGATCTCGGAGAGCTGCAAAATGCAATATATAGAGGGTTGGAAGAGTGGATTAGAGAACTCCCAGAAACTCACCATCTACCAGTCACTGTGGAGAGACTACACTCTGGCCCCATATCAACCCCCCCCCCCCCCCCCCCACACCGGTCAAAGTGACTGAGTGCCTACAGCCTTTGGCAATACTAATTGTATTTTGGTCCTACCAATGAAACCTACTTGAATTTGAGAGAAAGGGTATCTTATAATTTCAGAGCATTTAATAAAGCGTGTATGTTTAGAAAAACATAGTAAATCCACATCAAAAAGCATTTGTTTGTTCAGAATTTTTGTTAGGGTGGTTTCATACTGGCGTTTGCAAGTGCTGCGGATAAAATTCCTCAAAAATGCAAGCGTAATGCGCATGTATCTTTAACATGGAGTGAGCATTCATGCGCAGAGACTTTTTTTGGCATGCGTACGGCTGAGTATGTGTACCAGCGTGTTGAAATTCCGCGGCCAGGAAACGCAACATGATGCTTTTTTTGGGTGCTCAAAAAAGTGCAAGCGTTCGCATGCGTACGAATGCGCATAAACTACGCATTATTCTTTATGCGTACACAATTGAACGCAAGGATTTGCAGATGCCTGCGTTTGGTATGCATGCGTATAAGACAATGCGCATGCCCAGAAAGAGATTAGCAATACCTCCCATCGCCCACCCATATCTCAGCCCACCAAACAAGCTGTATAAAGAGGGTTTCTGGCCTTCTCATGGTAAACTGCTGGATGCCACTCCCTATGGGTGGGATCTGTCAAAAAACCTACCAGAACAGTGCGGATGCTGCAGAAGAATTATAGAAGAAATGCGTTTTTTAATGTTTGTGGATGACTATGCATAAGAAAATGCTGCTTTTGCATGTGTTTTTACATGCGTTTGCGCATGCGCATCTTCCGCAGCACTTGCAAACGCCAGTGTGAAACCAGCCTAACTTTCAGGTCACTGGGTGAAAAACACTGCAAAAACACTGCAACAATTGACATGCTGCAGATTTTCTTTCTGCATCAAATCTGCACCTAATCTGCAATGAAAAAATAAGCAACATGTGCACATCACTTCAGAAGTCTGTGACTTTGCTGGTGTAAAGATAGGCATGAAGATTTGTGAAAAAAACTGCACCAAAAAAATGCATTAAAAAAATGCACTCTGTGCTCATAGCCTTACTGTCACCATTCTTTCTTGGTTCAGTGTTTTTAACTAGTTGACTACGGTGGAACTTATTGATCTGCTCTGTATTATTGGCATGTGTTATTCCACTGTCTATTTGCCCTCCTGCTAAAGGAGGAATCAAATTGTCTTTTCACATACATAAAGGTGTGCTGATGTAGCCATGGACAGGGCTCTGGCTGTGGTCAGTCACTCTGCACTCTCGTGTTTTAAACTTTTATCTTTTGTTCTATAAATACATTACAAAAAGGTGGTCAGATTGTCTCCTAAGGAGATTTGAAGCTTTAAAATACCCCAAACCGCAAAGATGTAATTCTTCAGCGCTGCACGAGACTCATTTTCTCTCCTCCAGAGTACAAAAAATTGAATTAGAATTAGGTCAGGCAGGTTTTTCATAGTGATTGAACAGTAAATCAAGAGAGGTTACTATTCCAACAAGAAACAGACTTGTTTTACAGACTGGGGATATTTTTCAGGTCTAGTGAAGAGGTTTATGAATCCTTCAGGAGAAGTGAATATATTGTAACAAGACATTTCTCATATGTGGTCTGATGACACTGCTGACACAATAGTATACAGTTCATTTCTAGGTATTCGGTAAACTAGTGTGGTATATTTTAATTATTTATACAGCACCCCAAGGTGTATTAGCAGTAACTACTCCTGTAATCGGTAACTGAAAACCACTGTTTTTGTTCCTCTCTATATACTTTAGGGGGTGCATTTTCTGTGTACCAGCACAAATAGTGCATTTTCATATTTTTCCTTATTTATTCAATAACAAATTAAGTAGTTACCGTAACCCATTCAATCCCCCAGCGATTTTCTGTTTTGTTTTTCCCTCCCCTTCTTCCAAGAGCCATAACTTTCTTTCTCCTCAATATAAATATACCAGGCCATGTTTTTTGGGGGGGCGAGTTGTGCTTTTGAATGACACCATTTATTTCACTATATAATGTTCAAGGAAAAAAATTCCAAATGCAGTGAAATTCGCAAAAATAAAAGTGCAATATACTTTTTCTGATCATCATAATGGGAGACCCAGACAATGGGGTTTAGGGCACTGCCCTCCGGAGGCCACACTAGGTACTACAAGATCTGTAGACACCGCCCCCTCCGCTTATAAACCCCTACCGCAGGGAATATCCTCAGTTTTAAACTTAGTGTGCTCGGAGGTATCACACGCTTTGCTTGCACTTCATTGCATTCTCACAGCTTACGTGATGGCGTATGAAGACAAGGTAAAAGAAGGTCCCAGTCAGGGATCTCCGGCAGTCTCCCTGTTAACCCTCGGGGAACACGCAGGTCGAGGTACCGGAGGGCCTAGTGCCTGGGCACATTGTGTCTCCCGGTACGCTGCCGTACTCCTTCCCATCCCCCCTGGGGGCTCTGGGAAGTGGGAGATAGGAGCCTTGCACAGCTCCGCTCCGTCCGAGGCCTCCCTAAATGGTGCTTACAGACCGGACTGGAGTCAGCTCTGTCCGAGGCCTCCCTAAATGGTGCTTACAGACCGGACTAGAGCCAGCCCAGTCCGAGGCCTCCCTAAATGGTGCTTACAGACCGGACTGGTGCTGAACCCCCGTCCGAGGCCTCCCATGATATGGTGCTTACAGACCAGAACGGCACTGAGATACTTCGGTGTCTCCGGTGTGCCTGGGGGCAGTGTCTGGCACTAGTGTGTTCATGACACTCAGACCGCGCGTTGCCTTCGGGTCCGCGGTTCTGGCGGTGACCCTGTGCTGGGGTCACCCTAGCTGACCGCCCTGTGTGCCACAGGGGCTGCGGCTGTGGGCTTCAGACTTTTGTCTCTAAGCCTGGGTATTTATCTTTATACCTCCCGCGCTGCAGGCTCCGGCGCTTACATTATTGTAATGGCGGCCGGGAGAGATGTGGAGCGGCCCATGTGACCTGGATGGGCGTGTGTGTGTGCTTCCCGCGTGTTTCGGCCCCGCCCTCTGTTTCTACAGCGGCGGCCATCTTTTCCCCTCACTTTCCTGCTGGGATCGTTGGAGACTGCTCTGCTGCACTCCAGGGGAGACCAGGTCTTCTTACCTCGCGGAGGCCACACACACACACCGCTCCCTTCACCACCGCTGTGCAGCGGTCGGTAAGCCACCGGTTTCCGGTGATTTTCTCCTGTTTGATATTCCCCTACCGTGGGTATGTCCTCAGGGAAGAAAGGCGCTGCCAAGGCGGCCAGTACCACCCCTGTCTGCGCTACATGCACAGGAACACTGGTGGATGGGTCCTGCAATAATTGCGGACGTCCAGACGCCCGGGCTGTTTCTGCTGAGTCAGCAGCTCCGGTGCTATACCCTGAGGTTCAGGTGATCCCAGGGCCATGGGAAAAACAAAGCGAGTTGAATACTTCTATGTTGTCCCAATTGTCCTCCATGTCGCAATCCCTGGAGGCACTAACAAGGAGACTGGATGCTCCAGCTACTCCTTCAAGCTACCCCCGGGTGTCTCCATCTTCCACCGTGAGACCCCTTAAGCGGGCTCGCCGGGAGGATTCACCCGAGCTCCAGATCCTCTCTGAGGAGGAGCGTCACTCTGACGGTGACGAGGATGATGGGGGTTCAACTCTCGGGTCGGTGTCTGAACCAGCTGAAGGGGTGGAGGATCTGGTGTCCTCCATCAACGAGACTTTACGCCTCGGGTTACCCCTCAGGAGACAGCCGTTCACCCGAAGGAGGTCTATCAGTGGTTACAACCCGAAGCTAGACCATGTGGTTCCTTTTTGGACCACACTAACTTTGAAAGGGTGGTTAGAGCTCCCAGGGTACACCCTGGACGGCGTTATGTCCGCAAATCCAAGGACAATCGCTTTCCCTTTCCTCAGGAGGTGCTTCAGGAGTGGTCGCAGTCCCCGAAAGTGGACGCTTCCATGACCAGGATTGCTGCACGCTCCCTTTTCTCTGCCTCTGATAGCTCCTCACTGAAGGATGCGACAGACAGACAGGTCGAACAACTCGCCAAGTCGTCTTATGAGGCTGTGGGGTCGTCATTTGCCCCGAGTTTTGCTGCGGTCTGGACTCTGCAGGCGATCACATCCTGTCTGGATGGTATTGCTGACATAGCAGGTGTCAACTCTGAAGTCCTGGCACTTACAGAGAGGGCAAAAGCCTATGCAGATTATGCTAGGACGGCGTCTCTGGAGACTGCCACTCGCTCAGCTGTGGCTTCGGCCAATGCAATAGCGATCCGCAGATTGTTGTGGCTACGTCTATGGGACTCAGATGCCACGTCAAAGAAGATTCTGCAGAATCTTCCTTTCTCGGGTGACAGGCTGTTTGGTGCCGAGCTGGACAAGTTGATCAAAGACTCTTCGGAGTCCAAGATTCCACAGAACAGACCTAAGCCTAGGTATACTGTGAAGAGGAACCCTAAACAGTGGTCCTTTCGTCCCAGCTCACAGCCGTTATCGTCCTCCGCTCGCGCGGACCGTGGAACCAAGACTTCTCAGCAGTGGCGTCCCAAGAGTCGCCAGAAGAAGTCGGCAGGTACAACAGCTGCCGCCCCCAAAACCACTTCCGCATGACTCGCTCCCTCTTCCTGCCTCCCCACAGGTTGGGGGTCGCCTGTCTCTATTTCAAGACGAGTGGCGACTCCACATCCAAGATCAGTGGGTTCGAGACATTGTCTCAAGAGGATACAGGATAGAGCTGTCATCACAACCCACACACCGATTCCATCGGTCTGTTCCATCTCCAGAAAAGGCTCAGGCTTTTTATCTGGTGTTGGAGGGACTCCGCAGAGACGGAGTGGTGGTCCCAGTGCCCACTGGGGAGAGGTTCAAGGGTTTTTACTCCAACCTCTTTATCGTCCCGAAGAAGGACGGCTCCTTCCGCCCGGTTCTGGACCTCAAGCTGTTCAACCGCCACGTGTTGGTTCGGAAGTTCCGCATGGAATCCCTGCGCACCGTGATCGCGGCTGTGTCGCAGGGCGACTTCCTAGCGTCCATAGACATCCGCGACGCTTACCTTCACGTGCCCATTGCACCGTCTCATCAACGATGGTTGAGATTCGCAGTGGGGGAAGAGCACTTCCAATTCGTGGCGCTGCCTTTCGGGTTGGCCTCGGCCCCCCGGGTGTTCACGAAAGTGATGGCATCAATGATGGCCTTACTGCATGCGCAGGGACACGCCGTCATCCCTTATTTAGACGACCTGCTGGTCAGAGCGCCATCGGAACACCTGTGTCAGCGGAGCCTGCAGGCGACCATGCAGTCTCTGGAGCAGTTCGGGTGGCTTCTCAACATCCAGAAATCCACCCTGGTCCCAACCCAGTCACTGACGTATCTGGGCATGGACTTCCATACGGACTCTGCTCTAGTGTCCCTGCCACGAGCCAAACAACTGGCCATCCAGTCAGGAGTGCAGGATCTCCTCAGATCACCTCATTCATCCCTGCGGGTATTGATGAAGCTGGTGGGACGCATGGTGGCAGCAATAGAGGCGGTGCCTTTCGCACAGTTTCGCCTCCGTCCTCTGCAACTGGAAATACTCCAGAGGTGGGACAAGAGGACGTCCTCTCTGAATCAGCTGGTGGTCCTCTCCCAGCCGACCAGGGATGCTCTGCAGTGGTGGCTTCAGCCGAGTCACCTGTCGAAGGGACGATCCTTCCTGAAGCCATCGTGGTTAGTGGTGACCACCGACGCCAGTCTGAAGGGCTGGGGCGCGGTGTTCTTACACCACAGAGCTCAAGGTCTCTGGACACGTTCAGAGGCAACGTTGCAGATCAACGTACTGGAGCTCAGGGCGGTCTATCTGGCACTCCTGGCCTTTCGAGTGTTCCTATCCGGACAACCGATTCGGGTTCAGTCCGACAATGCGACGACTGTCGCCTATATAAATCACCAGGGAGGAACCAGGAGTGCACAGGCTCTGGCGGAAGTCCACCGCATTCTTTCATGGGTGGAAGCCAACAACTGCTTGATTTCCGCAGTCTACATCCCAGGTGTCGAGAATTGGGAGGCAGATTACCTGAGCCGACAGGGGATGGACGCCGGAGAAGGGTCTCTCCATCCGGACGTCTTCCGGGACATCTGCATCAGATGGGGGACCCCGGATGTGGATCTGATGGCCTCCCGGCTGAATCATCAGGTGCCACAATACATGGCAAGATCGTGGGACCCTCAGTCTCTGGGGGCAGATGCTCTAGTCCTGAGTTGGTCAGATTTTCGCCTGCCATATGTTTTCCCGCCTCTGGCACTGATGCCCAAGGTCCTGTGGAAAATCAAAACAGAATGTCACACAGCCATTCTAGTGGCTCCGGATTGGCCGAGGAGGTCCTGGTATCCGGATCTGTGGCAACTGTCCGGCGGACACCGGTGGGCTCTTCCAGACCGCGCAGATCTCCTCGCGCAGGGCCCCTTCTTCCGCCCCAATTCCAGGGCCCTCAGATTGACTGCATGGCTCTTGAGGCCTGGCTCTTAACATCCAGGGGTTTCTCTCCTGCGGTGGTTTCCACCATGAACCGAGCTAGACGGCCTACGTCACGGAAGATTTACCACAGAACGTGGAAAGTCTTTTTCGCCTGGTGCTCCTCTGGGGGACATGTACCTTGGCCTTTGTCGATCCCGACCCTATTGGCTTTTTTGCAGTCAGGTTTGGAGTTGGGCCTTTCCCTCAGTTCCCTGAAGGGTCAGGTATCAGCGCTGTCTGTACTATTCGACAGGCGCTTGGCGCTCCTCCCAAAGGTTCGTCAATTCCTCCAAGGGGTATCTCGTGTGGTTCCGCCGTATAGGCGACCTCTGGACCCTTGGGATCTCAACATGGTCTTGGCGGCTTTACAGAAACCACCTTTTGAGCCATTGAGAGAAGTCTCTCTCTCTTATTTGTCACAGAAAGTGGTCTTTCTGGTGGCGATTACGTCCCTGAGACGGGTCTCTGAACTGGCGGCACTGTCGTGCAAGTCACCCTTTCTGGTGGTTCACCAAGACAAGGTGGTGGTACGCCCGCGGGCGGAATTCTTACCAAAAGTGGTCTCCACTTTTCATTTGAACCAGGAGATTGTTCTCCCATCATTTTGTCCCGCTCCTGTTCATCAGGTTGAGCGCGACCTTCACACTCTGGACCTCGTACGGGCTGTACGCATTTATGTGTCCAGAACTGCCTCCTTCCGAAGTTCGGACTCCTTGTTCGTACTGACGGCGGGTCGCTGTAAGGGGTCAGCGGCGTCAAAATCAACCTTGGCCAGATGGATCAAGGCACCCATTCAAGAGGCTTACCGTTCTTCTGGTTTGCCTCTTCCGGTAGGCTTGAAGGCGCACTCGACCAGAGCTGTCGGTGCCTCCTGGGCCTTGCGACATCGCGCCTCTGCTCTACAGGTGTGTCAGGAGGCCACTTGGTCCAGTCTGCACACCTTCTCTAAGCACTATATGGTGCATGCCCATGCCTCTGCGGATGCAAGTTTGCGCAGGCGGGTCCTCCAGGCGGCGGTTGCCCACCTTTGAGGGGGACCGCGTATGCAAACGTCTGTTGAGGAACTTTTTTCCCGCCCTGGGGTATTGCTTTAGGACATCCCCATTGTCTGGGTCTCCCATTATGATGATTCAAGAAAAAAGAATTTACGGTACGTAAACAAAATTCTCTTTATTGCTTTCATTTATTTATTTATTTTTATTCACCATGTTCACTATATCGTAGAACTTATGTGCCAGTCTGATGCCTCTGGTTGGTACGAGTTTGTAGATACCAAACATGTATACCTAAGGCTGGGTTCACATTTGCGTTTGTGTCTGCATGCAGAGGGCTTGCAGACGTAAACGCTGCCATACTGACATCGGTATCGTGCCCGGCCAGCTAATCGGCAATCCTGGCGGCGATCAACGGCAGAGAACTCCTCCCGGCTGCCACTGATCTCCCGACGCGGTCGGTGCGGGAGATTTAAACATCTGTCAGACACAGTCGGGAGATCAGCGGCAGCCGTGCCCGGTAGATAAGTGGCTGCTCCAGCTGATCTCCCGGTGACCGCTGCTGAACACCCGGGAGATCAGTGGCAGCCACCGGGAGTGATTTCAATGAGATCCGTAGCGTTCTCCTGCGCTGTCATGCGTAGGACACTGCGGATCCATTGAGATCCATCAATTTTTTGCGCACTTGTGGGCGCTTGCTGATAAAACAAGCGCCCGTGAATGCACAAAAAATGCAACAGGCTGCATTCGAAGGGCGAAGGAGGGCGCATAAATTATACGCATCCAAACGCAGCTAGTATGCGTTCCCATGTTAAACATAGGAACACAGTGCGCATGCGTTTGGCTGTGTTCGGTTACACTTCGCTTCAAACACAAATGTGAAACCAGCCGAAGTGGTGGAAAAAAAAAATGCAGACGTTTTTTAACAGAATTGCACTTTAGTAGTCATTTTCCAGTGACCTGTAGCAATTTTTTTTGTGGATCTGGGGCTTTGACAGCTTACGTTTTGCATCTTGATTTGACATTGTTAATTATACCATTTGTGGGTAGATGTGATGTTTTGATCACCTGTTATTACATTTTATTGCAATGTTGCAGCAGCCAAAAAATATAATTTTGAACCTTGGCCTTTTTTTTTCTCCGTTATGCAGTTTACAGATCTGATTAATTGATTTTATATTTTGATTTTCATTTCTGAACGCTGCGATACCAAATGTGTATATTTAATCCAACTTTATTTTCAATGGCAGATTTTAACATTTTAGTTTATTTATTTTTTTAATATTTACATTTTTCCTTTTTTAAATTTTTTTTTTTTACATGGCCCCTTAGAGCGCCTTAGCACAGCAGTGTGTGATTGCCTGTGTTTTGCTGAAAGATGCATCCCTCTGCACAGCACAAATGATCACTTTCTGCCAGTGACGTCAGTTGGGCATCGCTGGTAGGAAGTGATTCATGACAGTATTCAGGGTCATCAGATGATCCCACGCTGTCATGGCAATGCATCGACGTCCTATGATTGTATTATGGGGCTGCCGATGCAGGCGGGGAAGAGCGCGTTTCCAGCCGCAGACCTTTAGAATGCACTATCAGCAATTGACAGCGCGATCTAAAGGGTTAACTGTGCCAATGGGATTGCTGATCCGATCAGTGCTGTTAGCTACAACTCAACTGATCTGATCAGCTGACAAAGGGGTATGATGCGAGCTCAGCTTTGCATCAAAGGGAGTGAACACGGCCAAGGGCATACATACAAGTCTTTGGTTGTGAAGGCGTTCAAACTGGTAACAAATATTGTACTTGGCTTATAATTTCTATAGCTATGAATACAGACATGCACTATCTGCATATAGTGGTTGGTAATAGACTTTATGGACTGTCCTGAAGAGTGGTTTTTGAAAGCTTGAGAATCCTTGAAAATGTTCAATATTTCTGCTTACATTTTGACCTGAAACCACATCAGATTTTCACACAATTACTAAAAGTAGATAAAAACAACCAAATCGAACCAAATGATTAAAAATGTTTAACAAGTCATCAGGCTGGAAAAGGTTACAAAACTATCTGTAAAGAGTTTAGACAAATTATGCACAATCGGAGGAAATTCAAGTCCATTATTACCTTCGAACACGGGACTGCTACTCAACACAAAAGACAATGATGTTGACTACTGCCAGGTACGACAAGGATAAATTTGAGATGAACAAGCTAGAAGTGGTAAAGAACTTTAACCTACTCGATCAATGATAACCTAAGATGCAGCGACGACACTGGAAGTCAATAGGAGAATAGCTATGAGCAAATCAACAATTAAGTCACTGAACAAGGTCTCCAAATCAAGGAATATTTCACTGGTGATGGAGACACAGCTCGTACGTAGCCTGGTCTTTTCTGTAGTAACATCTGGAAATGAAACATGGACGATACAGAAACAAGACAAAAGAATCAATGGCTTCTAAATATGGAACTGTAGAAGGATGTCAATACTATGGATGGCAAGTAGAACAAACAAATCCATTTTGGAACAAATCAAGCCAGGCGTGTCACTTGAAGCAAGGATCACCAAGGTACGACTTGCCTATTTTAGACACATCATACGAAGAGAAAAATCACTAGAGAAGGACATTCTGGTAGGAATAAGGTACAAGGCGACGATAAGCAACCCTACTGTCAAGATAATGGCAGAGAAAACCCTGATTGAGATATCTAGGCTCAGACAAGATCGATCTTCCTACAGAGCGTTTAACCAGCTGAAAGCTGATAAATAATAATAAAATATTACCTTCCGCTTTGGGAGGTCAACTAACAAAGATCACTATGAGTAAGGTGTGTGATATGCTGCAAAATCATAAAGGAAGCCGAGGTAATTTTTAAACAACTAAAGACACCTCACATTCATGTTAATCAGTCCACCATCAGGAGGACACTGATCAAAAATGGTGCATATGGCAGGATTGAAAAGAACAAAAAGCCACTGCTCTCCTCAAACATTATTGCTGTCAGTCTGCAGTTTACTAAAGGTCACCAGTATAAAGTCAGATCTATCCCTGTACATGGTCACAGGAAGAGACCTGTCAGTCATTGGCAGTGGGCATAACAGCCCCCGATTCCGTACCTGTGCAGCCTCGTCCTCGGTTGGCTTTTAAAGTGAGTTTTTCTCTGCAACGCTTCAGCATTTGAGCCAAACATACCTGGGGAATTCATGCAGTCACTGTCCAATACCTGCTGCTAGTGAATGTCAGTTGTTTCTAGTTCTTTGTCCTGGAGCACACCATTGTCAACACTGTTTTCTTTTTGTCAGTTTGATGCACTTTTGTTTTTTGTGAAAAAAAAAATGGCTATCTGATTAATTGTGTTAATTGCCTCATGTTCCTCTATCTGTGTTTTCAGACTTCAGGCCCGCATTGCCCATCGGATCCAGGAACTAGAAAACTTACCAGGTTCTCTGCCTCCAGATCTGAGAACAAAAGCTACAGTGGAGTTAAAAGCTCTGAGACTTTTAAACTTCCAGCGCCAGGTGACTACTTATTATTTATTATTTTTCTCTTCAAAAAGTTTGCCTCATAGTTTAAAATCAAATTAAATTAGTTGGAACAAATATTGTAAATTGTAAATTTTTATGTCTGGTGTCAAGATTGAAGAAAACACTGGATTGGGAACCTTGTGGGTGTGATTTTCAAACTACAATATTTTTACAGAAATATTTCATGTTTGCCACAACTATTCATTTGAAAAAAAATATTTCTTAATTTCTGTAATGTTTTGAGATGTGCACCCTAAGTGCAAGATTTTAATTTCTTGTATCTTTAAATATAAACCATTAGTATGTACACATTTAGTATAGATATAATGTGGTGGGAGGGTATAATTTGTTCATTCACGCACTATAGTGTTCTTTATAAATCTCCATAGGTCTCTAAAGTGATTTTTAGCCTTTGCAATATTGAATTAATTTTTTTTCTATGTCCCAGCTGAGACAGGAGGTTGTGGCATGCATGCGTCGGGATACTACACTTGAGACAGCCCTCAACTCCAAAGCTTACAAGAGGAATAAGCGACAGACCCTTCGTGAAGCTCGTATGACTGAGAAACTGGAAAAGCAGCAGAAAATTGAACAGGAACGGAAACGTAGACAAAAGCACCAGGTACAGCAAACTTTCCTGGGATAGCAACATGGTCATCATAGTAAATATACATCCCTGAGGCCAGCATCATGCTGTCTCATCTTTATATAAATAGATCCATATGTATCGATTTATATAATAAAAACAATATTTCACATCTACTAAAGGAGGCAGCTTATGCAAATATGGCTAACTAAACAATCAGAAGAACTGAATATTGCTGTTACATATCAATCAAATTTACAATTGGTGTATACTACAACTAACAACAGTCACCAATGCTAATGATTAGTGATTGGGTAGTCCACCTCTGTTAAACTCTATACCATCTTGTACATTCTTGGCATATTCTTATTGTAATAGATGAGTGTCTGAGTCAGGTAAAATAAAGCCTTAGGGTACCGTCACACCCGGAGACATTGCCGGCGATTTTGCAGGTGGTGCAGGGGCGTGGCCTATTGGCGGCAACATAGCTGGTGAGTCGCCCCGTGTAACGCGGCGATTTTGCTCCGAAAAATCGGCTGAGAGTGGTCACCTGGTCACCAGGCAACCACTCTCAGGCGATATGTATGCATCACCCCGTGTAACATCGCGATCGGCGATCTTACAGGCAATGGGAGCCAAAGGCTCCCATGTTACAGGATTTCTGCTGGGGTTTCTAGACACCCCACCAGCGACGTCGCCTGAAACATCGCCAAAGCGGCGCCGGAGGTATCGCCGCGTGTAAACACGCGACGGCGACGCTGGCAGGGTGCCTAAAACGTGCGCAATCCCGTGCGTCGCCTGCGATGTCACCTGGTGTGACGGTACCCTTAAGCTTCATAATTTAATCAGCAGTTTCATATGCATGGCCAATTTATGGGCTTTTTCTTATTTTTTACTTTTCTGGCAAATCCTGTGAACCTGCATCACTCCTAAAAATGGGGCCGTATCTTAACCCCTTAAGTACCAATGACTGCTATACCCATCATGGCTTTGAACTGTCACTGCATGTAAACACTTTGTTTGATCAAAGAAATGCAGAAAATATCATCCTAAATTTACCACTAACATGAAGTCCAATATGTCATGAAAAAAGTCTTGTAATCACTGGGATATATTGAAGCGTTCCAGAGTTACTCATATAAAGTGAGTCAGAATTGCAAAATGAGGCTGGGTCCATAAGGGGTTAAGCAACTGTCAGCAGAGAGATAGCCATGAAGTTGCAAATGCTGAGTAGTGTCTCCATTAACCACTGGCCATTAATGTAACCACTAATCAGTTCAACCTACATCTCTTTTCACCTGACCTCATATAAATGTATGCTGTGCCAAGGAAAAAGAACAACTCATGTTAAAATCCAACATGCCCTATCCACCCTTCCCAGACTTTCACAAGGCCCCATACACATTACATCATGAAGTGACTGGTTCTTCTGATTTATCCAGCTTTATACCCATCATCAAAAAATGAAAAGCAGCACTCCTTCCTAGAGATGTTAAGTGCCTTTATAGGGTCCTCAGGATGTCAAATGGTGATGTTTCGCTTACACAGAACCTTCTGCCACCCTTTATACCCATACACACAGAGGTGGTGTATATTGTAATATTGTATAGTTCTAGGTCATTGAGCAGTGACAGATGCTCTACTTACAGACTTGCCTGCTCAACCCACACAAATTGTACGATTCCTGGCCGGTCCCTCTTACCTGCATACTATGTGCTTCTTGTCTATGTCACACACCATACATTGTAAGGATGTGTATTCACTATTGGGTAAAAATTAACAGTACAAAATTTTGTGGATGTCGTATTAAGGGTGCTTTCACATCAGCGTTTTCGTAATTCGCGGCAGATGCGGTGAAAAAACCGCATCTGCCGTGTTTGCCGCATAACCGTTCCACTTGCGGCACGGTTGCGGTTTTTTCTATGCAAAGTATAGGCATACTTGCGGCAGGTGCGGCAAGTGCGGTTTTGCACTTGCGGCAGGTGCGTCCGCGAAAAAAACCGCGGCTTACTGCGGTTTTTTTCGCGGCCGCACCTGCCGCAAGTGCAAAACCGCACTTGCCGCACCTGCCGCAAGTATGCCTATACTTTGCATAGAAAAAACCGCAACCGTGCCACAAGTGGAACGGTTATGCGGCAAACGCGGCAGATGCGGTTTTTTCACCGCATCTGCCGCGAATTACGAAAAACGCTGATGTGAAAGGGCCCTTAGGCTTTTCTCAAATACATAGTAATTCTGTCACTTTTATGAATAGTGTTATTTTTAATTAATGGTCATTTTTACCACATGTCTTGCCTTCTTAATTACAGGAATATCTTAACAGTATATTACAACATGCTAAAGACTTTAAAGAATACCACAGATCTGTCACTGGCAAAATCCAGAAACTTTCTAAAGCTGTGGCTACATGGCACGCAAACACAGAGCGTGAGCAGAAGAAAGAAACTGAACGAATAGAGAAAGAAAGAATGAGAAGATTGATGGTAAGTTAGCTGCAAAGAGACTGCAGTCTGCCTAAGAAGCGTACAAGTGAGCTTCCAGTATGTTCTCACACATTTCCAATAATCTACTGCAGCAGGCAGATGGTGCTCCTAGTTTCTGGAGGCTGTAAGCAGGGAAAAAACATATCGTGCACACTCAGCGATCTCCAAAAGAATAAAGCTGGTTTTATGCCCGTGCGGCTTCACTGACATTGTGCTTCTGATTTTAGGCGGCACAGTGAAGCATTGCATTATCTCATGACTTCTACTGTTGCTACCTTTTGATACTGTCCAGATGCTCTGACAGTGATGGTTTGCAGAACAGGTTCTGTTATATAGTTTGATTTGTTTTTTCCAGAGACTTCTTACAGCACCATAATATCTACTCCCTCTCCCACATATTCCATAACTTTGCTTACACATCTGGACCACATCATATTGTGTATTGCACTGTACATTTATAGCACATGAACAAAAAAGCCATTGTAGTGTAATTGTCCAGTATAGTGAAATGCAAACTGTCAAAACATTTAACTTCTGTTAGCAGCTCTTTAATCTTGAGAGTAGCATTAATATAGGATTTAGGCGTCTGATTACGGTGATGTCACTTATTAGACTGTGTTTGGTTTTTCAATACAATCATTGATTATCACTAGAGCATTGTTTTTCTGGTCATCATAATGGGAGACCCAGACAATGGGGTTTAGGGCACTGCCCTCCGGAGGTCACACTAGGTACTACAAGTTTGTAGACACCGCCTCCTCTGCTTATAAACCCCTACCGCAGGGAACATCCTCAGTTTTTAACTTAGTGTGCTCGGAGGATCACGCTTTGCTTGCACTTCACTGCATTCTCACAGCTTACGTGATGGCGTCTGAAGACAAGGTAAAATGGTTCCGATCGGGACCTGCGACAGCCTCCCCGCTCACCCTTGTGGAACACGCAGGTGGAGGTACCGGAGGGCCTAGAGCCTGGACACTGTGTTCTCCCGGTACGCTGTCGCGCTCCTTTCCATCCCTCTCTGGGGGGCTCTGGGGAGTGGGAGATGGGAGCCTTGCACAGCTCCGCTCCGTCCGAGGCCTCCCTAAATGGTGCTTACAGACCGGACTGGAGCCAGCCCAGTCCGAGGCCTCCCTAAATGGTGCTTACACTCCGGACTGGTGCTGAACCCCCGTCCGAGGCCTCCCTAAATGGTGCTTACAGACCGGACCGGCACTGAGGCACTCTGTGTCTCCTGTGTGCCTGGGGGTAGTGTCTGTCACTTTATGTGTCCTGACACTCAGACCGCGCGTTACCCTCGGGTCCGCGGATCTGCTGGTGTACCCTGTGCTGGGGTCACCCTGGCTGACCGCCCTGTGTGTCACAGGGGCTGAGGCCGTGGGCTGCGGATGTTTGTTTGTGCATGCAGTCTGTGTGTAGTATTTTACACTAATTCCCGCGCTGCGGGCTCCGGCACCTTCATGCTGAGGCTGCTTGGAGGATGGGAAGCAGCCCGTGCGGTGACGTCATCGATGGGCGTGTGTGTGTGTTTCCCGCGTGTTTTCGGCGCCGCCCACAGTTTCACTGTCGGCGGCCATCTTTACCCTCACTTCCCGGCTGGGATCTGTATGCAGCGTGCGCCTGCACTCCAAGGGGAGACCGGAAACCGTCGCGGAGGTCACACACACACACCGCTTCCTCCTACCGCTTTACTGCGCGGTCGGTAAGCCACCGGGACTCCCGGTTTTTTGTCTGCAATTTGGCTTATCTTCCCCTACTGTGGCGATGTCCTCAGTTAGGAAGCGTGCTGCTAGGGCGGCAGAGACCACCATTACCTGTGCTACATGCAATGGGACACTGGTGGAGGGGTCCTGCAATAACTGCGGACGCCCAGAGGCCCGGACTGATACTGCTGAGTCAGCAGCTCCGGTGCTATACCCTGAGGTTCAGGTGATCTCAGGGCCATGGGAGACTCAGAATAAGATCAATGAATCTCTGTTGTCCCAACTGTCCTCCATGTCGCAATCCCTGGAGGCACTTAATAGGAGGCTGGATAGCCCAGCTACTCCGTCCAGTTACCCCCGGGTGTCTCCCTCTTCTGCTGTGAGACCCCTTAAGCGGGCTCGTCGTGAGGAGTCACCCGAGCTCCAGGCTCTCTCTGAGGAGGAGCGTTCCTCTGATGGTGAGGACGATGATGGGGGTTCAAATTTCGGGTCTGTGTCTGTATCTGAACCACCAGACGGGGTGGAGGATCTGGTGTCCTCTATTAACGTGACTTTACGTCTCGTGACACCCCCTGAGGAGGTGACGGTGCACCCGAAGGAGGTCTATCAATGGCTGCGGCCAGAGGCTAGACCAAGTGGCTCCTTCATGGACCACACTAATTTTGGAAGGGTGGTTAGAGCTCCCAGGTTACATCCTGGGCGGCGTTATGTCCGTAAACCCAAGGACAATCGCTTCCCCTTCCCCCAGGAGGTGCTTCAGGAGTGGTCGCAGTCCCCGAAGGTGGATGCTTCCATGACCAGGATTGCTGCACGCTCCCTTTTCTCTGCCTCTGATAGCTCCTCGCTGAAGGATGCGACGGATAGACAGGTTGAGCAACTCGCCAAGTCTTCCTATGAGGCTGTGGGGTCTTCCTTTGCCCCTAATTTTGCCACGGTCTGGACCTTACAAGTGATTACTACCTGCTTGGATGGTATCTCTGACCTGGCAAGATCCAGTCCAGAGGTCCTGGCACTTACCGAGAGGGCAAGGGCCTATGCGGACTACGCCAGGACGGCGACTCTGGAAACTGCCACTCGCTCAGCTGTGGCTTCAGCCAATGCTATAGCGATCCGCAGATTGTTGTGGCTGCGTCTTTGGGACTCAGATACCACGTCCAAGAAGATTTTGCAGAATCTTCCGTTCGCTGGTGACAGGCTTTTTGGCACCGAACTGGACAAGCTGATAAAGGATTCTGCTGAGTCTAAGATACCGCAGAATAAGCCTAAGCCACGGTATAACCGTTAAAAGGAACCCAAAACAGTGGTCCTTTCGTTCCAGTTCGCAGTCATCAGCACCGTCCGCTCGCGCGGACCGAGGGGGAAAGCCCGCTTCTCAGTGGCGCTCTAAGAGTCGCCCAAAGAAGACGGCGGGGGCGGCAGCTGCCACCCCCAAACCCGCCTCTACATGACTCGCTCTCCCTTCCTACCTCCCCACAGGTGGGGGGCCGCTTGTCTCGCTTTCAGGACAAATGGCTACTTCACGTTCAAGATCAGTGGGTTCGAGACGTGGTCTCGCGAGGTTACAGGATAGAGCTGACGTCAAAACCGATATCCCGATTCCATCGGTCGGTCCCATCACCAGAAAAGGCTCAGGCTTTTTTCGTAGTGTTGGAGGGTCTCCGCAGGGACGGAGTGGTGATACCGGTGCCGTCCGGGGAGAGGTTCAGGGGTTTTTACTCCAACCTCTTTATCGTCCCGAAGAAGGACGGATCCTTCCGCCCGGTGCTGGACCTGAAGTTGTTCAACCATCACGTGTTGGTTCGGAAGTTCCGTATGGAATCACTGCGCTCCGTGATCGCAGCTGTGTCACAGGGGGACTTCCTAGCGTCCATAGATATCAGAGACGCTTACCTTCACGTGCCCATTGCACCAGCTCATCAGCGCTGGTTGAGATTCGCAGTGGGGGAAGAACACTTCCAATTTGTGGCGCTGCCGTTCGGGTTGGCCTCGGCACCGCGGGTGTTCACAAAAGTGATGGCCTCCATGATGGCTCTCCTGCACGTGCAGGGACATGCCGTCATTCCCTATTTAGACGACCTACTGGTCAGGGCGCCATCAGAACACCTTTGTCAAGAGAGCCTGGATGTGACCATGAGGTCTCTGGAACAGTTCGGTTGGCTCCTCAATATTCAGAAGTCAACGCTTTTTCCGACCCAGTCTTTGACATATTTAGGCATGGACTTCAACACAGCCTCAGCCCTGGTGTCTCTGCCACGAGTCAAACAGATGGCGATCCAATCAGGAGTGCAAACAGTCCTCCTGTCACCACAATCATCCCTACGGGTGTTGATGATGCTGGTGGGGCGCATGGTGGCAGCAATAGAGGCGGTGCCTTTTGCACAATTTCGCCTCCGTCCTCTCCAGCTGGAGATCCTCCGCAGGTGGGACAAAAGGTCGATTTCTCTGAATCGGCTGGTGACCCTTTCCCAACCGACCAGAGATTCCCTGCAGTGGTGGCTACAGCCACATCACTTGTCTCGGGGCCGGTCCTTCTTGAAACCGTCATGGTTAGTGGTGACCACCGACGCCAGTCTGAAAGGCTGGGGAGCGGTGTTCTTACACCACAGGGCCCAAGGCCTCTGGACTCAGTCGGAGTCGGCGTTGCAGATCAACGTGCTGGAGATCAAGGCGGTTTATCTGGCACTCCTGGCGTTTCAGAGATTCCTCTCAGGACAACCCATTCGGGTTCAGTCCGACAATGCGACGGCCGTCGCTTATATAAATCATCAAGGAGGAACCAGGAGTGCAGAGGCTCTGGCCGAAGTCCACCGCATCCTATCCTGGGCGGAGGACAACAACTGCCTGATATCCGCAGTTCACATCCCAGGGGTCGAAAACTGGGAGGCCGACTATCTGAGCCGACAGGGGATGGACGCCGGAGAGTGGTCTCTTCATCCAGACGTCTTCCAGGACATCTGCAGCAGATGGGGCACTCCGGACGTGGATCTGATGGCATCACGGCTGAATCATCAGGTGCCACAATACATGGCGAGGTCATGGGATCCCCAATCTCTGGGAGCGGACGCTCTGGTCTTGACTTGGTCCAGATTCCGTCTGCCGTATGTGTTCCCGCCTCTGGCTCTGATTCCCAGGGTGCTGTGGAAAATCAGGTCGGAGTGCAGGGTAGCCATTCTAGTGGCTCCAGATTGGCCCAGGAGGTCCTGGTATCCGGACCTGTGGCAACTGTCAGGCGGACACAGGTGGGCTCTTCCAGACCGCGCAGATTTACTCGCGCAAGGTCCATTCTTCCACCTCAATTCCAAGGCCCTCAGATTGACTGCATGGCTCTTGAGGCCTGGCTACTGACATCCAGGGGTTTCTCCCCTACGGTGGTTGCCACTATGAATCGGACTAGGAAGCCAGTCTCAAGGAAGATGTACCACAGGACGTGGAAAATCTTTTTTACTTGGTGTGCCTCTGGTGGACGGTCTCCGTGGCCCTTGGCCATCCCGACGTTGTTGGCTTTCCTACAGTCGGGTTTGGAATTGGGATTATCCCTTGGCTCCTTGAAAGGTCAAGTATCAGCACTTTCTGTGCTGTTTGACAGGCGATTGGCGCTCCTCCCGAAGGTCCATCAATTTCTGCAGGGGGTGTCACGGATGGTTCCGCCCTACAAGAGACCTCTGGACCCTTGGGACCTTAACATGGTCCTGGCGGCATTACAGAGACCACCGTTTGAACCGCTGAGAGATGTTTCTCTATCTCGTCTGTCTCAGAAAGTGGCCTTTCTGGTGGCAATTACGTCTCTGAGAAGGGTCTCAGAATTGGCTGCACTTTCGTGCAAGTCGCCCTTTCTGGTGATTCACCAAGACAAGGTGGTGTTGCGTCCTCGGCCAGAATTCTTGCCGAAGGTGGTTTCAACTTTTCACCTGAACCAGGAGATTGTTCTCCCATTTTTTTGCCCTGCTCCCGTTCATCAGGTTGAACGCGACCTCCATACTCTGGATCTCGTGAGAGCGATACGCATTTATGTGTCCAGGACCGCCTCCTTTAGGAGTTCGGATTCCTTATTTGTTCTTACGACAGGTCGCTGTAAGGGGTCCGCGGCATCAAAGTCGACATTGGCCAGATGGATTAAGGCTTCCATTCAAGAGGCTTACCGGGCTTCTGGGTTGCCTCTCCCGGTGGGATTGAAGGCTCACTCTACCAGAGCTGTTGGTGCCTCCTGGGCTTTGCGACATCGAGCGTCTGCTCTACAGGTGTGTCAGGCAGCCACATGGTCCAGCCTGCACACTTTCTCTAAGCACTATATGGTGCATGCCCATGCCTCTGCGGATGCAAGTTTGGGCAGGCGGGTTCTCCAGGCGGCGGTTGCCCACCTTTAAAGGGAACCATGTGTTATCCGTCTTGTTGAGGAACTCTTCCCGCCCTGGGGTATTGCTTTAGGACATCCCCATTGTCTGGGTCTCCCATTATGATGACCAGAAAAAAGAGAATTTTGTTTACGTACCGTAAATTCTTTTTTCTTTAATCATCAATGGGAGACCCAGCACCCACCCAGTTGTTCCGTTGCATGTTTTGCATTTGCTCTGTTCTCTGTTGAGACAGTGTTTGCCGGGTTGTTAAACCGTCTGTGCACGGCATTCTTCCCGATGTTTCGGGTGTGGTTTATTTCCTCCTCGCAGCTTATGGACCAAACTGAGGATGTTCCCTGCGGTAGGGGTTTATAAGCGGAGGAGGCGGTGTCTACAAACTTGTAGTACCTAGTGTGACCTCCGGAGGGCAGTGCCCTAAACCCCATTGTCTGGGTCTCCCATTGATGATTAAAGAAAAAAGAATTTACGGTACGTAAACAAAATTCTCTTTTTTGCAGGTGGCCAGCTCATCTGTGTAACCTTGACTCCATTGTTCACAGGAATCTGCAAATCGGGGTGGGTGGGGTTATACACAGATCAGCAATCTGAGCCGAGAAAATGGGGATTCCATCAAAACCCCAGCAGTCCAGTAAGAGAGACATTGCTGGAATTGAGGTCTCTCCCCCTATATTGTGTTCTCCGATTACATAGCAAAAACCTGCTGACAGATTCCCTTTAAGGAAACATTAGGACTATATGATTCTACATGCAAATGGAGTCCGTGGAGCCTCGATTAAGAGTCTCAAACACGAAACTAGCCAGATATCCCTCCAGGGAAGGACCTAGTGCTGGGGTGGAATCCTTGCGGAGACCACCATATTAAGTGGCCCTTTTAGTCAATATCCCACTCGGTTACGAGTTAAGGATATGACAAGGGAATTAACAGAGCCAGGTATCCATCCACAGACAGATGTTTCGGGATATTGCCCCTCATCAGTGTGGAGTAGGATTCTGGCTAGGTGGGAGCAATGCCTGGTAGACCAACATCACAAAGTACTCACTAATCTAAGGGAGACCAGTCAAGGAAAACACTGCGGGCAGCCGGCTAAAGCGCTCAAACACAGTGAAATCCATGATGCATTGCCCCCTGCAAATTTGAATATGATTCTACAGTCACACATACAGTTTTTTTTCTTGATATGTAAGTTTCACAAATTATATATCTGTTACACCTTAAAGGGACACTGTCACCAGGTTTTTGCCATGTCATCTGACAGCAGCATAATGTAGAGACAGAGACCCTGATTCCAGAGATCTGTCACTTATTGGGCTGCTCAGTGTATTTTTCATAAAATCACTGTTTAGTCAGCTGGAGATTAACATTATAGGACTAATCAAGTAGTCCAGCATATTCATTTACTTCTAAATCTGAAGCAGAGTAAACAGTAATTTTATCAAAATAACAGCAAGCAGCTCCGTAAGTGACATCTCTGGAATCCATCTCTACATTAGGCTGCTGTCAGATGGGATAGTAAAAACCTGGTGAGAGTTTCCCCTTAAGGGTTTGTGCCCAAGATCCTGGAGACACTTTATTCTAGATACAGTATGTCCTTCGCTGCAGAGATGTTGTGGTTTCCTGCAGAGAACTCCAATTGTTTGTCCACGATCAGGTTTCTGGGTGCATTGTATTTTCGCTGTTTTTTCCCACCAAGAACACGAATGTCTCCACAAGCATAAATTGACATGCTGCAGATCGGGAAGCAGTGCCACGTGTTCTAGTTTATCCTGCAGAGAAAAGCACAGTGGACATGGGATTTCTATAAATCCATCCACTGCAGAACACTGCATTTAAGACTCAGAAAAAAATACCGCATCCCAAATGCTACTCGTGATGGTGGACATGGGCCCCTACGTTTTCACTATGTAGCCCCATCTGTCAAATTGCAGGCACCTTAATTTCTTCAATTTCATTTGATACAGAACTATGTTGATATACCATTTTATCCTTAGTGAGTGTTGTTCTGTTTTTATTAGGCAGAAGATGAAGAAGGCTATCGTAAGCTTATTGATCAGAAAAAGGATCGCCGTCTGGCCTACCTTCTCCAACAGACTGATGAGTATGTGGCTAATCTGACCAGTTTGGTGTGGGAGCATAAGCAAGCTCAGGCTGCCAAAGAGAAAAAGAAGAAAAGGAGAAAGAAGGTAAGGCCAAATTCAGCCATGATGTACCATACTGTGGTCACGAGATAGAACATGTTGTAGGAGCAGTTTGTGTGTTTTCAGCATTCTATTATATATATCATTAGCAGTTTATTTACATGGTTATAGGGAATCATTTTGGGATTACATTATAGAGGACTGCAGCCTGGTGTGTTTTATTATTCTACAGCTGTTTAACGCTTATATGCATGGAAATTATAGTCATGTGATATACATTTAGTGGATTTTGTGATGGTTAAAATAACTGTAATGCCTGTATCGGGATGAGAGTTTCATTTTACTGGTGGTAGCTAGCTGGATGTTCAGTATGGGAGAGTTGTATCTGCTATTACTAAACACTGACTCAAATATATTCTGGTGCTTCTTACTAATAAAGTAATCAAATACTACAAAAAAACAGTATGGTTTGTTCTAAGGCAGAACAAAACAGATGAACAGAATGGTTATTGTGGAGAAGTCTAAAGATTTTTTTAAAACCAAATACATTTTTATTGAACATTAATCAGGTTATAACATTCAGGTTGATGTTTTCCATCATACAAAAAGCTTTAAAAATCCCTCTAATCCCCCCCCCAAATCCAAAGTTCAGATTAACAAGTGTTCATCCAGGGAGCCCATAGGTTAGCAAACAATCTCTCCTGTTTCCTTTTTTGATAAATTCTTTTTTTCCAAATTTTTAATACATGTGACTTGGTATACAAATTTGCCCCTAGTCGGGGGCTCCTCTGCTATCCAATGCTTCACTATCAGTCGATGGGCCACATATAATAGTCTAGCGATTACAGTCTTAAGTACATTACTAATTCCTATTTCCTCTACATGGCCCAGTATGCATATTAAGAGATCTATCAATAACACACTTGTATACACCTTCTATTTTATTTAAGACTGTGGTCCAATAAGTAGATAATCTAGGGCACGTCCACATCATATGCATCAGCCCTGCAGGTTCTGTTCGACAATAGAGGCATTCGAATCTGAAAGAAGTCCAGCCCCACACATCAGCTCTAGAGTTTTGTAAACCCTATGAATGACAAATAGCTGAGACAATCTCCCTGGTTCACTTAAAGACAGCGGAGGCACATATTCCAATATTGATTCCCATCTGTCATCAGTGATCCCACTTATGTCCTGCTCCCAGTGCTGTCAAGCTTTAATCGGGTGTTTAACCAAGAAGGTCTGTATCAGGTCGTGGTATATGCTAGAGATGACACCCTTCGTTTCCCCGTGCGCGCTTTTATAGTCCAGTAGAATGTCTTTCTGTATCATCATGACAGTCTGCTTGTTTTGGGCTCTATACTAATGTTGAATTTGTTTACACTGAAAACTACACTTTCTCAGTCGCCTCATTGGGGGACACAGGTCCATGGGTGTTATGCTGCAGTCCAGTAGGGGGCGACACTAAGCAGAATCTGAAAAAAAAAAACAGAGCAGCTCCTCCTCTGCAGTATACACCCCCTGGCTGGCACAAGTCGAACCAGTTTCAGCTTAGTGTCATTAGGAGGCAGATGCATCTAATGATCCTCGTCATTATCTTTATTATTTTCCTTTTTCCTCGGATCAAGATACACGGGCGACAGTGCCTTTTGCTTGCCGATTTCCCACAACCATCAACAGACGGGAACATGGAGTGTTACCTTCACGCACCCTCTTCTGCTCCGAGGGACAGTGTTTTTATTTTTATTTTTTACTTTTTATTTTTACTTATTTACACTGGCGACTGTTCCTTCACGTTCCGCTCTCCACCAATCATCAGAAGATTATATTGCCCTCCCCGGCTCCCACAGTTGGGACGCTGGGTTGAAAGTGCACGGTGCCATGTCTGGCCCTCCCCATCCTACCTATCTAGGGACCCTGGGTTGTAGGTGTGCTACCATGAAATGATTGTGCCCTCCCCATTCTCCCTCCCAGGGACTATGGGTGGAAAGAGCCAGCACCAGGTATTGCCTTTACACTCCATTCTCCAGGGATCCTAGGGCACGATGCCTGCAGAGCATCTGCATAGTCCCGGCGGATGGCAAACCCCTTTAACCTTTGTGCCCTATGCTCCAGGGATCCTGGGGCACGATGCCTGCACAACACTCTGCAGAGTTCTGGAGAGTGGGAGACCCCTTGTACCGTTGTGCCCATCCTCCAGGGATCCTGGGGCACGATGCCTACAGAACACACTGTAGAGATCCAGAGAATGAGAGATCCCTTATGCCGTGGAGCCCCATCCTCCAGGGATCCTGGTGAGCGATACCTGCAGTTCACTCTGCAGAGTTCTGGGAGATTGGAGACCCCTTGTGCAGCTGTGCCCATCCTCCAGGGATCCAGATGCATGTTCCCTGCAGAGCTGTCAATGTAGGACCTAACTTTGGTCTTACACGTTCCTCAGAAATTCTGTCTTGAACCCCTCACGGAGGTCTCCCTTTTCATTCCCAGCATAGAAGGTTGCCCCTCTCAAGGCAATGACCTCCTCCGTCGAGTTCTCTCTCTCTCTCCTCTCTCTCCTCTCCCTCTCTCCCTCCCTCTCTTCTCCCAGGTGCTAGGTTACTAGGACAGCACCCTGCCAGGACTCTAATTCTCACTTCCTCCTCCTGGATGGTCACATAACAAAGATTGGCAGAAGCCAAGGCCACGGGCCAGATGGATTATGTCAACCATCTAACACCAGCAGGTGGGCAGAGCTGCCACCTGGTCCAGCCTTATCACCTTTGCTACTCATTACAGTGTCCACACTCAGTCATCCGCAGACAAGAGCCTGAGTGGGCGTATTCCGCAGGCAGTGGTAACTCATTCCTAGACTGTGTGATAAGGCTTTGATGTTTTTTTTTCCCTTGCCTGTGTATTTCCTTTTTACCCACCCAGGGACTGCTTTAGGACATCCCATGGTCCTGTGTCTCCCAATGAGGCGACTAAGAAAAGGGGATTTTTGTGTATACCCACCTTAAAATCCTTTTCTCTGAGCCTCTAATTGGGGGACACAGCACCCTCCCTGTTGGTTCTTTGACTTCTCATATTGTTGCCTTCTTACAGGCTTATGTTTTCTCTTTCCTACTGTTTTGGTCACTAAACTGGGTCGGCTTGTGCCAGCCAGGGAACGTATACTGCAGAGGAGGAGCTACTCTGTGTTTTTTTTCAGATTCTGCTTAGTGTCGCCTCCTAGTGGACTGCAGCATAACACGCATGGTCCTGTGTCCCCCAATTAGAGGCTCAGAGAAAAGGATTTTACGGTGAGTATAGACAAAAATCCCCTTTTTCCTGGATCCCAAATTCATTCCTCAACATCTCAAACGTTTTCAGTCCATCATGACATGTCAAATGAGCCACACACTGCGCCCCCCTTGCAGTCCAGTTAACAAGGTCGCCCATTCTTCCCAAAATGTGGAGGATCCTCATTCCGTCAGATCGGGGAGTAGACCGTAAAATGTTGCACCCCTTTAATCAACTTACCTGTTAGCCATAGCTTATGAATTAAACCCAATGTAGGATATTTCTGTCCCAGGCCCTTGAAACATCCAACCTCCAGGCCCTAAAATAGAGACCTCCATCCCACCACTGTCTCCAAGACATTCTGTATGGACCCATCCTTCCCTTCTCCACTCCATCCTCTCAAGTGTTGACATTGTATCACAGCATGGTACACCCAGGGATTTCCATCTTTAGGCTACGTTCACACATTGCGTATTTTGCTGCGCTTTTTTACGCGTGCTTTTCAAAATACGCAATGTGCCTTTTGTCTGCCAGCAAAGTGAATGTGAAATTCACTTTGCAGTGCAGACATTGCGCAAAAATACGCACTGCGTTTTCCGGGAGAAGGCGCAGCTCCGTAAACAATTGATATGTCAATTGTTTACGCAGCTGCCCCTGCGTATTCTCCCAGAGGGGAGGAAGAATCCTGCTTCCTCCTCCCCTCTGTGACAGCTGTGGCCGCCCATTAGATTTCACACTGTATTAATATACACTGTGAAATCTAAATTAAAAAAGAGGCAAATGTATGTAAAATAAAAAAGAATCAATACTTCACCTCTCCGACGCCTTCTCCCGCTGTCTGGTCTCCGGTTCTAAGTGAGAGATGTACTGACAGGACCTGTGGTGATGTCAGAGGGGCGTTCCCGGGCACTCGCGGTCATGTGATACATATCACATGACCGCGAACAGCCAATTAGCGCCGGGAACGCCCCCCTCTGACGTCACCACAGGTCTTGTCAGTACACCTCTCACTTAGAACCGGAGACCGGATAGCGGGAGAAGGCGTCGGACAGGTGAAGTATTGATTCTTTTTTATTTTACATACATTTGCCTCTGTTTAATTTAGATTTCACAGTGTATATTAATACACTGTGAAATCTAATGGGCGGTCACAGAGGGGAGGAGGAAGCAGGATTCTTCCTCCCCTCTGTGACATCACTGCGCTTTCTGGAGTAAAGAAAGCGCAGTGTGTGAAAGCCCCTGCGTATATTGTTGCGCTTTTTTGCGCGGCCGAAAAACGCGGCAAAAAGCGCGCGCAAAAAAGCGCAGCAAATACGCAAATGTGTGAACGCAGCCTTATTCATGCCTGCTTTTTTTTTTTTTTTTTTTTTACCCCAAACCAACTCACTGAAAAGAGTCCTAATCGTATGAAATCTCCTCTTAGACAGACACAGACAAACAGGGGCATTGTGAAGTACATACAGTAGCTGAGGCATGAGAATCATCTTGAGAAGGTTGGTACGGCCCACTAGAGATAATTGCAGCTTACACCACGCCCCAACCTTAGCTTTAAATTTCTCCAGAAGAGGGTTCAGATTGAGATCTACATGCCTAGCTAGTAGGAGAGCAACCTGTATGCCAAGCTATTTAAACTGAGTCATCAATCTAAGTTTTCTTCCCTTCTCAGATATCACACTAGGATCTAACTCTGTGTCCACTGCCATAATAGTAAATGTATCCCAATTTATAGTTAGGCCTGACATCTCACTAAAATTCTCCACTATCTCCATAGTGTTTTCCAAAGACTCTCCAGGGTTTTTAAGAAATAAGAGAACATAATCAGCGTAAAGCGCTATTTTCTCCTTTACGTCACCAAATTGAAATCCCTTAGCCCCGCCAGAGGCTCTAATTTTGGCTGCAAGAGGTTCTATCACCACTGCAAATAACAGTGGGGATAACTGGCAGCCCTGTCTAGTACCCCTATGCAGAGCAAATTCTCCTGACAGCTCCTCGTTCACCTATACGTGAGCCGTTGGAGAGGAGTTCAGCAGCTTCACCCATGCCATTAACGTCGGTCCAAAACCCATATATTCTAGTACTCTCCACAAATATTTCCATTCGACACTGTCGAACGCCTTCCGCGTAATATCGGACTGATATTATTTGCTGTTAACTGCAGGTTCAGGAAGAGCCTTCTTAAATTAATTGCTGTGGATTTCTGAGGCATGAAGCCCGACTGGTCAGGATGTATGATCTTTTCTATGACACCCATTTGGTTGTTCGACAGTATCCTGGCTAATATCTTAACGCCTGTTGTTAGTAGAGAGAGAGGTCTATAGGATTCCACCAATTTAGCATCCTTGTCCTCCTTCGGAATAACGACAATGATGGCTGCACTCATGGATTTTGGCAATGCAGCCCTCTCCAATGCCTCCTCAAAGACCTCCTGCAGGCTTGGGACCAAAACCTCTACCAAACTCTTGTAAACCTCACCTGAGATCCCATCCGTCCCCGGGGACTTATTAGCCATAGACAACAGTGCCTTACCCACTTCCTCATCTGTCAGAGGCCTATCAAGGTCATCCCGGTGTTTCCCATCTAGCTTAAACAAGTTTGCACCTGCTAAGAACCCATCTTTCTTTTTCGCCTAATTGGGGGACACAGGACCATGGGTGTTATGCTGCTTATTCCGACACTAAGCAAATGTAAAAACAAATCGCTCCTCCTCTGTAATATATACACCCCCTGGCTGGGCCAGATCACAACAGTTTTAGCTTAGTGGCCGTAGGAGGCACATCTCTGTCCCTTTTTTCTTCTGGATTTTTTGCTTTAGCCGATACCAAGAATTGAGACCGACGACGACGACACTCCTAAGGGCACCACTCTCCCAAAACCACGAAAAGGCGGGAACGTGGAGTGTCGCCTCCACGTACCCCCTCCAGTGAAGCTGGATTTGCCAGGGGTGCGCCTAAATTTTTATGGACTTTCATCAGGGCACCGAATTCCCAAATTCAACAATGGATGGGCACGCCAAGTGTCTCCTCCCCGTATCCACTTCCGCACCTGGCGCAGGCCCCACAGTTCCCCCAACATCCGGGGCACGGACGTGATGGAAACGCTGTCCCAAAACCTGGAGCAGGCTATGCAGTACTTCCCCCCCCCCAGCAGCAGTTCTGCCCCCCGAGCAGCACAACCTGCCAGGGCAGAGCACAGGCAGATGATACCTCATTAGAGGGCACATCAGATAGGGGCAGATCACGTACCACTACCACAGGCGTGACAAGGAAGAGACCGAATGAAAACGTATTTCCCGTTTCTCCTCAAGGTTCCCAGGCCTCCCCACGCGCGATTCCGTATCAGGCCCTGCACTATTTAATGAGCACCTGCACGGTGACTCCGACCTGGATCTGGATAATTCTTTTGACATTGACTCTTCAGACGATCAGGCGATAGAAAACGATCTAATCGCGGCAGTCAACCACACACCGAAATCCTGACTACAACTCCAGACCATGCGGTGTCCTTCAAAGAGTCAAGAGACCTCAAAAAGTCTTTGTGGATAACGCTGAGTTCCAGGCTAGCAAAGGGAAAAACTGAACAAGCGCCTTGGTGGCTGCAAACCCATCGAAACCAGATACCCTTTTGCGCCAGCGCTCCCCAAAAGATTGGGGGGATTCCCCTTCAGTCGATCCCCCGGTATCCCGCCTCGCAGTAAAAATACTGCTGTCCCTGCCAGACAGGTCTTCCATAAAGGATCCAACCATTAGGCAGGTTGAGCCACTCGCGCCCTCCGCTTTTGAGGCCACGTGTTCTTCTCTGTCGCCCTCTTTTGCCTTGTTGTGGGTTGCCAAAGCTCTTATAGTGTGAGACGAAAGCCTACAAAAATCCATTGCAGAATGCTGAACTCCCCCAGCAACTCGTTGACCTCACCACCCAAATTGTTACGGCAGGAGAATATCTCATGCAGGCTTCCCTAGATTTCCGCCACCTGTGCAGCTTTCACTGCCTCCAATGCGATTGCTATTCGCAGAGCCCTTTGGCTCAGACAATGGCGTGCCGACTCAGCCTCAAAGTCCCTAATCGGCCTCCCCTACCACACTATTAGACTTTTTGGCGAATTATTAGATAATCTTATCTCTGACGACACCAGGGGAAAAAGCACATCTCTCCCCCAGCATAAGCCCATATACATCCTTTTATCAGACGTCAAAACACTTCTTTTCGTTTCTTTCTGAACTCCTTTGGCTGGATAGCATCCAGAATGCCTACCTCTAGTAACCAACCTCCACATAGAGAAAGACCCACACAGCCATCCTATAAGACAAAAACTCTACCTGGCAATCCAGACCTAGATAATCTAGAACCAAGAAATCCCAATCCCATTGGTTCTCCTCATGACTTGCAACTACCTCCGGAAGACACTTCCATTGTGGGTGGCCATCTACGCTTTTTCAGTCGCCTCTGGCTATCAGTTACAGACGACAGATGGAGTACAAGATCTGGTGTGTTCCAGTTACCACATAGTTTACGTCCTGCCCACCAAACCGTTTTTTCCCTACAACCCCCCGAAATCCCCAAAACAAAGTCGCATCTTCTCACACGCGATCTCTTTGCTCCAAAGGCAGGGGGTCATTATTCCTGTACCAGAATCCGAACGCTTCAGAGGGTTCGGTTCGAACCTCTTCGTAGTCCCCAAAAACGACGGATTGGTTCGTCCTATTCTTGACCTCAAAAACTTAAACAAATTTGTCTACATTCGCCTCTTCCGGATGGAATCACTGAGCACTATCATTGCCTCTATGGAGGAAGGGGAATTCCTTGCCTCAATAGACAGGCACGTGCCGATAGGAGTCTTGTATATCGCCCAGTCACGCCAGCAGTTCCTGCGGTTTGCGGTTGGCGAACATCACTTCCAATTTGTGGCCCTACCCTTCGGCTTGGCTACTGACGAGGCAATTTAACTCTTCCACTCCTTCACCGGTCACTCCAAATCAGACTATGAACATGTGGTACCAAATAAGTATAAAATCAGACTGATTATCCGATTTAAACTTAAATCATGTTCGGTGCTTTAATAGCATTGGCAAGATATACACAGCAACTGAACTACATATCCGGGTACACCATCTTTTATAGTCCAGAAGATAAGCATGTAAATGTCCAAAACGGGGTGTATTTATGCTAAGAATTTAGGTGGGATTACGCTAATGTCTATTTGTTAGTAATAAGTAATTCTTTGTCTTTCGTAAGTCCATCCTCCAATCAGTCCAGGTGTCATCTTTTAGCCTGTGGTATGCAGCCATCTCCAGTTTCTCATGGCACAGCCTGGCACCGGGACAGTAGTGACCAATCAGCTCCTTAGTTTCCTGGGCACCTCCGCACACTGTATCTTCTCTTCTGAAAAACACTTTGTTTACACATAGCTTTGGTTCATGGATGAGAGGGAGAGAAGAAAGAGAGAGACATAGAGAGAGAGAAGAGAGAGAGACATAGAGAGAGAGAGAGAGAGAGACATTTATCTTGAGTACATACCTGAACAGAAGAAAAACTTATTGTTCCATTTAATGCTATAAGCCTATATATTAGTTATAAAAGAAAAACAAATATAAAAGTATAAATTGATATATATATATATATATATTACTATCAAATATAGGTAAAAATATATCTTTACCATATCTTTACTTCGACACTACCACACCAAGGGTATTCACCAAGGTTATGGTGGCCACCATGGCCATCCTTCACTCCAGAGGATTAGTCGTCGTACCCTATCTAGACGACCTCCTAATAATAGCTCCTTCCTTCTAGGATTGCGCAGAAAGTGTCCAGATCACCATAGACACTCTGTCCCGACTAGGGTGGCTAGTGAACCTCAAAGTCTTCGCCGATCCAGGCCCATTCGATCACCTTCCTGGGCATGACCTTCAATACACACCCGAGGCTCAGTGTCCCTTCCTCAGGACAAGACACACACCCTGCGCCATGGAGTACGCACCCTTCTCCGTCCCATCCCGTACACTGTCCAATGAGGATCCTGGGCAAAATGGTGGCAGCAATGGAAGCTGTCCCATTTGCTCAGTTTCACCTCCGCCCACTGCAGATGGCCATACTAACGGCCTGGGACAGGAGTCCCTTCTCTAGACAGACTATTCTCCCTAACCCGGTCGGAAGAGCCATTCTCTGGTGGACTCGTCCACCATCCCTTTCCAGGGGGCGATCCTTCCTCCCGGTAAGTTGGGCAGTCCTCACCACCAATGCCAGCCTGCTTGGATGGGGGGGCGGTTTACCGCCATCATACTGCCCAAGGCCGCTGGTCCTCCCAAGATTCGGCTCTACCAATAAACCTGTTGGAGATCCGCGCCATTGCACTGGCCCTCCTAGCTTTTCACAACCTGCTGATGGGCCGCCATATCCGCGTTCAATCGGACAATGCCCCGGCGGTAGCTTACATCAGAGCAGTACTTCTCGAAGTGGAGCACATTCTCGCCTGGGCCGAGTCAACGGGGTCTGTCATCTCAGCAGTCCACATTCAGGGAGTCAAAAACTGGGCTGCAGATTTCCTGAGCTGGCTGGGCATAGCTGCAGGAGAACGGTCCCTGCACCCGGACGTGTTTAATCAAATCTGCTGCCACTGGGGGACTTCGGACGTAGATTGATGGCATCTCATCTGATTGCCAAGGTTCCGATGTTCATAGCTCAGTCGCACGACCCACTCTCCCTCGGAGCGGATGCGCTAGTACAATCCTGGCGTCGGTTCCGACTGTCATTCATGTTTTTTCCACTGGCATTAATCCCGAAAGTAGTCAGGAAAATTAAGGCGGAGGGAGTACCAGTCATTCTCTTCATCCCAGACTGACCCAGACGCGCCTGGTACGCTAACCTAGTACAATTAGTCACATCTTCCAGACCGACCAGTACTCCTGATGCAGGGTCCCATTTGCCACCAGGTTCGAGGGCCTGAATTTAACTGTGTGGCCGTTGAGACCTAGATTCCAGCACGTGCGGGTTTTTCACCGGATGTCATTAACACCATGATTGGAGCCCGTAAGCTGGCCTCGTCCCGGATTTAACATCGTACGTGGAGACTATTTTTTTTTCATGGTGTAAGGATCGGGGATGCTCTCCATTTCCTCTGTCTATTCCCGTGGTGCTCAGTTTTGTACAATCAGGCCTGGCTCTGAGCTCCTTAAAAGGACAGGTCTCTGCCCTTTCAATTTTTTTACCAACGCAGACCTGCCACCCGCTCTCACTTGAGTCATGGGACCTCAACTGAGTCCTGGATGGTCTTCAAAGACCGCCATTCAAACCTATGAGAGGTCTCTCTGCTCCATCTATCCTGGAAAGTTGTGTTTCTGGTGGCAATTCCATCTGTTGCATTTCAGAACTTGCAGCTTTCATGTTGTGAACTTTTCCTCTTTTCATCAGGACAAGGTCGTACTGCGTACAGTTCCCACATTCCTTCAAAAGGTGACTTCTCCCTTTCACCTCAATGAGGATATCATCCTGCCGTCTTTTTGACCCGCATCGGTGCATCGAGTGGAAAAGGCCCTGCATACTCTGGACCTGTTGCGAGCTTTCGGGTATTACATCTCTAGAACTGATACCTTCCGGAAGACTGACTCTTTGTTCGTTCTCCTCAAGGGTCCCAGGAAGGGATTAGCAGCTTCAAAGGCCACCCTGGCCAATTGGATACGCTCCCCATCCAGGAAGCCTATTAACTGCGGAACGTTCCCGTTCCAAGCGGGCTCCGGGCTCACTCCACTTGTGCCGTTGGAGCATCCTGGGCCATTAGGCACCAGACTTCAGCTGATCAGGTATGCAAGGCTGCTACCTGATATAGCCTACACACCTTTACCAAGTACTATAAAGTACATACCCAGGCCTCTGTGGAAGCAAGCCTCGGTAGAAGAGTTCTTCAGGCAGTGGTGGCCTACCTAGCACTGTAGGTGGCTCAGGAGAATATGGCTGTCCCTCACTCCTTGGGTTGTGGTTCTGTTTCGTTTTCCCGCCCAGGGACTGCTTTGGGACGTCCCATGGTCCTGTGTCCCCGAATGAGGCGAAAGAGAAAAACTGATTTTTGTATACTCACCGTAAAATCGTTTTCTCTGAGCTATCATCCCCATTGTGAATCTCTATCCTCAATCCAAGTCCCAGATCCCACATTGGCATGAACTCTTTACCCTAGAATAAACACAATCCAAAACAAACCCCAACTCCCACCCTCCCACCTTCCCCCCCATCCCTGATAACCATAACAAATAACAAGACATGTCTCCACCATAGTCGCCCCTCTCTGTCCTCAGAGAGTGAGTGTACTCAAGATCAGCGTCCCACCAACACACTTGAATAGTTCTTATAACTAAACAAGAATAGTATGTGCATTCCTCCCTCTGCCGGTTTCAGCCATATAGATTTCCCCCCTCATAAAAAAAAAACCAGCAATATCGTCTCTTTCATATTCAGAATAAGTTTCTTCCAACAGGGCACCGGTCTCTACACCAGAGTTCGCCTGGAAAATAGAATGACACGCAGCCATCCAGTTTCATTCCTTCAGTTTATCTCTCTCGGACCTCAGTTTCTTGTTATTTTGTTCCAGCCATTTCATGACGTCCTCTAGTCAGCAACCAGTTCTCTATAAACAGTGTGGGGTCTCTACCCTCTGCTTTCTCGGGCACCCCTACAATACGGAGGTTATTCCTCCTGAAGCGGTTTTCCAGGTCATCTGTTTTTGAAGCCACATCAGAGAGTTTGTGTATGCTGGTTCTGAGTTTTTCTGCATTTTAGTGAGCTGGTCTTCAGCAGTGCTCACTCTCTCCTCTACTGCCCCAGTCCTGATATCTGCCTTATGCATGGCTTTCTTAATGCTTGAAGTCTCCTCTTTAATGCCATCCACTCTCGGGGTCAAAGAAGTCAGGGCTGTCTTACAATATGTGACCACCTGGAAAATGTCCCTTAATGTGGGTTCCTCATCTGACTGCAGGCCTGGTGTCTCCTGATCCTTGTTTACAGTGCTGCCCTTCTTATATCACAACAGGCACATTGCTCTCAGAACTGTCGTCCTGCTCCTCTTCGTCCTCTTTCGCCCCCACCTCCCCCTCCTTCCAATCAGCTGCTTCTCCCAGTGTGTCTGCCACCCTCGCAAACCTTTTAAGTTTTGCAGCCACCTTCAGCCTCTTCTCATATTCAGTGTTCAACTTCTCTGCAACCTCCTCCAACTCTGTGCCATTTTCGGCCTGCATGCTGCTCCCAGGGCCTCAATGATTGCCTCTTCAGCTTCTATGGAGCCTCAGGCACCATTGTGGGGTGTAGTAATTGTGTCTTCTGGGGATCTCAGCAGGATCAGCATCAGAGCTGCTTCAACACCCAACCTCTCACATCAGACATTAGGCCACTCACTCCCTGGAGAAAGTTAAAGTTTAGTGGGATTTTTTTTTTGTTTTTTTTTTTTTTGTTTAGGCATTTATGTTTTTACTGTCGGACATTTTTGGAACCACTACAGGATGGGCGGACACTTCATGGTGGACAACCTGTTGCCACTTTGCAAAGATTGCTATTGCTGCCATGCTAGCAAAGTGTTTAAAAAAAAAAAAAAAAAAAAAAAAAAACACCTTTGGCCATCACACTACCTTTTCCGTTCCAAGTGTATGGCCGTTTTTATGCTGGGTGGATTATTTGATTCATGTTACTATCTATTGCACAGATGGCTGACTGTGAAGTCTAGCAAGACTTGCTAAAATAACAGCAGCAGCAAGCTGTTAATATATGGGTTATATTCAAGAGCATTCACATTTTCTTGCTTGCACACTACATGTTCTGTGTTATTGATCACTACATTTGCTTCTCTTGTTTCTTAACTACAAAATTTACATATTTCATTTACATCTGGGAAAATAAAGGTTGTTCTGTGAATACTACTCAAAATCCCAATTTGTCTTATTCCTTTAAATAGTTGTATTTGCTTCCATTTGTAAGCATTAAAAAAGGATACTTAAGACCTGATGTGTTTCTGTAATTTCCCCAAAAAATGGTCCCATTACTACCGTAGCATTTGAAATGTCCATATGGAAACAGAGCTGCACCTTTGGCTGGCCATTGTCATTTTTCCATGTGCAGTACTATAAATTACATTAGAACCGACATGGCAGAGGGGAGATGTGCCCACGCCTGTTAACCAGTTATATTGTGCTGTCAAACTCTTGAGCTGATGACCCCTGTCACTGTCATGACTCCATTCCCTGTAAGGTCTGACTGAGGCCCAGCATTCATATAAGATGATCATTTGAGCTGTACAGATATGTGACCTCTTAATGTCCCCTAGTGATGCCTCGGGTCGGTACGAGTTCGTAGACACCCAACATGTATACCTTTATTGGTGTCTAGGTGGTGAAAAAAAATTCAGAAGTTTGAGAAAAAAAACTGACTTTTTGCGCCATGTTCTGCGACCCATAGCGTTCTCATTTTTCGGGATCTGGGGCTGTGTGGCGGCTTATGTTTTGCGTCTTGGTCTGACATTTCTAATGATATCATTTTTAGGTGGATGCGCTGTTTTGATCGGCCGTTAGGCCTCATTCACACACTGCTTTTTTTTTTTTTCTGCGTATTTTTACGCACAAGCTCAAAAAAAGCCAGGAGTGGAACAATCAAAACCGGGAGTGGCACACTCAGAGGAAAGGTCTGATGGTGGGTATACACACACCAATTTATCTGTTCAATATCTGAACAGATCTCTGGTTGCAGTGAAATCATGGACACATTGTTCCATTTTGTGGCTGTGTACAAATGATACAATGTGTCCATGATTTCACTGCAACCAGAGATCTGTTCAGATATTGAACAGATAAATTGGTGTGTAAACCCACCATGAAGGCCACTTCACACACACAGATATCTGAGTCCAATATCTGAACAGATCTCTGGTTGCAGTGAAATCATGGATACATTGCTCCATGTTGTACACAGCCACAAAATGGAGCAATGTATCCATGATTTCACTGCAAACAGAGATCTGTTCAGATATTGGACTCAGATATCTGTGTGTGTGAAGTGGCCTTTATAGAAACAAGTGCTCCACTTATATGTTTAATCACCCACTCCTGGTTTGTGATAAGCTTGTGCTTAAAAATACGCAGCAAAAAAAGCAGTATGTGAATGGGGCTTATTGCATTTCATAGCAATGTTACGGCGACCAAAAAAACGTAATTTTGGCGGTCGGATTTTTTTTCCGTTACAGAGTTTACTGTTCTCATTAACGGAATTAATGTTGATAGATCGGGCGATTCTGAACACTGCGATACCAAATATGTGTTTTTTTTTTTGTTTGTTTTTTTTTTTAAATACTTTTATTGTGATTGGAGAAAAAAGTGATTTGAACCTTTTTTTTTTTATTTTTTTTTTTTTATTTACAGGTTTTTAAAAACTTTATTTTTTTTAATTCATTCTTATTTTTACACTGCCCCTTAGAGAGGCACCCTGCTGCACAGTCCAATTGCTTCTGGGAGATACAGATGAGCTGCAGCTCATCTGTATCTCTCAGAATCGCTGACTAGTTGTGCTTTGCAGCGCCTTCCAACCACAACCCGGAAGTGCTCTGACAGCATCCGGGGTCTAGCCAGGACCCCGGGCTGTCACGTGAGCGCCGGAGATCCCACGATAGTCGCGGGATCTCCGGTGCAGGCGGGGAACAGCGCGTTCCCCACCGCAGCGCCTTTGGATCCCGCTGTCAGAGATTGACGGCAGGATCCAAAGGGTTAACAGCACCGATCGGATCCCGGATCCGATTGGTGCTGTTAGCCCGACATCTCAGCTGATCACTTCAGCTGAGATGTAGGCTGTTTGAGGCGAGCTCCGCGCTCGAGCTCATGTCAAATCCCCCTTACTGGGAAAAAAAAGAGGGTGTTTTGGAGGGCACCACTAATATTAAGTCAATGTAAAGTGGGATCGCTTTGGACTCTACCCAGGAACCATAAGTATAGACAAAGATAGTCCAAAAATAGCGATACAACCAGACCAAAAGTAATATTATTTTGTAAGAAAATGTAACTGAGCGGGCGCAGGCGGTGATACGCGTGGGGAGCGCTATTAACCTCCCCCCGCGCCCCCCCCCCCTCCCCGTGCTACCTCCTGGGTAAAGCTGACTTAATCTATTGGGGTCATATTTCTCTCAGGATCTTTACCTTTATTCCTCTAATGATTGCAGCATATGATCATCTCTGTGCATTTGGCAGCATCTGAGATCACTATCATTATGTTGTAAGATTTCTGCAGCTCCTTATATAAAAAATAAGCCCCGGGTATTGGCACTTTATATTCTTTATATAGAGGCAAAAAATCATTTATTCTTTGTTATTTAACCATTCTGAATATAAATGTAATGATTTCTGTGGGTTGAGGGAGTTGTTTATCTGGTACTACATGCTGGGATGAACTAACACATGCTAGCCTTTGCATGAGGGCTTTATATAGAGCAGATAGCCTTATTTGAGATGTAGGGTGGAACAAACCACTATGGGTGCTTATATTAATATCTATAGGTGTATATTTGGAGTGTATACTCATTTGTAGGATATCTGCTTTTTACTATCTGTTGTTTAACCTATATGCACTGTGGCAAGTGCACCTATTGAACTTCTCACTCAAATAAAGGGGGCCCTTAAACTGCTTTTGCTGAAAACTATATTAATTTGATTATATGCTTGCACTTTACATGTAAATTACTTTGTATGGAAATACCTGTGTATATGACCACTCATTATTGTTTAACTAAACAGTTTCTCAGGTTGCTCTAGGAGAGAGGGGGGAGGTGTCCCTTGAGAACTTCTCAAGTGGACAAGAGTATAGCTATATTATAGCTTTTTATGAGGATTTTAAACTTGTGTGTTGTTTGGTGTTGTGTTTTTTTCATAAATAAAGTAAATTTTCTTACAAAATAATATTACTTTTGGTCTGGTTGTATCGCTATTTTTGGACTTTCTTTGTCTATACTTATAAATCCCCCTTACTGGCCCATGATGTTGTACAGCGTCATAGGTCGGGAAGGGGTTAACCATGCAAAAAGGGGTTGAAAAAAAGTCTTGAGTGAGGAAAAGAAGGGCTCCATTCTGGCTTTACTAGCAGGGGGATACAGTGAGCGTCATGTTGCCTCCATCCTTAAAATTTCTAAGACGGCAGTCCATTACAACAAGGTCAAGCAGCAGACATTGGGGATAACAAAGCTACAGACTAGCAGAAAGCGACTCTCCACTAACCTGAATGACCATCATCTTATTCGAATATCACTCAGCAACTGCAGGAAGACATCAAGTGACCTACAGAAGAAATGGCAAATGGCAGCTGGGTTGAAGTGCATGGCAAGAACAGTTCGTAACAGGCTCCTAGAGGCAGGGCTCAAGTCATGTATAGCTAGAAAAAAGTATTTCCTCAGTTAGCAGCAAAGGAGAGCCAGGCTGACGTTTGCCAAAGACCATTAGGATTAGACCATAGAGGACTGGAGTAAGTTAAACTTCTCTGATGAATCTAATTTTCAGCTTTGCACAACACATGGTTGTTTAATGGTTAGACAGACACCTGGAGAGGCGTACAAGCCACAGTGTCTTGCACCCACTGTAAAATTTGGTGGAGGATCGGTGATGATCTGGGGAAGTTTCAACAAGGCACGAATTGGGCAGGTTAATCTTTGCGAAGGACGTATGAATCAAGCCAAATACAAGGTTATCCTTGAAAAACACTTGCCTGCTCATGCAATGTTCCCCAACTCTGAGGACTGTTTTTTCCAGCAGCACAATACCACATGCCACACAGCTAGGTCAATCAATGTGTGGATGAAGGAGCCCCTATCAAGACCCTGCCATGGCCAGCCCAATCTCCCGACCTGAACCCCATTGAAAACCTCTGGAATGTAATAAAGGGGAAGATGGATAGTCATAAGCCATCAAACAAAGAACTGGTTATATTTTTGTGTAAGGAGTGGCATTGTGTCACCCAAAAGCAGTGTGAAAGACTGCCAAAATCATGCCAAGACGCATGAAAGCTGGGATTAAAAATCATGGTTATTCTACCAAATATTGATTTCTGAACTCTTCCTGAGTTAAAACATTAGTATTGTTGTTTCTAAATTAATATAATTTTCTTTGCATTATTAGAGGTCTGAAAGCACGGTTTCTTTTCTATTTCGACGATTTTCTCATTTGCTGCAAATAAAAACTAAATTTTTAGCTTTGAATTTGGAGACATGTTGTCAGTAGGTTATAGAATAAAAAAACAATGTACATTTTCCTCAAGAATGTAGCTATAAAGAGAAAAATCTGAGAAAATGAAAATTTTGCCCTGGTCTCTTAATTTTTGTCAGAGCTGTATATATTTACCCCAAAATGGTATCGGTAGAAATGTTAGATCGGGGCACTAAAAGATTAGCCCTTAAGCAGCCTGAGATCCTGACTTGAAAACATTAGGGGTCTTGGAAACCATTAGTGTCGGGGCCAGATTTCACGTTGATGACCAGCTTTTTTTTTTTTTTTTTGCCCCTAAACCAGAGAGTTACATCACATAAGTAGAAAACCCCTTCACGACCAAGGGCATGATAGTACACCGTTGGTTGCCTTTCTCCCTTTGATGCGATCTCGCACGCTAATTATGGGACCTCGATGCGTTGACATGACAGCAGCTGATGACTTTTGAAGCTGTCATAAATCGCTTCCTCCCGGTGAAGCCTGAGCTGTATCACTGGTAGAAAGTGATCATTTGTGCCAAGTGGGGGATGCTGAAGCACCTCTCTGTATAACACAAACGATAGCACACTGCTGTGCTTAGGCATGCTAATAATAATAATAATCTTTATTTATATAGCGCCAACTAGACAACTGGTCTGATTGCCGTATCTGGAGTCAGGAAGGAATTTTTTTCCCCAATGTGGGGCTTAGTGTTGCCACATGGTTTATTTTTTTTGCCTTCCTCTGGATCAACATGTTAGGCTATAGGTTTAACTGGATGGACTTAAAGTCCTCCTTCAACATTAAAAACGAAGTTTACTATATAACGTATTCCACACCACTTTACAGTTCAGTAGTTCATATACAGTCAGTCCTAGGTTACAAGTGGGGGCCTTGTCGGGCCTTGTCAAATAAAAAAAAAAAAAAGTTACAGTAAGGATTTTAAGAATTAGAAAAAAAAGGAAAACACAAGTTCACATCACCTCCCTTTTGGTCTACTGAAAATAAAACTGTTAAAAAAAAAATACCCATGTTTGCTACCACCACGTTCAGAAATGCCCGCTCTATCAAAATATAAAATCAATTAATCAGATCTGTAAACTGCGTAACGGGAAAAAGAGTCCAAAGGCCAAAAGTGTTTTTGGTTGCCGCTATATTTTAATAACAGGTGATAAAAACATCACATCTACCTAACAATGACATCATTAGAAACGCCAGGTCAAGACCCAAATAAGCATCACACAGCCCCAGATCCTGAAAAATGAGAACGCTACAGGCCACGGAAAATGGCACTTAAAAGCGCAATTTTTTTTTTAACACAAACTCAGAATTTTTTTTCCCACCACTTAAACAGGAGTAAAAGTACCATATTTTTCGGGACATAAGAGGCACTGAACCGTAAGACGCACCCAGATTTTAGAGGATTAAAATAGGGAAAAAATTTAAGCAAAAAATGTGGTTATAATCCACTCTTATAGTGAGGGGATCTGCTGCTTACACTGTTATGGGGGTAATGTCCCCTTCCTGGGCCCCTTCTAGGTAATACATCATGCCCCATCCTGGGTTATGGCCCCCATACTGGGATATGCCCCCCACCCTGGGTATGGCTCACCCCCTTTATTCTGGTACATAGCCTCCCCTCGCTGGATATGGCTTCCCATCCTGGATATGGTCCTCCTACCCATCCTGGATGTGGCTTTTCCAACCCCCTCCCACCCTCCAACCTCTGATGTGCCCCCCTCTCTCCCTCCCGACCTGGTACATGACCCACTTATCCTGGTACATGGCCTCTCCATCCTGTATATGACCCCACCATCCTAGATATGGCCCTCCATCATGATATATGGTCCCCCTGCTGGTGCGCACATCAAATATAATAAGCAATATAAACTCGCCCTCCTTAGCATTGCCGCCTTCCTGGTCCCAGGCATCGGATCATGTGACTGGGGCTCACAGCGATGACGTCGCTGTGCTGCTCTGATTACATGATTGGACGCCGGACACAGGAAAATGGCAATGCTGCAGGCAGGAGCTACGGAGTGGTGAGTTAAGAGAGTTTATTATTTTTGTGTGTGTGCCAGCAGGTGGGCTGTTAAGCGTGACTGGGGCCATATCCAGGATGGGGGGTCAGTATACTTTAGGCTCATATAATATGTCCCACTTTCCCTCGCGCACCTCTCAGCACTGCTTCAGCGCTGAGGTGATGGACGGGGATGCAGTGAATATTACATGAGCCTAATGAGCAGCACGGGCATGTGACCTCCTGCTGCCTCTGCAGCCCGTGCCAGTCTTTTCCAGCCTAATTCAGAGTCACTGCTCCCTCTGGCACAGCCAGCATAGGTCTGTTTATCTGGACTATAGGACGCACCACCACAATTTTGGGGGAAATTTTTTTTTGCCCTTTGCCAGTACTCTACACGGTAAAACAAATTATGTATTTCAAAAGTACAACTTCCTGCAAAATGCAAGGCCTTATTTGGCTATGGGGATGGAAGTTATGGGTCTTGGAAGAAGGAGAGGTAAAAATGAAAAACAATCACCCAGGGGTAAAAGGGTTAATAAACAATATTTCCCACATGCCTACTTTACATCACCACAATTTTTCAAATTCAATTTGTTTTGTTTTGTTAGGAAGTTAGAAGGGCTCAAAGTTTATCAGTAATCTTTCACAGGAATTAATGCAGTGAAATGAAATAACATTTTTTCACCTAAAAATGTCTTTGTTTTGTTTGTTTTTTTTAAAGGGATACTGCGATAAAATAGCCCCCAAAATTGTGACCCAATTTCTTCTGAGCACGTTGAGACCCCACATGAGCTCAGAAACATCTGGCCAAATGGTAGGGCTCAGAAGGGAAGGGAATTTTGGAACACAAGTTTGGCTGACACTGGTTGTGGGCATCATGTCACATTTGCAGAGCCCCTAAAGTACCTAAATGGCAGAAACTCTCCACAAACGACCACATTTTAGAAACTAGACCTTTTAGGTATTATATTCTGGAGTATCGTGAGCATTTTGAACCCAAAAGGTACTTAACAGAATTTTCCCACAAAAATGTTACTTTAGCACCAAGTTTCTCACTATCACAGGAGGTAACATCAAAAAGTGAGCCCAGCTTGTTACCCACTTTCTTATGAGAGCGGTGATACCCCACATTTAGATAAAAAGTTCTGATGGACCACACGCAGGACAGAGCAGTGCGTTATTTGGCTTTTAGAGCAGAGTTTGCTAGAATAGTTTGTGTGCAAAATTTGCAGACCCGAAGGTTTCAGAAAAGTGTACATTTTGTCGCGGTATTCACTATACAGAATAAACAATGTGATTGTTTAATAGTTTGGGTAATTCCAGACGTTTCTTAAATACCAAAGCTGCAGTTTTTGTTATAAAACAGGTTTTCGTGATTTTGCAGGGTTTTTTTTTTGTACGTTTTATTTCACCTCTTTTCACTTAGGGCCGCTTTACACACACCAACTTTGTGTCCAACTTCTGAACAGATCTCTGGTTGCAGTGAAATCATGGACACATTGTTCCATTTTGTGGCTGTGTACAATGGAACAATGTGTCCATGATTTCACTGCAACCAGAGATCTGTGACCAATATCTGAACAGATATTTTGTGTGTGACGTAGCCTTTACACACACAAGGCATGTTGTTGAGTCCTTGATACAAACTGTGGGACCTTGCTTTATAGCAGGATTTTACAGGCCACCATACCCTTACGACCTCAGTGTAACATGGCATCAGCACCCACAATTGTCATTGCTGGGGCCGATCCTGCCACAGGGGGTCTTTTAACCCCCATTTCACCTTGTCAATACCGCTGTCAATTACTTCAGTATTTAAGAGGCTAATTGGCCCTAATTAATTAATTAAATGGTAACATGAAAAACTAATGGCACTGGATCAAGGGGAGAAAAAAAAACAAAAGTACAAAAATGAAAAAAAAAATCCCAGATTTCCTGGGATATTATCAGGATTATATAGCAATGCTAACATAAAACTGATGAGACTAATGTAATCACTTTAAAATTTAACATATACTGGTACTCTAAAGCAGATCTGTATAAATAGCTTGGCATTTGGTACCGTGCATTGGGACAGATTATTCAGGTGTTGTCTCTTCAATAACTGTACTTTATTAAACCAGCCTTACAGATGAAGTTTTCTGAAGATGTAGCAGTCTAGTAATGGCACATAGTTTTACCTGATTACCAGCTTTTGTCAACGTTCTTTCATGCCACTTTAACATATTTAGGCTTTTCAGTCATGAATGCTTGCAGTTTAAATTGTGTCAATCTTTAAGTCTGTCATGATTTATATAAAGCAATGCAAAGCTTTGTGTTTTTAGGGGCTCTGAAAGCCTTTTCAATTTTGTTTTACAGAAGGTGGAAGAAAATGCAGAAGGCATTGGATCTGGGCTTGGTCCTGATGGAGAGGTATTGTGCCAAAGTTACATTATGTCTTATCTTTAAATTGGTGTCATGGTAAAAATATCTGTGATTCATCCAAAACACTAAGGCTGGGTTCACATTTGCAGACCCCTCCGCAGCGTTCTGCGGAGGGGATCTGCAATGTGACTGCAGCCACCGCAAGCTCCTATCTTTATAATGGGAGCGCACGGTGCTGCGCTTGACTGCGCATGACCGTGCGCACCCATTCACTCCCATATGTGATCTGTGCGCAGGCGGATGCCTGCGCACAAATCAGTCTCGTCCGCACCAGGGACGCGACATGTTGCATTCCTGGTGCGGACGAGACTGTGTGATTTGTGCGCAGGCATCCGACTGCGCACAGATCACATTTGGGAGTGAATGGGTGCGCACGGTCATGCGCAGTCAAGCGCAGCACCTTGCGCTCCCATTATAAAGATAGGAGCTTGCTGTGGCTGCGGTCACATTGCGGATCCCCTCCGCAGAACGCTGCGGAGGGGTCCGCAAATGTGAACCCAGCCTGAGCCTGAACCTACACTAGGTCAAACCTTAGACTCCTTGTTTTCTCCAAGTCCTCTATTTCCCTGGCTCAGACTCCTTCATACCAGCTCATGTTTAAGTGATAGATTTATTGTAGCGCAATGTGAACATCGGGCTTTTAATTTTTATTATGATACAATCATCAAGCTATTTAGAGAGAACATAATAATAATTAATAATAATAATAATAATAATAATGTTCAGCACATTCTGCATTGATCTACTGCACCTAATGTATTTTATATTTTAAGAGTTTCATTATATATTGACTCCACCAAAATGGGCACTAACTCCACATCTCCCACTCCACAGCCCTGGCTAGGAAACCCCAAAGTAAATTATGTGCAATTATTTTCCCTTTTGTGCAGATTTTATGCTAAACCATTTTGATTCATTGGAAAAAAACTGCTGTAAAAATGCTGAAAGAATTGATGCATTGGGTTTTAAAAAACAGAGTAAAAAAAATGCAAGGAACACAATGCATAGTGTGAATGCCACTATAGAAATCTCATTAAATTTAGCTGTTGTAAAATGACACATTTTTTTCAGCACGATAAAAGCGAGGACAAAAAAGCTTGCCAAAACTGCTTTAAAGAGGACCTGTCACCCCACCTGGTGCCATGCTAACTGAAAGCAGCACTGAATGCAGCTTGTCTGCTGCATTCAGGGAAGGGGTTCCCCATGTCTCTAGCTCCCCTGTTAGTTGTTAAAAAGACTTAATAAAGTGTCTCTTTGGTTTACTTTTTTTCGTGTTAAAGCTCTCAAAGGGACACTGTCAGGTCATTTTTCAGTATGATTCCAATATTACCCTTGAATAGTGCCTAGGCTGACCTTTTAAAAACATGTAAAATCATTATTGTACTGTTTGTAGTTTCCATGTTATCACCAATGTCAGACCCTGCCGAGAGCTGCTGCATTAGTCCTGTTCATTATAAGCAGAGGCGATTAGTCGTGTGCTGTATAAACTGTCATGTAATTATTTACGCCTTCTCTGCAGCTCTCGGCTCCTCCCTTTGATAACACTGAAGTGTCAGGTTTCACTTACAGCTCTGTTCAGTGCATATCACCAAGGAGGGAAAGAGCTACTGCAGATCTGCCTTATCTAGATTATATTTGTTTTTGTGAAGCAGATATCCTGCTGTGACAGTTTCTGTGTTGTAGTTCACCTCTTGTGATGCTGCACACAGAGAGCAGAGAGGAGGATACAGCTTCCCCCCACCCCACACACACACTGATGTCCTGTACTTTGATGTGACATGCATGTTCTTGCATGGGGAGTGGATAGCAGAGAACTAAGTGGATCATTAAATAAAAGAAATACATGAATCGTGAGTTTAGAGGGAGGAATTAGAAAATGAAAGCTGTTACATGTGGATTTTTGACCTGACAGTTTTCCTTTTGAAAGAGTTGTCTTATGTTAGCTTGCAGAAAAGCACTCCTTTCCAGCCTACCCCAAATATGGTATTTGACAAACTTGTAGAATGTATATAAGCACTGATGGAGAGCAGGGGTCCCCAGCCTTTGGCCCATCAGGGCTGTGACGTGGCTCGCAGCTGTCTACAAGTTTGGTGCATTGGCTCTGATAAACCGTTATAAAACAGGCTGTCTCTAAATGTGGCCCTCAAGGTAAGAAATGTTGAGATCACTGATATAGAGACTGGGCCTAATGAAGCATACCATTGCTCACTAGTAAACAGTACTTGAATCCAGCCTAAATGTATGAATTAACTGCTTTTATGTTAATGTATTGTTTTTCTTCTTTTTCCATCAGCTAATAGATGAAAGTAGTCAAATGAGCGACCTACCTGTAAAAGTTATTCATACTGAGACAGGGAAAGTGCTCCTTGCTCCAGAAGCACCCAAGGCCAGTCAGCTTGAGACTTGGTTGGAGATGAACCCGGGGTAAGGATCTTTGTTCAAATGTGTTCTTAATTTAACTTAATTTTTTCAGTTAAACATTAAGGACTGTTCGTATGTTACAGCCACTGCAAAAGCCCAGTTATTTAGCAGTATTACTTGTCCAGGACCTTGACTGATAAATCAACGCTAGTTTTAAGATGATAAAAAAATATTAAAGGGGTTACCCATTACTTTAGAAGATTATTATTGCAAGATTATTATAGAAAAATCCTTAAATTGCATATCGTACACCTCCAAAGAACCTATATAGGTGAGGAAGAGGAGTGTGAGAGTACCTTAAATTAAATAAATACCATATTTTCCTGCGTATAAGACGACCCCCAATTTTCCAGTTAAAATACAGAATTTGGAATATACTCGCCGTATAAGACTATCCCTCTTCTACGGTATAGTTCCCACTATGACCCTCACACAGTATAATGGACCCACATATAGAATAATGACCCCTACATCTCTTCACACTGTATTATGGCCACCACACAGCCATAAAATAGCCCTGTATAAAGTATAGAGGCTCCCTCATACCCCTTCAAGTATTATCATGCTCCCACAGAGCCCTCTAAGTATTATAATGGCTTCCATATAGTATAATTGTCTCCATAAATTATAATACATCATCATAGTCCTCCATATATTATAATGCACCCCGTAGTCCTCCATATAGTGTAATGCACGCCATAGTCCTCCATATAGTGTAATGCACCTTCCATAGTCCTCCATATAGTGTAATGCACGCCATAGTCTTCTAGATTATATAATGCACCCCATAGTGCTCCATATAGTGTAATACACCCCCGTAGTCCTCCATATAGTGTAATGCACGCCATAGTCCTCTAGATAATATAATGCACCCCATTGTGCTCCATATAGTGTAATGCACCCCCGTAGTCCTCCATATATTGTATATGTATTACAGTGGTGGTGGGGGAGTACAGCCCCCATCAACCCCAATATTCCTCTGCAGTCACACACACACAGTCACACACACACAGTCACCCGGCGTATAAGACGACCCCCGACTTGGGAGGAGAATTTTAGGGGTTAAAAAGTCATCTTATACGCCGGAAAATGCGGTGGACGTGCTGTTTTAGGAACTTAAAAAAAAAAAAAAAAGCGCTGTTAAAACGCGTGTCAGGACAAAGTGTCCCAATATGCAATCCAGGGACACAGTTTGAGGTCAGATGGCACGTGGCATTGCTATAGTGTAAATTTAGCCAAGGCTGGTATTTAAAGGAAACCTGTCACCCCTAGGGCCTATTAAACTAAAACGCCACCTTTAGCAGTGCCTATGCTGCATTTTGTGAAGGTGGCTCTTATCCCCCTACCTCCGGACACCAAAATAACGACTTTATAAGAAATTACTTTAGATCCGGCAGGTATACTCCCCTCCTAAATGCCTTGCTGCTTTTGCCCGTCCTCCTCGACCCAAAATGCAGCATAGACGCTGATGAAGGTGGCTCTTTTAGATTAATAGGCCATGGGGTGGGGGATGAGGGGACTTGTTCCCTTTAAACTCGCACACTGACCGTATCAGCAGTGGTGTATGGAGAGCTGAGATCTACATGTGGTACGCTGTCTATGACGTGTGCTCCTGTATACAATGTATCACGAACAGCATCCAGTTCAGGCTATGCCAGACTGCATTTAGATAGATATCTCTCAAAATATAGCTAATATACTAGTGTATGTCTGTAATACTACACTGCTGTTACTACAGTGATCTTATAGGTATACCATCATTTGTCTACCAATACATGATAGACACAGTGGAATAGCTTAGTGTGTCATTTTTTTTCAGTAAACTACTATGTTAAACGTCTACAGCCTGCTTTAGCAAGTGACAGTAATTCTTCACTACTTTTAGCTATCTGTCATTATTTGAATTCCTCTGGACCGTGGTTATAATTTTATAATACCTCGGACATCAGATTCTTGGTGGCTCAAAATCGTGCAGGCCAACTACCAGAACATGCCAATGATCCTGAATATGTTCTGTACATTCACTGAACATTGTTTTCTATTTTAGAACTCATAAATGGCACTATTTCTTTTTAATTCCGTATATTTGGACACCTGACACAAATTTTGTGTTTTACCCGTTTAATGAAACATATTCAAGTTATAGTTATGTAATGGACATGGACATAAAGTCCAGACTTTTAGCTTTCATTTCAGGTTATCCACATTAAAAGTGATGACGTTTAGGATTTTCAGCTCCTTTACGTGTGCCACCCTGTTTTTAAAGAGCCAAAAGTAATTGGACGATTGACTCAAAGGCTGTTTCGTCGGCAGGTGTGGGCAATTCCTTCATTATTTCATTCTCAATTAAAGGGAACCTGTCCGCTACTTTATGCCCCTCAAGCTATCCCTATCTGTCCCTGCAGCTTCCTAGTGCATTCCTAAGCATCCCTGTCTGAGCGAAAAGTGTAGTTTATTATGAGGCACGATCTAGACACAGTGGGCGTTATTTCAGATTTCCTTGCTGCCTTCAATCAGTGGTTATCACACCCTGGTGGGCATGAGTGCCCATGCTTTGGAGCTGGAAAGTACTCAGTTACTTGCACACAATGCACAGATAACCACACATGGAAAGCAGCATGGAATTCCGAAATAACGCCCACACAGTCTAGACCATGCTTTATTAACAGGGAAAAATGTAAAAAAAAAATTTTTTTTTTCAACTATTAAACTACACTTTTAGCTCAGACCGGGATGCTGAGGAGTAAACTAGGAAGCTGCAGGGACATAAAGTGATAGCTTGGGGGGTCTACAGTAGCTGACAGGTTCCCTTTAAGCACATAAAAGGCCTGAAGTTGATGTGAGGTGTGGTGGCATTTTGATGATGTTGCTGAGAAGTAAACATTTAGAAAAACTCATCCGAGAAATTGCTATGATATTAGAAGTAGCAAAAGCTACAGTTTGTTCATCATCCGAAAGAAAGCAAGAAAGCGGAAAGAGAGCGAGAGAGAGAAAGAGTTAGAGAGAAAGAGAGAGAGAGAGAGAGAGAGAGAGAGAGAAAGAGAAGAGAAAAGAAAGAGAAAAAGAGTGAAAGAAAGAGAAAAAGAGAGAAAAGAGAAAAAAGAACGAACGCACAAGTGACCTCTGCAATGCAAAACAATCTTGACGCCCAAGGAAGACAACAGCGGTGGATGATCACAGAATAATTACCATGGTGAAGAGAAACCTCTTCACAACAGCCAACCAAGTGAACATCACTCTACAGGATGTAGGTGTATCAATATCCAAATTTACGATTAAGAGGAGATTACATGAAATTAAATACAGAGGATTCACTGATTCACTACACTGTGCAAGCCACTCATAAGCCTCAAGAATAAGGCTGGTTTCACATTAGCGTTTGGCACCGCAGCGTATGTTACACATTTATTTTTTCTAAATCCGCAAGCGTATTGCGCACCTATCTTTAATATGGTGTCTGCAGGCGAACACAGGGCGTCAGTATGTCTGTGTCCCTGTGTGTGGTTTTTCTGAGACCGGCGAACGCAGCATGTTGCATTTTTTGAGGTTCGAAAAATGTGCAAGTATCCGCATGCACACGAGTGCATAAAAACAATGCTTTGGTGTCTATGGATACGCGTTCGTCCGCAACGCCTTGCGTATGGCTGCGTTCAATGCCACATGCGTATGAGACAGTGCGCATGCACATAAAGCGATTCTCCGTCCCTTCCATAGCTCGCTCAAGAAAACATGCCTGGAAATATTGAGCGCATGCGCGAGAAAATCACAAACGCATGCACATACGCATATTAACGCATGCATACGCTGCGTTTTTCTACACATTTGCGTACACTGCTGCGGAAGAAAAAAACTGCGTATACATGCATTTTGGCATGCATTTCCACATGCGCAAGATACGCAGCGTTCAGAAACGCTAATCTGAAAGTAGCCTAAGAAGGCTACATTGGAATTTGCTAAAAAAAACAAAAAAAAAACTTTCAAAACCAGCGCAGTCTTTAAACAGATGAAACCAAGATCAACCTCTACCAGAATGATTGAAAGAAAAAGTATGGCGAAGGGATGGTACAGCTCATGATCCAAAGCATACAACATCATCTGGTAACCCCTTCACGACCCATGACGTAAATGTACATCATGGGTCAGCTCCCACACCTTGATGTGAGCTCCGGCGGTGAACTCACATCATTCTCCAACATCTGAGCTGATCTCATCAGCGGAGATGTGGGGCTAACAACATGGATCGGATCTGCTATACATTCTCTGACCACATCATCCAAAAGCACAGCGTCAGGAACTGCGCCGTTCCCCGCTGAGATTGTAGATTGCGCAATAAGATCGTGGGATCTCAGGCCGTGACCTGATAGCCCAGGGTCCTGCAGTTACCCCAGATGCTATCAGGGTTCACTTCCTGTGAGAAGAGGTTGGCAAGCGCTGTCATCCACACACAGTAATCATTTGTGCAATGTCCCAATGTTCTGCAGCTCATAAAGAATGAATTAAAAAATAGTTTATAAAAATATGAAAAAAAAAAAAAAAACCCGTTCAAATCGCCTCCCTTTTGCCCCATTCAAAATGAGTGTTACTTTTTTTTTTTATTAAATACACATATTTGGTATCATTAGCATATTTGGTATCATTAGCAATGTCAGCTCAAGCTACAAAAAAATGTCATCACACAGCCCCAGACCCCAAAAAATGAGTGTTACGGAAGAAGACACAAATAGTTTCTTTTTTTTTTTTTTTTTTTTTTTTTTTAACTTCAGAATTTTTTTTCACCACTCAGATACCAAACATGTATACATTTACTGTTATCTACAAACAACCCGAGGCACCATGCCACATGTCCATTTTACCATATAGTGAACATGGTGAATACAAAACCCAAAAACAAACGTGTAATTGCACTCCTTTTTTTGCAATTTCACAGCACTTGGAATTTTTTCCCATTTTCCTGTACACTAAATTGTAAAATAAATGATTTCATCTGGAAGTACAAGTCACCCGCAAAAAATCAAGCCCTCATATGTCTATATTGACAGAAAAATAAAAAAAAATATAGCTCTTAGAAGTATAAGAGCATAAAACGAAAAATCGCCGGGTGGTGAAGGGGTTAAACATGGTAGAGGTAATGTGATGGCGTGGGTATGCATGGCTGCCAGTGGCACTGGTTCCCCAGTGTTTATTGATGATGTGACACAGGCAGTCGCTTATCTAGCGTCTGGCGGGCCCCGGTGCGAAATTTAGACCTGGCTCCCTGCGCACACGTTGAGCAGATGTATAGGCCCTGTGTAACGTTCTAAATCCTTTAAAGACTGACAATTTGACCCCTCTTCCCGTTCATTATGTATTAATGTCCCTCATCTGCGATGTATGGTCCTCCTACTAGAATATTGCCCTTATCGTGGAATATATGTCCCCCCATCATGGTTTATATGGTCTTCCTCCTCATGCCACCATAGTCCTCCAATTATTATAATGCAGCCCCATATTCCTCCATATATTACAATGTATCCCCATAGTCCTCTATGTATTCTAATGCAGCCTATTATCCCCCATTCATAAGGTAGCCCCAGTAGTTATCCAATTAATATAATGCTCCCCTATTATCCTACATATAGTATAATGCAGCCTCATAGTCCTCCATACAGGATAATACAGCCTCCACAACCCTGCATATAGTATAATGCAGCCATATAATGCAGCTTCATAGCCCTACATATAGTATAATGTAGCCTCCCATCCCTCCATATAGTATAATGCAGCCTCATAGCCCTCTATACAGTATAATGCTGACTCCGTTCTCCATATAGTGCAGCCTCATAGCCTCTCCATATAGTATCATGCACCCCCTCCTCCTGCCATAGTCCTCTGGCCACCTTGCATTCACTTATTAAAAAAAAACAAAAAACTCTCTACTTACCTCTCTTGGTTCCCCGCTGCTCCATTCTCCTACAAAAACTGAAGAGCTGAAGAGATTGACTCCGAAGGAGGAGGTGCGAGAAGGCGGCACCAGTCTGTTAAATGCGTTCCACAGTGGAACGCAGATGGATAGCAGGTAGTGCTAAGAGGAAGCGAGGGGAGGAGCGGCAGCAGTAGGAAGCAGGAGGCTCCCCCTTCCAACCCTCCCCTCCTCTCCTCTCCCTGACACGGGCCCCATAACTACGTGCAGCGCGTTGCTACACATTGCCGCATAGCCATGTAAAGCGAGAGCCCAGCACAGGGATCGGCGACTGCAAGCGTTACGCCCCTGGACACAGGACAGAAGCAGCCAGATGAATTCTGGTGTTTTCAGAGACATACTGGGTGCTCAAATCCAGCCAAATGCAGCCAAACTGATTATTCAGTGTTTCATGATACAGATGGACAATGACCCAAAACATAAAGCCAAAGCAACCCAGGAGATTATTTGGGGTGCGTTCACACACTGCATATTTGCTGTGTATTTTTACGCAAGTGCTCTTGCAGTGTTTGTAGCCAAAACCAGAAGTGGGTGATTAAATGCAGAAGTGGAGCACTTGTTTCTATTGGACTTTTCCTCTGATTTTTCCACTCCTGGTTTTGGCTACTAAAAAACTGCAAGAGCACTCTCCTAAAAAATATGCAGCAAATACGCAGTGTGTGAACACACCCTAAAGCAAAGAAGTGGAATATTCTTGAATGATCAAGTCAATCACCTGATCTCAACCCAATAGAGCATGCATTTCACTTGTGAAAGGACTAAACTTCAGACAGGCCCACAAACAGCAGCTGGAAACCGCTGCAGTAAAGGCCTGTCAGAGCATTAAAAAGGAGGAAACACAGCGTCTGGTGATGTCCATGGGTCAGCCGCGTTTTTTTTCGCCTTCGCAAGTACTGCATCTCCCGCAACCGGCAGAACTGCACTTGCCGCACCCGACCGCAAGCCCCATAGACAATGCATGGGGCTTGATGCAAGTGTGCCACAAGTGCGGCTGTTAGGGTACCTTTACACGCGGCTACATTTCTAGGGTGGCTACAGGTAACTTACTGGTTGCAGTGAAATCATGGAGACAAGGTTCTATCTTGTTGCTGTGTACAAATGGAATAATCTCTCCATGATTTCACTGCAACCAGTAAGTTACCTGTAGCCACCCTAGAAATGTAGCCGTGTGTAAAGGTACCCTTAGGCAGCAGATGCGGCAAATCGGCAGCAGATGCGGTAAATCTGCCGCATTTTCAAAAAAAAATGCCAGTGTGAAAGGGGCCCAAGTATAGCCGGTTGGTACATCACAGTGTGTATATAAAAACATATATTGTGTATGTATGTTTGTATTTATATTTTTATTAAAACAGTTGCCTAATAAGCGCAGCATAGCGGAAAAATTGGAGAAGGAAAAATCCTAACGAATCAGTGTCTTTGCTCTCTACAGAGCAACAGTGCTGGTCTGGTTTATGGCTCTGAGGTATTCACCCCACTCCTCCTTGGGTCCAATAAGGCTGCCTTCACACTTGCAGATGCATCTGCAGCGTTTTGCAGATGCATCTGCAAGTATCAGCATGCAGACCGCGGCCCCTATGTTTATAATAGGGCGCACCGCGGTCTGAAAGCTCTCATTCATTCCTGTATGTGAAGCGTCCGCAGGCGGATGCCTGCTGACAGATCACACTCTCCCGCCCGCACCTTGGACGCGACATCTCGCGTCCATGGTGCGGGCGGGAGAGTGTGATCTGTCAGCAGGCATCCGCCTGCGGACGCTTCACATACAGGAATGAATGAGAGCTTTCAGACCATGGCCGCGGTCTGCATGCTGATAATTGCAGATGCATCTGCAAAACGCTGCAGATGCATCTGCAAGTGTGAAGCCAGCCTAAGCAACTGCTATAAAATTTGTAGACAACCTTTTTCAAAATATGTACTTGTTAATTGTCATTTTTCCTTTTCTATTGTGTTCGAACACTGTTATTTATAATTGATTATTATATTAGGTGTCTGGTCTTTGTTTTTCCCCCAGATATGAAGTAGCTCCAAGGTCTGACAGTGAAGGAAGTAGCTCTGAGTATGAAGAAGAGGTATGTATATTGTATCAACAACAAAAGATAAGGTATTTTATTTATTTATTCTTTTATCTGCTCACAGAGACTGTTTGTCCTGGTGTTGCTTCAGATGATTGCTAACTGGTCAGTTGCACAGAAAGAACAGTCCTGGCCTGTTCCTGGTAAAATAATTTCAGCAGATAGAATTTATAGTATTCCAGCACCTTATAGATAGATAGATATAGATATATAATTTGCCTTGTGGCGTCTGTCACCGCTCCTATGTCCGGTTGTCCCTGTATTGCCTATATAGGGTAACCATACTCTGTGACCCTCATGGTAATGGTGCCCCCTGTGAAAGTTACAGGTCTCATAAAATGGGGATACAAACCAAAATTTTGTTTACAAAGTGGTAAATAAAATTAACCACTATAATATAATAAAAAGTTATATAAGTTTGCTGTCATTGTATGCATGCTAGGGAATTTTGCCCAAAAGAAAAGCCCACCCAAACCTGCCCCTCCACCTCTCTCCATGGGGTATTATGACATCACAGTGGGATGTTATGCCTAGCACACAGAGGTAGGGGGGTTTGGTGGGGGTAAGGACACAGCCCCCACCCCTTTCATGACGTCACTGCCCATCGGTGCTTCATCTAGTCTCCTATATAAAAGTCCTCTCCAGCTTGTCTGTCTGTGTGTCTGTAAGTTTGTTCCTAAAACAGTGCCACGTATAGGACGACATTACAGTTAACCTGGAATGTGAAGAAGCCAACAAGTTTAGTTGCTCAGTCTTGAGAATACAGCGCCACCTATAGGACATTTGTGATGAGGAGGCTCACATGTTCTCCCGGACACTGGCTGCAGCACAGGCATTTATTATCGCCTGGGTCCCCTCCATCATATCCTTAGGGTGGGCCCATCCTGCTGCTGCACTTCTTCCCATTTGCATTGCTGGCACTGCGGCCCCTCAGCGTACAGGGTGAAAAAGATGTCGCATAAGGGTGACTGAGACAGTGCACAATGGGAGGGTACAGAGAGCACAGAGGGGGAGAGGGAGCGCACATGCGAGAGAGATAGTATATGGGAAAAGAGTGCTTAGTGTGGAAAGAGCGGATGGGGGAAGCGCACATGGGGAAAATAAAGCACAAATGAAGAGAGGGCACTGGAAGGATAGAAAGCGCACAGGGGATGGCGAGCAGCAGCAGTGCCTGCTAAGCCACCGTCACCGTGTGCATCAGCGGGCTCCCCTTGCCCTCCTTGGTGGTGATGCGATTAGTTGTGGGTGTAGTTGGGCTAGTAAATAATCTCATATATTCTAGAATTGCCCGATGGAACCAAATTGGGCCCCCATCTACTAGAAAATGATCTACTGAGATTGTGTCATATACCTCCTAACCTTGGTAAATTGGGTATATGTGCTTAAGGGTCATTCCATAACAAGTGATCCAAGTACGAATATTTTTTTTTACCTGACATCTTTAGATTTTTTTTTTCTAAAAAAAAAAGTACAACTTTAGTTAATTACAAAATAAAAGTTTAGAATTTTTTTCTTCATCGGTTAATTTTTTTTACAGGGTTTCAAAGGTTAAAAAAAATTTTGGCCTGATATGGCTTTACATTTTCTGTCATATTTTGGGCTACAAATAAGATAGAGAAACAAAATAAACACCATTCTACTCAGAACTGTCCAGGCTTTCACCAGATATGTCACAAGAGGATCTTTGTTAATATTTTACCCATGCGAACGCAATATTTTAAAATTCCTTTCCAAAAAAAAGTATCATTTAAAAATTCCCAAAAATGCACGTGTCTGCTACAGGGGCGGATCCTTTGCCCCGGGCGCAACTCAGAGGGGGGCGCCGGCGGCACCCCTCTACCAAGGCTGCAGGTGCCCGCATCGCGCCGGTATTATCTATTCTTACCGGTGCGGACTGCAGTACGGTGCTTTGATGCTGTACAGAAGCCGTCCGCCAGCCCCCGCTCCGCCGTCACTTCCGCCGCTGCCTATGCGTTCCACAATGTGGAACGCATAGATGAGGCGTCCCCTACTCCGCCCCCTCACTTCCTCTTCCTACTTAACGCATAGAAGAGGCGACCCCCGTCACTTAGCCTCCGCTTCTTCCTTTCCTTATGCGGTCCACAGTTGTGTCCATGCCGCCCAGCACCACCTCCATCTCAGAAGTTTTTGTACGGAGGCAGTGCAGGCTGCAGCCAGGGCCAGGCAGAGCGAGCTAGAGCAGAGCTCACTCTGAATACAGCACACAGATGGGTGCCGGTGTCCGGTGGGTAATTATATATAATTTGGCACTATGGAGGCTATGGTGGGCTCTATTGGAGGCTCTATATGGAGGTTGTGCTGGGCTCTAGTGAGCCTGGGCTGGGGTATTTAGAGGCTTTGCAGGGCTTATATATAATTTGGAGGCTGTGCTGGGCTATATATAATTTGGAGGCTGTGCTGGGGTATTTAGAGGCTGCAGGGCAATATATAATGTGTAGGCTATGCTGGGCTCTATGGAGGCTGTGCTGGACTATATACAATTTGGAAGCTTGGGTGGGCTCTATGTAGTCAGTGCTGGGCTATATATAATTTGGAGGCTGTTCTGGGCTGTACTTATTATTTGGAAGCTGTGCTGGGTTGTATATATATATCTGGAGGCTGTTGCTAGGCTGTATGTAGTTGGAGGCTGTGCTGGGCTGGCAAATCCTCCAGATAATATATTCAGCCCTGCACACCCTGAATATTATATATACAGCCCACCCAGGAGCCTGTATATTATGTACACAGCCCGCAGCTTTCTATATTAGATTCATGAATCATGGTATGTGTTAAAGGGGCCCACTGAGACTGTTTCGCCCGGGGCCCACAAAAACCTGGAGCCGGCCCTGGGCGGCGGGCCTGAAAGCTTACAGCACACCCTCCCCCCGCTCCTCACCTACTTGGGGGGGGATGGGCGCAAAATAGATCTTTGCCTCGGGCGCCATGAAACCTAGTTACACTGCTGGTCTGCTATGCTCTTAGCTACATCGTGGTGTTCGGCTCTGCCTGAGTTAATATCTGATTTTATCTGATATGATAGAAAATGTAAAGCCATACCAGGCCAAAATTCACACATTTTTTTAAAACTTTAAAAATCTGTAAAAAATTAACTGATGATGAAAATATTTCAAACCTTTTATTTTCTAATTAACTAAAGTTGTACTTTATATAAAAAAAAATCTAGACGTCAGGTAAAAAAATATTCATATTTAGATCACTTGATATGGAATGACCCACTGACACTATAATAGTTAAATATTTTAAATATGATTCCCATCGCGATCCCAACTTGAATTTTACTTTAACTGTATAAATACAAAAAGGGGGAGACAAGAGGCGCAATAGTGCCCTATCACTAGTGACACACTGAGTATATCAATAGGTGTACACTCACCTGGTCCAGTTGTGTGACCCACAACTGGTTTATAAGCATTCGGTTTAAAGCTGCTGCAGGACCTCCACCAGCCACTCGTACGTGGAAAAATGCTCATATATAAGGAAGATGGTGTGTCACGGTCTGCGCTGCGGTCTCCGTGGAATCCCAAGGGATGAATGTCTCCAAGAAGTCACAAGGAAGGCAATGGTTCCAAAGCAAAGATCTCCTTTATTCACCAATGCGTTTCAGCACCTATCCTGTCACCTTCATCAGGGTATTCCCACTGAGACAGCAGCGCGGACCGTGACACACCATCTTCCTTATATATGAGCAACTTGAATTTTGGTACAGATGTGGCTAAGAACATAGCAGACACATATGCTTTTTTGAAATTTTGAAATTTTTTTTTTTTTTTCAGAAATGTGTTTTAAAATTTTGTTTGCGTTCACATGGGTAAAATATTAACAAAGATACTCTTGTGACATATCTTGTAAAAGCCTGTACAGTTCTGAGTAGAATGGTGTTTATTTTGTTTCTCTATCTTATTTCTAGCCTGAATTATTATTATTATTTATTTATATAGCGCCATTGGGTTCCATGGCGCTTTACATGAGGATGAGGGAGACAAGAACAAGTACACTAAATCTAGGCGATCAGGACGTACAGGTACAGGAGGGGCAGGGACCCTGTCCACGAGGGCTCACAGTCTATGAGATTTATGAGGAGAAATGTAAAGGCAGGCAACACCAAAATTCGCACTTTTTCCAAACTTTGAAAATCAAGTAAAAATAAAAACAAAATTATAGAATTTTTTTTATATTACATTTTGCATTCTGACATGCTATTATCAAATAACAAAATCTCAAAAATAATTAAAAATATAGAGGTAAAAATCATTGGTTCACTTGACATGGAATGATCCTAAAGCATTTTTCTTTATCGCCTCATTGGGGACACAGGACCATGGGTGTTATGCTGCTCATCCATAGGAGGCTGACACTAAATAAATGTGAACGAATTGGATCCTCTTCAGTATACACCCCCTGGCTGGGCCAGACCACACCAGTTTTAGCTTAGAGTCTGTAGGAGGCAGATCTATTCCGGAACTGTTTCTTCTATCCCCTTTGGGGACTGCTTTCCCTTAAACACCAACAGGCGGGAACGTGGAGTGTTGCCTCTACGTACCCCCTTCCACACCTGGCGCAGATCCCAATGCACCCAGTGCTATGGACTAATCTGGCTCTCCTCAGCTTCCCTACAATGGCCCTGAGTTGAGATACACCAGCCTGCTCTAACCTGCATTCTCGCAGCAACCCACAGCAGCTAACAGCCGGTGCCTGCATTCCAAACTACACAAAGACAGAATGCACGCAGACCACTGGGCTCCCCAGCCTACCAATTGGCAGCCTGGGTTGAGACACCTCGCAGGTTAGACCATTCTGTTATATTGCCCCTTGCAGGGGCTCAATCATGGGCTCCAGCAGAGGGCTCCAGCAGATTGCTCCTCTCCCCTAGACCACCACCCTCTCCATTCAGTGGTTTTACTGACCGCTCTCTACACCGGAAAATCACTCCTCTGACCGGCGGATGTACTGCCTCTCTTCACAGTGGCCTGCACCTGCTAATGCTTCCAGCTGCCTAGGACACAGGACCATTTGGCTGCGTATCCCGGGTAAGGCACACAGCAAATACTTAGGGCTGCCCAGACATTCCTTGTTTCTTGACAGGCCCTGCTATTGCTCCTTCTTGCTGCATTTTGCACCCTCCCCCTCCCGCAGCTTCTTGGACCTCACAACATGCAATCCTCAGAGGGTCCAAAGAACACAAAAGCCCATACGGTTTGCTACTCCTCCTGTGCCACCTGCCACTCTGAACTCGCGCATAAACACACTACCCTTCATTGTCAGGCCTGTACCTCCGAAGTCCCTCATGAGCCCCTCCGCTGCCGTCGCTGCCTCCGCTAGCAGCCCAGGGACTTGAGTCCGCCAGAATGGGCATTATTTCTGCCACAATCCATGGAAAAACTGGCTCAAAGCCTGGTCCTGGCCATGCAGTACCGTCCCCTAATAACACTGGTCCTCTGGACGGGGTACATGCAGAGGATTCCCCATGGAGGGTCCTTCAGATGCTGGCAGGAGGCATACCACGTCTGCAGTCGTGGTCAGAAAACAGTCCCACAGAAACGTGTGTCCCGCTTCTTCTCACGGCTCTCATGGATCCCTCTCTCGGGACCAGGGACCATATTCTACCATATCTGATGAGCCAGAGGATGGTGAATGCTGCCTAGACTCGGATGATTCTCTGGACATGGATTCCTCTGACGATCAAGTGGCTATTGATATCGCTTATAGCAGTAGTTAATCATACCTTAAACGTGGACGATATCCCGTCCACGACACTGGACCATGCAGTCTCGAGCAAAGAGGGCCGCAAAATGTTTTTGCTGACCATTCAGAGTTTCAAGAAATCTTAACTAAACAAAGAGAGAAACCTGACAGGAGCTTCGGTAACCGCAAGGCCATAGAAACTCTGTACCCCAAAGGTTGGGCGAATTTACTGTCTGTTGATCCCCCTGTCTCCTGTCTTGCTTCTAAAACATTACTATCTTTACCAGACGGATCCTCTATCAAAGATCCAACTGACAGACGAGTAGAGCAGCTCGCATGCTCTGCCTTTGAGGTGGCAGGATCCTCCCTCTCGCCATCTTTTGCATCTATGTGGGTTACAAAGGCTATTATGGTCTGTGCTGAAAACCCTAAAAAAAAATCCTTACAGGAGTCTGTTTTCTCAACATTTCACCGACATATCCACTCAGTTCACCACTGCCACAGGTTATCTAATCCAGGCTCCTTAGACTCCGCCACCTGCGCAGCTTTTGCTGCCTCTAAAACCATTGCCATCATGGGGTAGATATTCAGGCTTTGCTTTAAATAAAGGCAAATGTGAAGTCCTCTTTATCAACCAAGAAGAAGGAGCACGAAAAGGGGACCACTTTTGCGGACTACCTGTAGCGAAACATAGTCTCAAATATCTGGGGATACACTTAGCTAGATCCAGTGGGCTGACATATAAACTTAACTTTTTACCGATTATTACAAAAATAGAACAGGAATTGGGAAGATGGGAAGGGCTGCCGTTGTCTCTGTTAGGCCGCTGCCATCTACTCAAAATGATGAGCTTTGCAAAATTACTCTACCCTCTCCAAACCATTCCTATGTTAATGAAACATACGGATATTATTAGAATTAACAAAGCTTTCACTAAATTCTTATGGAGAGGAAAGAAAGCTAGAATAGCCTTTAGGACATTAATACAACCCAAACAGGAAGGGGGACTGCAGCTTCCTGATGTTAGGGGTTATAACTTAGCATGTAACCTACGATATGTACTGGACTGGATTAAGGGAACAAGCAAGTTTTCAGACTTAGAATTAGAGGGAGAATGGGCGAAACCATGGGACTTGACCGCTTTGTTGCATTCTCCGTTGTCCTGCCTTCCGACCGCCTTGAAAAATACAGTAACATATAGAGACACTATTATAACATGGAGAGAGGTCAGGAAAAAACTTAAACTGGCATGGAAAATCTCCAGACGTCTTAACCCGTGGAAATGCCCGGCTTTTGAGTTGGGTCGTGAAAACGCCCTATTTAAAAGCTGGAAAGAAAAGGGAGTCCATACACTAGAAGACCTCATAAATTTTGAGGAACGAAGGTGGATGACGGAGAAAGAGGTGCTCACTACTTTTAATTTACCCCAGTTTCAGGCGATGCAGTACCGTCAGTTGGATCATCATCTCCTTTCGCGCCTGCGGGACCTCTCGGGTGAGGTTGATAACAACTTATGGTCCGAAATACTTGGCATTGACGTAAGTGATGTATCAATTACTTCGTTATATGCCAAACTACAACAAATCCCGCTGAGGAGGAGAGGGTTCTTCAACAAGTGGCGAAAACACATCAAAGACCCTGAACTCACCCAGAAAATTCTAGAGGGGTGGGGACTTATGAGACGATGCATTAGTAATGAGAGGTGGAGGGATTCCCAATTCAGGATTATGCATGGGGCTATTCAGGGCTTCAATGTTCCCCCCTCCCAAGCCAATCAGGGGAGATGGATTCACTGCCCAAAATGTAGAACTGGGATGACGGACCTGGAACATGGTCTCTGGTCTTGTCCTGAGTCAAAAGATTACTGGAGAAAAGTGGTTACTTGGGCGAAGGAGCTGTGTGGGGATATGGAGGGTCTAGACCCGTTGCGCTGGCTCTTTCACTATCAGAAGGATGATGGAGTCCACAGGCAGCCACATGTACTATGGCACTACATTGCGATACTTGCTAAAAGACTCCTCCTCCAACACTGGCTCAATGACAGACCCCCAGACCTGAACCAGACCAAATTAATGATGCGCCACACTCTGACACTCGAATCGATGGATGCGTTGCGCAGTCCAAATAAACTAACAAAGAAATTTTTCTTCAAATGGAAACTGTTTATTGAAAAGGAATTCACAGATGATGACATAATCAACTTTATGCTACCTTTTCGTTCGACGGTCTGGTATGCAGAGGGGGAATTATGTGGGACACTTGGTAGACTGAGGTGTGATGTTTGAAAAACTAAAATGAATGTTAAACTGGTATATATATAGCATATTTAAACTATCTTGAGAATATAAGACATGATAGAAATAAGAGGTAATTTCCGGAATGGGAGGGGAAGGGTTTGGGGAAAGTTTTCAGTTGGATTTACAACTAGATGATTACTGTTAGCTTCAGTTTCAGTTATTTATTACGTGTAAATCAATGTTGGATATGCTTATCCTAACAATTCTTACTTGTGAAATATTTTAAACCCAATAAAAATATGGTTCAAAAAAAAAAAAACCATTGCCATCCACAGGGCCCTTTGACTCAGGCAGTGGCGGGCTGACTCTGCTTCAAAGAAGTCGCTGACTGGTCTCCCTCATCTTCCTGCTCGCCTATTTGGCGAACGTCTGGACAAATTCATCTCAGACGCCACGGGTGGAAAAAGCACTTCTCTTCCCCAACACAAGCCAAGATGTCCCTTCGTTACACGACCAGACTGTTTCATTCCTTTCGTAATGCCTTCGGCTGGGCGGCCTCTCGACTGCCCCCCTCCTCTACCTGTACTCCCCGCAGAGACAGACCTGCCCAGCCATCATTCAAGACGAATACCTCCTGCTAGCCCAGACAGAGACAGTCTGAATCCAGGGAGTCACGGTCCCATCTGTTCTCCTCTTCCTGACTCCTACGGCATTCTGGAAGACACTCCCATTGTCGGCGGCTGTCTACGGCTGTTCTGTCAAATCTAGCTATCCGTCAAAGATGGGATCAAGATCTCGTGTCTTCCGGTTATCACATAGTTTCTCTCTTGCCGCCCATACTGGTTCTTTCCCCTTCCACCCCCCAAAGTCTCCAAAGCACCGTCGTGCCTTCTGCAAAGCGATTAATTCGCTGCAACAAGCGGGAGTAATCGTTCCCTTGCCGGATTCCGAGCGTTTCAGAGGTTTCTACTCCAACCTATTTGTGGTTCCCAAGAAAGATGACTCCGTGTGCCCCATTTTGGACCTCCAACATGTGAACAAACATGTGGGTCAGGATGGAGTCTCTACGCTTCATCATCGCGTCTATGGAGGAGGGGGAGTTCCTCGCCTAAAGACGCGTATCGTCATGTACCTATCGCCCTAGCTCACCAAAAATTTCTCTGCTTTGCCTTACAGGATCTCCACTTCAAATTTGTAGCCCTACCTTTCGGCCTTGCTACCGCTCCAAGGGTCTTTACCAAGGTCATGGCAGCTGCCATGTGTGTCCTTCATTGTAGAGGAGTAGTCATCCTACCCTACCTAGACGACCTCCTACTCAAAGCTCCTTCCTTTCAAGATTGACACTTTGCTCTGGACAAAACATTCCGCCTGACACCCTTTGTCAGGCGAGCACTTCTTTGGTGGCTTCGTCCAACTTCCCTTTCCGGGGGCCGATCCTTTCTTCCAGTGAATTGTCTTTCTCACCACGGATGCCAGCCTTCTGGGCTGGTGGCAGCATACAGACACCACACTGCCCACGGCTATTGGGCCACCCTGGAGTAAACCTTGCCGATAAACCTTCTGGAGATTAATTGGATTGTGTTATTTTTTTCCCACCCAGGGACTGCTTTAGGACGTCCCATGGTCCTGTGTACCCCAATGAAGCGATAGAGAAAAACAGATTGTTGTGTACTCACCGAAAAAGTTTTCTCTAAGCCATCATTGGGGAATACAGCTCCCACCCTGTTGCCCAGTCGGTCCTTTGTTCTCTTTGGTACCTTTTTTGACGTTTTTACATTGTTTATTGTTCACTTGCTGGTTTTGTTCTTCTCCTACTGCTTGGTCACTAAAACTGGTGTGGTCTGGCCAGCCAGAGGGTGTATACTGCAGCGGAGGAGCTAATTGTTTCACCTTTACTTAAGTGTCAGCCTCCTATGGATGAGCAGCAGAACACCCATGGTCCTGTGTCCCCCCAATGATGGCTCAGAGAAAACAATTTTACGGTGAGTACACACATCAGTTTTTTCATCTTAGATCCAAATAATGTGGATGGCTGCTCTATCCATACGGTAAAAATTTCAGATCATTGGCCGCTCATGATATATCGAAATTGTGAGCCTGTCTGATTAAGAACCTTTGCTTGTTGATGGTTCTCCTCTCGATGGCATTGTGCTGCTCCTGATAGTAAATTGGACTCTTCTGACATCCTTCTGCATGCCACTGCTTTTGTAGGCTGTTGCTAAAGTCTTAGATGTCCTTGACAATGACGCAGAGCTGTCATATGTGAGTCGCCATGTGAAATACCACAACTTTATTGCACAGCAATTTGATACTTGAGCATCTGCTTGTTTATACAATAGAATACCATACCATATATGTTTGTTTTTATCTTTCTTTATAGGATGAGGACGATGAATCTAGCAGACTGGACTCAGATGAAAAGAAACGTTTGGGTTTGAATACAGAAGACAATGCCAAGCAGATAATTGAGTATGCCTTACTCTCTTAATTTTCTTGTTGCTTATTCATTACAAAGTAAACTATAGTGTATTTACCTAGTTGAATTCAGCTTAGAGCCTCTCTAAGATGAAGTTCACAAAGAGTGTTTGTGCTGTTTTTTATTGATCTGTTTTTGGTGCAGTTTCTTCAGCGAAACTGATCCTCTTGCAAAAAAAGCATCACAAATGCATCATCTGTTTGTGCTGCGTTTTCGGGGGAGACACATACGAAGACAAATACTTACTTACCCTCCCCGTGATCCCATGGCAAGTCCCAGTGATGTCATCCTCCTGGGCATCAGTAGGACCTGTCTTTGAGTAGTCTGTACGGTGCTTCCAGGACCTTTGCCCTATTTGACTGAGTCACATGGGTAGGTCCTGGAAGCACCATACAGACTACTCACACACAGGTCCTACCGATGCCCGGGAGGGAGACCTCTCTGGGACTCGCTGTGGAATCACATGGAGGGTAAGTAATTAGATGTTAGTGATGCAGATAGGGAACCAGAAAAAGGCCACACAAATTGACATGCTCATTATATTCTGGATCCGCTTTCTGCACCACTAAGACAGCAGGCAAAAAACACTGTGTCTGAACAGCAAATTGAATATCCTGTTCACTTTGCTGGCAGATGTGTGTTTAAATGATCCGTTTTTCGTGCAGCTTTAAAAAAAAAAAAGAAGAAAAAACACAGCACCAAAAACGGATCAGAAATGTCCAGTGTGAACATAGCCTAACGATTATACACAACCGTGCCAGGATATCTGGGTATTGAATGGAGCACATCGTAACCATGGATTTGACCCATCACGGATTCCAGTCTTCCATTGGAACAAGATAACGTTTGAGCTTTGTAACGAAAATCTGGCATTAATCATATGTTTCAGACACTTCTACCTATGGATACCTGAAATGTTTTACTCTATTCACTAAGCACTTTTCATTATTCAGAGTTCTCCATTTCTGGCAGTCCAAAAAAAACAATGAATAGAGTGTAAATTGTGCATGCACCTCTCTGCTATATTCAAGCTGTGGCTCCGCAGACCCCCAGCTATCAGTAAATTATCCCTTGGAAATAGAATAAATTGCTATCTTGGGAACAACCCCTCAAAGCAAAGCTGAGTCTTTTAGAGGATTTTTGCCTTTGTTATAAACCCATAAATTGCCTGGATAAAATGCTGAGGGATTATCTGCATCTGTGAAAGTCATCAAGATGTATCGTCTTTGGATTGGATATTTTTTTTAGGTCATAGAAGGCATCTGGCTCATTTTAGTGGTGCTAATTATTTTCTAAATATTTTTCTCAATTTTAATATCAGGTTGTTTCTAATTTTATATCATTATTCATCACATTTTCTTTTTGGAATTCCTTTTATAGCAGAAAAGTTCTTAATTCATCTAGTTGCAATTATATATTCCAGTAATTGTTAGATGTTGCCCATGGAATTTAACCATTTATTCATTTGTACTTCAGGACTGCAAAACAAGATGTTGATGATGAGTATAGTTTGCAGGCTGATGCTGAGCAGTCTTCGTCATATTATGGAGTGGCTCATGCAATCATTGAGAGGGTGGAGAAGCAATCATCTCTGCTTATCAATGGCTCGCTTAAACATTACCAGGTAAAGTGTATATATATGTTGTTATATCAATTTAAAGACAAATCCAACAAACAAGTACAGAGGTCTAGTGGACCCCACCTTCATAGCTCTTGAATGATAAGAGGGAAAAACTATTTCACCATGTATTGAATTTTATTCCCTTTTTTCACTACCGTATATACTCGTGTATAAGCCGACCCGTGTATAAGCCGACCCCCCCTACTTTTTGCCCCCAAAACCTGGGAAAACCTATTGACTCGTGTATAAGCCGAGGGTGGACCCCAGCACAGGTATACAGCCCCCAGCAGTGTGGTATACAAGCCCCCCAGTGGTATATACAGGCCCCAGCAGTATATACAGCAGCCCCAGTGGTGTGGTATACAGCAGCCCCAGTGGTGTGGTATACAGCAGCCCCAGTGGTATACAGCAGCCCCAGTGGTATACAGGCCCCCAAATGCTGGCACTCGCTCCCCCTCTGTTGTAAGCCGCCCCCCCCACCCCTGCTGCTTAACTTACCATCCCCGGTCTTCTGCACCGCGACGGTCTTCTGTGCTCGTCCATGCTCCCGTCCGGCTGCATCCGGGGTCCCCGGCCGTCGCACGATGACGTCATCGTTACTGCGACGCCCGGGGACCCCGGATGCAGCCGGACGGGAGCATGGAGGACGGAGCACAGAAGACCGGCGGTGCAGAACACCGTGGATGGTAAGTTAAGCAGCGGGGGGGCCCTTACAACAGAGGGGGGGCGAGTGCCAGCATTTGGGGGCGACCATGTACCGTATTGACCCGTGTATAAGCCGAGGGGACTTTTCAGCCAATTTTTGGCTGAAAAACTGCTTATACACAGTATATACGTATATTATATGGGTAAAATGAATGGTGTCATTCAAAACCACCATTCATCCCACAAAAACTAATCCCACATATAGATACAGTGCTGTACAAATTAATTAGGACAAAGCAAGTCTTTACTTGTTTTTCTTGCATTAGTTTTACTATTTCTGATAAGTGTTTTATCAGTTCTTGGTGTCATTTTCCTTTTTCTTCCACATTTCCCTTTTCGTTTTGGAGAAAACGATCCAGTTTCATTGTGTGTGCGAATTATTATTGAAACGGTAATTTCCCAATACCAACGGTGGAAGCGATTTCTCTTACAGTCAGACTTGTATGTTCATTAAGAGTAATAATTCTAGACTTCTTCTGTGGAGTAACATCCATTTTTACAGGCACAAATCACACTGAGAGAAAAAGTACACTAAACCACTCCTCACAGAAACAAGCTCTCACCTGAAGCTGAGTGGGCAGCTAGTGTTATTTTCTGACTAAAACCAGTCAAACCACATTTTGTTACTCAAGGTTGTACACTCACACCTGTTCAAAGCAGTTAAAACTGGTTTGAATCACTTACTGATAACCCCAACTTACAATTTTACTTAAAATATGCTTTTTCCCAATTAATTTGCACAGCACTGTATGTCAGAAGAAAAATGAAAGGGCTTTGGCACTTGAAGAAAACCAAGAGGAAATGTAAAAACAAAAGCATTGCCTTGCATAGGGAAATGGTTTGAAATGCCAAAAACCGCTGAGGAGTTTAGGTCCTTATGTAGGAATTTTATGGTGGAAAGAAGTTGTGAATGTTGGCAATGTGGCCACACGCTTCATTTCTGCAAAAATGTTTGACTTTTCTGAAGATTCCCTTAGCCAAGTACGGCTATCGCCGTCAGTCTCCTAGAAAGTGAGTGGAGCAGTCACACGTGCATGGCCTCTGTTGCCTTTTAGAGCCCTGTTCCAGGTATTATGTAGTATGGGTCCCAGCGGTTGACAGGTGAGAACTATTACCAAAGAGCTACTGTTCTGAAGTACTTTCAGGGAGGTAATCCACATGCCTCTGGGGTCAGCAAAACAGGTTTATAGCTTCAATATCTAGACAAAAAAGCATTTTGTACAATTTTTACCTTTTTTAAGTGACTTAAGTGTTTTGTAAGAGAATGGGCATTCAGTGATGTGACACCCCCTTGTAATAACCCTTGTGCTTTTCTGCCGGTATCACTTGTAACTTTTCTTGTGATCTGTGCATTTCTATTCATGTAGCTTTTTTTTTTTACGATTTCAGGTCCAAGGCCTGGAATGGATGGTTTCTCTCTATAACAACAATTTAAATGGAATTCTTGCTGATGAAATGGGGCTTGGAAAGACAATTCAGACAATGCACTCATAACCTATCTGATGGAGCACAAAAGGCTTAATGGACCCTATCTCATTATTGTTCCACTTTCGTAAGTTGATCATTTGTTCTCTCCCCAGATATATATATTTTTTGCTTTTATCTATGTGTCTTATGATAGGTTTATGTCCATTTGCATGTAATGGGGCAAGTTGAATTCAATAAAATATTTCAGATACAATGTAAGTTTTTTTTTTTTCAGTCCTGATTTTAAGTGATCTATAATAGGTTTTTAATCCATTTGTTGCCCGTATTTGTTGTTCTTTTGAGTAGAATAGCTTAGCTGAGTATATTTTTAGATATTTATCACTGAGGTGGAAGATAATTGAATATTTGAGTTCTGATTGTTTGGGGAGAAAATAAAACAAAACCAATAAATAGTAGAGAGGATCTGACCTGTCTAAAGATGCAAGTGTACCTCCCAGACGTGGACGATTCTGCTCCAATGTATATATATTTCTATATTTAATTATCGTATTGTGGTTAGCTCTGAAATTCTGTGAGCCATTACTACTTCTCTATTAATTAATGCATTGTCTTTGAACAGTTTTCAGCTCTGTAAGGCCGGCTTCACACTGCGGGTGTGATCCGATCCGTGTCTGTCAGCTTGAGCCAGACAGCCCCGGACCGGATTTTGACCCCATAGTATCCTATGGGGCCGATGGCAGAAAGCTGCCATCCGGTTTCCATCTCTCCGGGAGAATCTGGGAGAATTCAGATTTTTCCTCACGGACACAAAAACGTTGCTTGCAAACATTCTTGTGTCCGAGGAGAAAAATCTCCCCTAATTGCCTTCTCCCGGATCCGGGGCAATCCGGCGCTCCCTAACATGGGAGCCTATGGGGCCAGATTGCCCCAATGCGGGAGGATCCTGGAACCGGACATCTGCGGCTGCACGCCGCTGTTATTTCAGGACTGCGGCTAGCTCCCCGCGAGCTGCGGTCCTGAATCATCAGCAGCTTCAGCTGCGTGCGGCTGCACACCGGACCGGAGGGCATATTAGCCGTCCGATTCTGTGTGCTGATCCGGTCTGGGGCTGTCAGGTTCGTAATGTGAAGGCAGCCTAGCAGAAAAATAGTCATCCGACCAGTGACATTTTTAGCACTGTGGTAGATGAATAAACGTCTCTCATTAACAGGTTTTTTTGTATGGTGCAAGTCAGTAGCGGGTGTATGAAGCGGGCTCACTGGGTGAGCTCGCCTATACCTGGCAGGTAAATGTTATGTCAACTCTTGACAGAGGCATTAACAACACATTGGCATGGGTGTGTCATTTTACACACCCATTAACTCTCCTGTGATCTAATTGGGGAGCATTAACAGATTTCTATGACAATCGGGGGTCCGTTGAAGACACTGTGCCTGTGATTTGAAGCCCCCATGAAACCCAGTCTATGGCCGGGCTTCAAAGGAGACAGAGATCTTTTTTTTTCTTTTTAAACTATATGAAGCATTACTGTAGTGGTATTTTATGTGAGTAGCACAGATGATTACACTATTTTGCTGGTTTAATACAGTGAAACGTGAAAAAGAAAAAAAAATAACACTCTTCATCCATTGAAAATAAAGATAATAAAAACAAAAAATACATGTGGTATTGCTGCATCCAGAAAGGTCCAATGTATTAAAATATAAAAAGACAAAGCTATGGTAATTTCTCCTTCGCCTCATTGGGGGACACAGGACCGTGGGGTATTATGCTGCTGTCCACTAGGAGGCGACACTAAGCAATCTGCAAAAGAGTAACGGTGGCTCCTCCTCTGCAGTATACACCCCTGGAGCAGGCACTGCCTCCCCAGTTTTTTGCTTAGTGTCGTAGGTGGCACACGACCATTTTTCCTCTCGGTGAATTTTTCATCATTAAAGAAGAAAAGTGGGTCCGGCGTGGCCCCCGGCATGCTCCTTCCTCGGCCACCCACTGTTGGGGCGCTGGGTTGAGGTCGAGAATTTTTTACATATGCCGTACTCCTTTCTTGGCCTCCCACTGTTGGGTTGCTGGGTTAAAGTCGAGACAGCCCAGCATTCCACCCTCCTTCCTCACTCCCTTCTGGTCTGAGGTGAAGTAGAAGCTGGATTGCCTGCCAGATGACGTCCCCCTAATCACCCCTGGCTGCATTGGGCTGGAGGTTGCAGGCTGCCTGCAGCAGCGCAGGTTGCAGGCTGGAACCAATTCTCATGCACAGCCTGCAGAAGAAGTACAGGCTGTAGGGGCACAGCAGCAGCAGGGCACTTGCAAGCTGCATCCTAGGAACAGCTTTGCATACATTGTGGGGAGAATGCCCTTGCTATACTGGCTGTTTCACCGCCAGTACTATGCCCACTGCCCCTGGGCCCCTTCCACCAAGGATTCTGGGCCCCCCCAGCGTTTTTTTCCGCGCCTCCGCGCTGGCCCCTCACTATTTCCGGTGACCTCAACTAATTGAGGCCCCGGCTTGGGCCTAGCACGGAAGCCGCCTCCCCTGTGCCGCCCCTTCCCGCCCCACCGGATGACGCTGACCGCGCGTCATACTGTGTGGGCGGAGCTGAGAAAGGGTGCGTTTTCCAGGCCGGAGGCCGCCCGTTTAGCTCCGCTCCTTCCTCCTTCTCCACTGCCGCCATTAAGCCTCTGCACGTGGAGCCCTGCGCCTCAGCCATCCGGGGGGGCACAGAATCCGCGCGGCCTATTCACAGGAGCGGCGCTGGTGCGGGTAAGACCTCTGCAGGGATCTTCTGCAGAGGTTCTCTGTTCCTCTCCTCCACATCCCCTCCTGCAGTAGGCACTGTTTAATACACAGTGATCATATTCAGCCCCCTCCACTAAGGGTCCAGGCACCTAGCTGGACAGCTAGAGAGTGCCTGCTTACACAGGGGACTCCTAGTTTACCACTACTTTTCACAGTAGTTCATACCACAATGTCTGGTAATAGGAGTAAGAAAAGCTTCAAGGCAGCCAGCGCTTACTATGCTATCTGCACGGTTTGTAAGGGCCACGTCACGTAATTGTGCAGATATTGTTCGCAGATCTCTGGTTGCAGTGAAATCATGGACACATTGTTCCAGTTTGTGGCCATATACAAATGAACAATTTGTCCATGATTTCACTGCAACCAGAGATCTGCGAACAATATCTGCACAATTATCTGTGTGTGTGATGTGGCCCTAAGGCTGACCTTCCTGCAGGATGCACCTCACCACATTGTGAGAGCTGCACGCAGGCTGCAGATACTGAGACCCCCACTACCCGGGCTTCTACCAGTGCCCCTGACCCTACCCCTGCGTGGGCCACAGTTATGTCTCAGAATATGACGCAGTCCATTGACAGATTGTCTGCCACACTGCTGCAGTTTATGCAAGCCCGTTCGCCACCTGAAACCGCCGTTCAGGCTTCTGCGCCTCAGCCAGAAGTGTCGGAACCGCGACAGACTGCCGACCCTGCCCCATCAGTTTCTGACGCTGGGCGTAAGAGACCACCTCCATCTCCAGAATCCCCTGGGGGCCCTGCAGCCTCTCTAACCCGCAGGCGTCAAGAAGACTCGCAGGAGTCCGAAGGTCTCTGTACTTTGGACTCAGAGGGTCACTTAGATGAGTCCCTAGACCTAGATGCGACCGATACGGTGGCGCTGGTTGAGGATTTGATTACTTCCATCAACCAGGTTCTGGAAGTGTCAGACCCTCCAGCTGATGCTCCGGAGCATAAGGTGTCCTTTAAAAGGGCCAAGAGACCACATAAGCATTTCTCAGACCATCCAGAGTTCCAGGCAATTCTCAAAAAACATAGGTTGCACCCTGACAAGAGGTTTGGTAACCGTAAGGCTCTGGAAACACGTTATCCATTCCTACCTAAGGTCACCCAGGATTGGACAGATCCGCCACAGGTGGACCCTCCTGTATCTCGTCTCGCTACCAAGACACTTCTGTCCTTACCAGACAGTTCATCCATAAAAGACGCCACTGACCGTCAAGTGGAGAAGATGGCGAAGTCCTTCTTTGAGGCCTCAGGCTCTTCTCTAGGGCCAGCCTTTGCTTCAGTTTGGGCCTCAAAGGCTATTATGACAAGAGCAAATTCTGTACACTCGGCTCTTCGGTCTTTGCAGGTCGATCCAGCCTTGTTAGGCCAGGTGGCTCAAATATCGGTTACCGCTGAATATACAATGCATGCTGCCTTCGATTCAGCTCTGCCGCGGCTGCAGCTTCCAACGGCATAACGATCAGGCGAGCCCTCTGGTTGAGAGAGTGGAAGGCAGATACAGCGTCAAAAAAGTTGCTCACATGTCTTCCATACAATGGTGGCCGCTTATTTGGCGAAAAGCTGGATCAATTGATTTCAGACGCCACTGGGGGTAAAAGGACCTCTCTTCCGCAACGTCAGGTTAAACGACCCTTCATTCGTCGCCAACAAACCCGCTTCCGGTCCTTTCGGAACTCCTTCGGTTAGTCAGTCTCAAAGCCCCCGCCGGCGGGCAATAGGTCCCCCCGTAGGGAGCGCACCCAGACAACACGGAAGACTGGTGCAAGCTGGCAGTCCCATTCTCGCCAGTCCAGATCTAAGGGCTCAGAGCCCAGCAGATTCTCTTCTTCCTGACTCCCACCCCCCACCCATCCCTTCGGGAGACACTATTTAGGTTGGCGGCCAACTTTCACACTTTCGTCAGGTCTGGCTCGCTTCTACCGACGACAAGTGGGTAAAAACCTTAGTGTCTTCCAGATACACCATAGAATTCACGGCCCATCCTCCAAATCGGTTTTTCCTGTCAATCCCACCCGCTCAACCGCCCAAGGCTCGCGCCTTCTTTCAGGTGGTAGATTCCGTTTTGAAAGCTGGTGTCATCATACCAGTACCGCCAGCTGAACGCTTCCAGGGGTTCTACGCAAACCTTTTTGTGGTACCCAAAAAAGGAGGGGCGGTTCGTCCCATTCTAGATCTAAAACAGTTGAACTCCTTCGTAAAGGTTCGGCATTTCCGCATGGAGTCACTGCGCTCCATCATAGCATCCATGGAGAAGGACGAATTTCTCGCGTCCATAGACATACAGGATGCTTACCTCCATATCCCAATCGCGACAATTCACCAGCGGTTTCTCCGATTCGCATCGACCAGGACCATTACACTGGGGAACACAATTTTTTAGGAGTTGGGTCAGACAACTGTTCTTAATTAATTTTTGGATGCTGAATCCAGAAATGATCTCAGTTTTTCTCTATCACGTCAAGTTTTTGAACTATAGGATTTTTGTCTTCTTAAAAATATGTAAACTACTGTACCTAAAAAGTGTTTTTTTTTTTTTTTTTTTGTTTTTTTTTTAAATAGTACAAATATGAACAAAAAAATGAAATCTATAAGAAATAGGCATGACAAATATGTTTTTTTAACACTCATGTTTTTTACAAAGGATATATGAGTTGAATTGTAATCAGATAACAAGTCTTATTACAGATATCATTGCAATTGTGCTTCTCTGGCAGGTAAGTTGTGGAGGAAAAACTTGACGTGCTAGAAAAAAACTGACTACATTTTTGGAATCAGCATGCCAATTTTAGTGTTAATCAGCTCAGAAACCTAACTCAACAGAAATTTTTTTAAAATTGTCCCCAGTGTTATCAGTTTGTGGCCCTCCCATTCGGTCTAGCGACGGATCCCAGGGTGTTCACCAAGGTCATGGCGGCTGTCATGACCATACTGCACACAAGAGGAATGGTAGTCCTGCCATACCTAGACGATTTGCTCATCAAAGCCCCCTCCTTCAGGGAGTGTCAGCAGAGTGTTTCCATCACGGTAAACACCCTGCGTCAGCTAGGCTGGTTGGTGAATCTGCGGAAATGATCACCAGTCCCGTCCCAATCTCTGTCGTTCCTCGGGATGCGTTTTGACACTCCCAGGGGTCTGGTCCTCCTCCCTCAGGACAAGGCGAAGGCCCTTCGACAGGGAGTCGACAGTCACCTACGCCCGTTTCCTCAATCGCTTCGATTCGCCATGAGAGTCTTGGGCAGGATGGTTGCCTCTATGGAGGCGGTGCCGTTCGCTCAACTTCATCTCAGGCCTCTCCAATGGGCAATTCTGACTTCGTGGAACAGGAACCCTTCTGCCCTGGACAGACTATTCCGATTGTCACCTGCAGCAAGGAGTTCCCTCCATTGGTGGCTCAAACCTCGTTCCCTCACAGGGCGAAGGTCCTTTCTACCGGTTTGCTGGAAGATAGTTACCACCGACGCAAGTCTCAGCGGATGGGGAGCGGTGCATCGTCATCACACGGCGCAGGGAACATGGTCCCCAGCGGAGTCGTCCAAGCCCATCAACCTCCTGGAGATCCGAGCCATATTTCTAGCTCTGAAGGCCTTTCATTCCATGCTAGCAGGGACACAAGTCCGGATTCAGTCGGACAATGCCACGGCCGTGGCATACATCAACCATCAAGGCGGAACCCGCAGTCTCCAGGCCATGCATGAAGTGCAACGCATTCTACACTGGGCAGATTCGACGAACTCAACGTTGTCGGCAGTTCATATCCCGGGAGTGGAGAACTGGGAAGCGGATTTTCTCAGTCGCCAGGGCATGGATTCGGGAGAGTGGTCCCTACATCCCGACGTGTTCCAGCAAATATGCCGTCGCTGGGGGACTCCGGACATAGACCTGATGGCATCTCAATTCAACACGAAGGTTCCCATGTTTATAGCCAGATCTCACGACCCGCGAGCTCTAGGGATGGATGCCCTAGTTCAGAACTGGTCACAATTCCAGCTGCCTTACATCTTCCCTCCTCTGCCTCTCATTCCCAAAGTGGTGCGGAAGATCAAGCAAGAGGGCATTCAAGTCATTCTCATAGCCCCACACTGGCCCAGACGGGCATGGTACGCCGATCTCGTATCACATGACCGCGAGCGGCCAATCAGCGCCAGGAACGCCCCTCTGACCTCACAGCAGGTCCTGGCAGAACACACATCTCCTGGCCTCACCACCGGACATCGGGAAAAAGCGTCGGAGAGGTAAAGTATTTCATTCTTTATTTTACGTACATTTGGCTTTGTTTAATATAGATTTCGCATTGTATATTAATACACTGCGAAATCTAATGGGGCGGTCACAGCTGTCACAGAGGGGAGGAGGAAGCAGGATTCTTCCTCCCCTCTGTGACATCAGAGGGAGAAAACGCAGGAGCACCTGCGTAAAGAATGGACATCTCAATTCTTTACGCAACTGCGTTTTCTCCCTGAAAAAGCACTGCATATTTTTACGCACTGTCTGCACAGCAAAGTGAATTTCCCATTCACTTTGCTGGCAGACACAAAACACATTGCGTATTTTGAAAAGCGCGCGTAAAAAAGTGCGGTAAAATACGCAATGTGTGAACGCAGCCTAATGTTGTAAAAAAAGTCTGTATACAGACACTTTGCGTCGCACATACCTCTGTGACTGACGCTCAATGGTAATCTTGTGCCTATAAATACCACCAATTACCTCCCCCATGGCTTGGCTGGTCGCAGGTGATGTCACCGCCTCCAAGCCTTTCGCTGTTTACAGGAGATTGATACCAATGCACAGACACCTGTGTTGCCTCTCAGTGGGACTTGCAGCGTCCTGTTAAGTGAATTGGATTTTGTACCTTGGCTATTGTTGGTGAGTTTTTCAGAATTTTTTGTCCAGTTAGTGTTTATAATTTTGTTATAAATAAAAAAAAATAAAAAAAATAAAGATAGGACTAGTAAGCGTGAGGGCCCTTGGCGTTGGGTTACAAACTTACTTAACTTTGGCCAAAATGTCCGCTCAGGCAACCTGTCTGATCTAATAGTGTATGGGCGTGATCAATAGGCTGTATACAGACACTTTGCATCACACGTACCTGTGTGACTGACACCCTATGTTAACCTTGTGCCTATAAATACCACCAATCACCTCCCCTATGGCTTGGCTGGTCGCAGGTAATGTCACCGCCCCCATGCTTTTGGCTAGGCTTGCAGTGTCCTGCTAAGTGCAATGGATATTGTATCTTTGCTATTCTCGGTGAGTTATGGTGGGTTTACACACACCAATTTATCTGTTCAATATCTGAACCAATCTCTGGTTGCAGTGAAATCATGGATACATTGCTCCATGTTGTACACAGCCACAAAATGGAGCAATGTATCCATGATTTCACTGCAACCAGAGATTGGTTCAGATATTGAACAGATAAATTGGTGTGTGTAAACCCACCATTATAGTGGCTGGCTCAGGAACATGTACAGTGCACATTCTGAAGCCGGCCCATACAGCCAATAATACCCCACAATGCATAAGACTGGAAATTACCGTATATACTCGTGTATAAGCCGACCCGTTGTATAAGCCGACCCCCCTACTTTTGCCCCCAAAACCTGGGAAAACCTATTGACTCGTGTATAAGCCGAGGGTGGACCCCAGCACAGGTATACAGCCCCCAGCAGTGTGGTATATAGGCCCCCCCAGTGGTAGTATACAGCAGCCTCCCCAGTGGTATGCAGGCCCCAGCAGTATATACAGCATCCCCAGTGGTATACAGCAGCCCCAGAGGTATATACAGCAGCCCCAGGGGTATACACAGCAGCCCCAGGGGTATACACAGCAGCCCCAGGGGTATACACAGCAGCCCCAGGGGTGTACACAGCAGCCCCAGGGGTGTACACAGCAGCCCCAGGGGTGTACACATCAGCCCCAGGGGTAGTACACAGCAGCCCCAGGGGTGTACACAGCAGCCCCAGGGGTAGTACACAGCAGCCCCAGGGGTAGTACACAGCAGCCCCAGGGGTAGTACACAGCAGCCCCAGGGTAGTACACACCCAGTGGTAGTACACAGCAGCCCCAGGGTAGTACACAGCAGCCCATGGTAGTACACAGCACCCCAGGGGTAGTACACAGCACCCTGGGGTAGTACACGCAGCCCCAGGGGTATTCATCAGCAGCCCCAGGGGGTATATACAGCAGCCCCAGGTAGTACACAGCAGCCCCAGGGTGGAGTACACAGCAGCCCGAGGGTATATACAGCAGCCCCAGGGTAGTACACAGCACCCCAGGCCCGCCTCACTGTTTGGCGCCCCACCTCAGCATGGCCCCGCCGCCGCAGCGGGCTCATACTTACAGCTGTCAGCTGTCAAACCTGGTGGCGGATCGCGGCTCCCGGCTCCGCTTCATCTTCATCTGTGTCTTCCTGCAATGTTTGGGCTGAAAAACTCTGCTTATACGCGAGTATATACGGTACATGACCGTGGCGCGTCTTACCAGGAAGGGGGCATTTTCCGATTTTTAATAGATGGGTTCCTTATTTTATTAGGTTCTGACTTTTTACCTTCTGTTGGTTTTTACTGGTTGCTCCTACTGCTTCTGTACAAACAGATTAGCTCTGTATATGTAAGAGGGGTGTAGCCTGTGAAGGTGCATCTGCCTCTTTTGGCTCAGAATTAGCCTTTTAGTGGTAACAGCACTATGTGACCTCTGATGAACTGAGTGAAAAAAGAGAGAAGGAACTCCTGAGTCAGGAAGGTGATGACAAATTTCCTTTGTCATTTTTGCTTTTCTTTAAGGGGTTGTGTAGTGTTTGGAAGCAATGGGAAATAGGACTGCCAAATGTAGTCTAGTGCAGAGCTCACTCATTAAAGGGAATCGATCATGTGTCCTTTTTATTGTTTTTAAACTGCCCTCAATGTTATTTAGTTAATGCATCATGTATCACTAAGGCCGCTTTCACATCAGCGCTTTACACTTATCGCGGTAGTTGCGGTGAAAAAACAGCAACTGCCGTGGATTACTGCATAACTCGCGGCACACTTGCGGCAAGCCCCATACAATGTCTATGGGGATTGCGGTAAGTGTGCGGCAAGTGCGGTTTCCACACTTGCGGCAAGTGCGGCCGCGAAAAAACCGCGGCATACCGCGTTTTTTTTGCGGCCGCACCTGCTGCAAGTGCCGAAACCGCACTTGCCGCACACTTACCGCAATCCCCATAGACATTGTATGGGGCTTGCCGCAAGTGTGCCGCAGTTGCTGTTTTTTCACCGCAACTGTCGCGATCAGCGTCAAACGCTGATGTGAAAGCAGCCTAACCTGGTGTTTAAAAAAAACAAAACACCCCACCCGTAGGCGGCCGACTTTTACGCTTTCGTCAAGTCTGGCTGCCTATTACAGAAGACAGGTGGGTTAAGGAAATAGTGTCTTCTGGATACAAGATAGAGTTTACTTCCAACCCACCAAGTTGATTTTTTTTCTCTCCGTTCCCCCAAAACCGCCAGCCAAGGCTCGCACCTTCTTTGAAGCGGTCACCTCACTTCAGGCAGGAGTCATTGTGTCGGTCCCTTCGGCCGAACGCTTCTACGGGTTCTACTCCAATTTATTCGTAGTCCCCAAAAAAGGAGGCAGTGTAAGGCCCATATTGGACCTCAAACAACTAAACAAATATGTATGGGTGCGTCACTTCCGAATGGAGTCCCTCCGATCCATTATAACGTCCGTGGAGGAGGGGGAGTTTCTTGCCTCCATAGACATACAAGACACATACCTGCATAGCCCAATTGCACCTGCCCACCAGCAATTCCTCGGGTTCGCAATCGACCAGGAACACTACCAGTTCGTGGCTCTCCCATTCGGACTCGCCACGGCTCCCAGCCACCATGAACGTCCTACACTCCAGAGGCATAGTTGTCGTTCCATACCTGGACGACCTCCTCATCAAAGCTCCCACCTTCAGGGATTGCGAACTCAGCATCTCAGTCACAGTGGACACACTGAGTCGCCTGGGATGGTTAGTCAATCTACCCAAGTCATCACCAATTCCAAGTCAGTCCCTGACTTTCTTAGGAATGCACTTAAACACCTCTAGTACTCCTTCCCAAGGACAAGGACATTGCGCTCCGTTTAGGAGTTCGCACCCTCCTTTGGACGCACCCTCGATCTCTCCGGTTTGCCATGAGGGTCCTCGGCAGGTGTTAGCAATGGAAGCGGTTCCATTTGCCCAGCTGCATCTCAGGCCTCTTCAACTGGCCATCCTCAAGTCCTGGGACAAGAGTCCTTTTTCCCTCGACAGAAGGTTTCGGTTAACACCGACAACCAGGAGGTCCCTACATTGGTGGCTCAGACCGACCTTACTCACAAAAGGAAAATCCTTTCTCACGGGTCATTGGAAGGTTCTAACGACCGACGCGAGTCTGACAGGCTTGGGAGCAGTGCATCTGCACCACAGAGCACAGGGCAAATGGTCCCCAACAGAAGCGACCATGCCCATCAACATATTGGAGATTCGTGCCATCCTCCTGGCGTTGAGAGGCTTCCAGCACTTACTGGTGGCCTCTCACATAAGAATACAGTCGGACAATGCCACGGCGGTAGCATACGTGAATCACCAAGGAGGGACTCGCAGTGCCCAGGCGATGCGAGAAGTAACACGCATTCTCCAATGGGTGGAAAACACAGACACTCGGTCCTGTCTGCGGTCCACATTCCGGGAGTAGACAATTGGGAAGCAGACTTCCTTAGTCGACAAGGAAGGACTCGGGAGAGTGGTCCCTACATCCCGAAGTTTTTCAAGAAATCTGCCATCGCTGGGGGACTCCGGACGTGGACCTAATGGCATCACACCTCAATGCCAAGGTCCCCAGCTTCATGGCCAGAACACACGATCCGCGGTCACTGGGAGCGGATGCCCTGGTCCAGGACTGGACCCAATTCCAGCTCCTGTACGTCTTTGCGCCCTTCCCTCTGATTCCCAGAGTACTGAGAAATATCAAGCAAGAGGGAGTTCCAACCATCCTAATTACCCCAGACTGGCCAAGAAGTACATGGTACGCCGACATTGTACAGCTCTCTGCAGACGCCCCCTGGCGTCTCCCAAACCGTCCAGATCGATTTCAGGGCACGTTCTGCCACCAAAATTCAGGGCCATCAATTTGACGGCGTGGCCCTTGAGACCTGGGTTTTAACCCAGGCAGGGTTCTTGCTGGACGTCATTGGAACTATGATCAGGGAGAGGAAACCAGCCTCTGCCAAGATTTACTATCGTACCTGGAAGGCCTTCTTTACCTGGTGCGAAGATCGTGGCCAGACACCATTGCCCTATTCCCTGCCCAGGGTACTAGGTTTTCTCCAATCGGGTCTGGAGGCCAGACTGTCCCTGGGCTCTCAAGAGCCAAGTGTCAGCTCTCTCGGTTCTTTTTCAGAGACGCATTGGTAACAAATCACAAGTCGTGACATTTCTCCAGCTTGGTTCCACCCTACAAACAACCACTAGAGACGTGGGACCTCAACTTGGTGCTGAAAGCACTACAGGAACCACCTTTTGAGCCCCTTAGAGAAATACCACTCCGCCTTCTATCCCAGAAGGTGGCCTTCCTGGTGGCTATCACCTCGCTACGCAGAGTGTCCGAACTGACAGCTCTCTCCTGCAGACATCCTTTCTTGGTTTTTCACCAGGACAAGGTTATTCTCTGTACGGTCCCATCCTTCCTCCCGAAGGTTGTATCTACCTTCCATCTCAACGAAGAAATCTCCCTGCTGTCCCTTTGTCCGGCATCGGTTCATAGGATTGAGAATGCTCTGCATACGCTGGACCTTGTCAGAGCATTGTGTATCTGTGTCTAGGACTGCGCCCTTCCGGAGGTCGGATTCCCTCTTCCTTCTTCTGGAAGTCAGCCGCAAGGGTATGCCAGCTTCCAAAGCTACCCTCGCTAGGTGGATAAAATCCACCATACAGGAGGGCCCACAGGCTTAAAAATTAACCTCTTCCAGCTGGTATTACAGCACATTCTACCCGTGCGGTAGGGGTCTCTTGGGCCGTTAGGCACCAGGCCTCGGCACAACAAGTGTGTAAGGCGGCCACCTGTTTTAGCTTACACAACGTTTACCAAACACTGCAGAGTCCATACCCAGTCCTCAGCAGATGTGAGTCTGGGTAGGCTTGTCCTGCAGGCAGCAGTGCCCCACCTGTAGGGGACTGTCTGCACAAGAATTGTTCCATTGCTTCCCACCCAGGACTGCTTTGGGACGTCTCATGGTCCTGTGTCCCCCAATGAGGCGAAAGAGAAAAGGAGATTTCTTTTTCGCTCCATTGGGAGACCCAGACGTTGGTGTATAGCTTCCGCCTCCGGAGGACACACAAAGTACTACACTTAAAACAAAAAGTGTAGCCCCTCCCCTACTGCCTATACACCCCCTGTAGGAGAAATCCCTTAAGTTCTTAGCTTTGTGTTGAAGGAGGCACACTCTGCACTCATCCACTCTCACTTTAGTCTTACTCACTCTCCCTGGAGAGTGTCGGACGGAAGAAAAGTGGATCCATATGGATCCCCAGCATGTCTCCTTCCTCACCCTCGGGCAGAGGTGGTTGAGGTATCTATTGCTAGTACAACGGGCTGGAGCCCTCATGCTGCTTTCCTTCTCCATCCCTTAGGGGCTCTGGAGAAGTGGGATCGTCACGGGTTTCCATGTAATCTGGAGCTCAGACTCCATCCACAGCCCCTATGGGAATCTGCTGCCGGAGTTGTGGACCCCCAGGGATTGGCCCCTGCACCTGTAGAGGTACTCTGTGGGGTTTGTGCTGCTGCTGCAGCCCGATCTTATTCCTCCTGGGGGTGGTCGCTGGGTATTCCTGAGGCACTGTGCTTCACAGTTCCCCGGTCCCCGCGGTGCTGCGGGTTTTCTGGTGTTATCTAGATGCTTAGCGCTCCCCCGCTCTGGAGCGCCGGCCGACCGCTAAAATTTAGGCCCCGGCTTGGCCGCGGCCTGTTTTTTTCTGCCTAGAGCCCGGGCTCAGAGAGGTGGGCTTGGCCGCCATTGCGGGCGGGCTTTGAGCTCCGGCCACTCCCCTCTCTTGGGATGGCCCGCCCTTCGGCCCAGGCAGATTGATGGGGATTTTGCTCTCCGGATTCCCGCGCTTCTATGGCCACACCCCTCGCTCAGCCGGCGGCCATCTTATGCTGTTTGCAGAGACTGATCTCTGTCTTCACCTCCTAGACCCTGTTGCTTCTAGGAGAGAGCGCGGCATCCGGAGAGCACACATAATCCTCTCAGGCAGGCTGGTAAGTCACCCCAGATTCTCTGGAGGTGTCTCCTTCCCTCTGTCTCCCCCTTCTAGTGTATTTCCTCTTGGAGGTTTTTTTGACACTGGAGGCGACATGTCTTCCACCAGGAGCAAAGCCCCTAAGGTGCAGACATTCTATTCTTCTTGCACTGCTTGCAAGATTTTGCTGCCTGCTGGTTCTGTCTTCCCTCATTGCTCTGCCTGCACTTCTCATGAGGCACCGGCTGAGGTGGACCATGGGGCTCCCCCCAGCTCTGCTACTACAGAGCCTTCTTCTCACCCTGGGGACCCGGCAGTGCCACCCCCTTGGACTGAAGCTTTCACGAAGTCCTTTTCGGACTCATTTGCCCAGTCTGACTGCCCTAACCAGAGTCATGCAGGAGTCCTTACAGGTCAGTCACCAGGAAAGTGACCACGGTTCCTCTGCCTCACGCCGCAGGCGCTACAGTGAGTCGTCCCCCTCTAGGGTTTTTGACTCTGGAGACAATACGGTGGTCTCTGATCTAGCTCCCTCTCCACGGCCCCCCAAAGAGCCACGTAGAGAGCCCTCTCCTGCCTCCTCTCATCACATGGGGTCTCATGCTGAGGGATCCCAGATTGATGGGGTAGAGGATAGGCAGAATTCTGTGAGTCTTTCGGGCGAGACCTCAGAGGAAGATTCCTTAGTGGATGATTTAGTGTCCTCTATTAATACCGTACTGGATCTGACTGCCCCCCTCCCTCGGCGGAGGCTTCGCTCTCGGAGGAACTGTATCAGTTCTTGCTTCCATCCAGGTCTCGGGGTTCGTTCTTTGATCATTCCAACTTCCGATCAACTGTACAGACGCCTAGGGCTTGCCCTGATAAGCGTTTCTCCAGGAAACAGAAGGATTCTCGGTATCCCTTTCCTCCTGATGTAGTGAAAGGTTGGTCGGTTTCCCCTAGGGTCGACCCTCCAGTCTCTAGACTGTCTGCCAATACTGTCATGTCCGTTGCAGATGGCTCCTCCTTGAAGGATTCCACTGACCGACAGATTGAACTTCTGCAGAAGTCAATTTACGAAGCCACAGGAGCTTCTTTTGCTCCGCCTTTCACAGCAGTATGTGTACTATTAGTGGCGGATGGAGGATTTCTAATAAAAGGACTTTCCACAAGCAGAGTCCCTGGTCTTAATTAGAGCGCCCTACAGGAGACCGTGCTTTTGAATTCACATTTATCATCTCGCATAGAGAACACGGCTGGAGGAGCTCGTTGATACTTGAGGACCTGCAGACCGAGCTAAATCCTTTACCAGGAGAGAAACACAGGACCTGCCTGCGTCAGTGCGCCCGGTCACGTGGGGCGGCAGCAGGCGGGGTTACAGAAGGAAGCGAGCGGGGACGCCGAGACTCCCGGGACGGAGCTGATTCAACTTGTCTCCACACCACCGCAAAAAACTTTTAATAGGAGAAAGGAGACCCCGACCGCTTCCAAAATCTACACCATTGTTGTGCGGGGATTGCACAACAATAATAGGTTAGTGAACACGCATATTATTATCCCCCGCTGGTAACATTGATAATGCACTAGTGCGCCCCCTGTATTTCTTTTGTTTTTCATTTCACAGCAGTATGGGCCCTGCAGGCAGTTTCTGCTTGCTTGGCAGAGCTCAACGTTGTGGCTCAGGATATTCCTGAGGTGACTACTCTCACGTCTCAGGCCACCGCATTCACTGACTACGGTAGATCTGCGATCATGGAATCCGCCAGCCTTACCGCAGTGGCTTCGACTAACTCGCTCGCAGCCCGCAGAATGTTGTGGCTGCGAGATTGGAAGGCTGATGCCACTTCCAAGAAGTTCCTCCAGGGACTCCCGTTCGCGGGGAACAGACTTTTTGGAGAGCAGTTGGACGACATCATAAAGGAATCCACAGGTGGAAAGTCCACCTCCTTGCCCCAATCAAAGGTGCAGAAGCCTGGCCAGCGTCAGATGCACGCCAAATTTCAGGCCTTTAGTCCCTCTTCAAAGACCTCCTCCTCCTCCCGTTCAGACAAGGATCAGAAGTCAAATCGGACATGGAGGACTAAGCCTCACCAGAAGAAGCCTGCCGCGCCTCATCCGCCAAGGCTGCCTCTTCATGACTCGCCGCCTCTCCCAGAAGTATCCTCGGTCGGTGGCAGGCTCTCCCAATTTGGAGACGTCTGGAGCAGTCTTATCCATGACCGATGGGTAGTAGATGTCATCTCCCACGGCTACAGGATAGAGCTAACCTCGCGTCCTCAGACTCGCTTCTGTCTCTCTTCGCCCCCGCCGTCAAGGGCCTCGGCCTTTCGTCAGGCGCTGGACGCCTTGAGACAGGACAGGGTCGTGATCCAGGTTACCTCCGGGGAACCCTTCCAGGGGTTCTATTCACACCTCTTCACGGTTCCCAAGAAGGACGGTTCGGTAAGACCGGTTTTGGATCTCAAGCTTCTCAACCGGCACGTTAGGGTCAGGTCATTCCGAATGGAGTCTCTGCGATCAGTGATCGCGTCACTATCTCAGGGGGACTTCCTAGCCTCAGTGGATGTCAAGGATGCCTATCTACACGTCCCCATTGCTCCTGCACATCAACGTTGGCTGAGGTTCGCAGTAGGGGAGGAGCACTTTCAGTTTGTGGCTCTGCCCTTCGGCCTTGCCTCTGCACCGTGGGTCTTCACCAAGGTGATGGCAGCTATGGTGGCCGTCCTGCATTCCCAGGGCCACGCAGTAACTCCATACTTGGACAATCTGTTGGTCAGAGCCCCCTCTGTGGAGCAGTGTCAACTGAGTCTCTCAGTAACTCTAGAAACTCTGCAGCACTTCGGGTGGTTGATCAACGTACCAAAGTCTGTTCTCCTTCCTGCTCAGACAATAACGTATCTGGGCATGGAGTTTCACACTGCTCCGGCTCTGATCATTCTGCCTTTCGACAAGCAGGTGTCGATTCAGGAGGAAGTCCAGTTTCTCATGCAGTCAGACTCTGTGACCATCAGGCGTCTGATACACGTTCTGGGGAAGATGGTGGCGACCATAGAAGCAGTACCATTTGCGCAATTTCACCTGCGTCCGCTGCAATTGCAGATCCTACGCGGATAGGACAAGAATCCTCCTTCTCTCGACCAGCACATTCCTCTGTCGCCGTCAACGAAGGAATCTCTACATTGGTGGCTGCTTCCCACGTCGCTGTCACGAGGCCGATGCTTTCTGCCCCCCTCTTGGTTGGTAGTGACCACGGACGCCAGCCTCTTGGGCTGGGGCGCCGTGTTTCTTCACCACAGGGCTCAGGGCACCTGGGCGGAGCAGGAATCCACCCTTCAGATCAATGTTCTGGAGATTCGGGCCATTTACTTGGCTCTACTGGCCTTTCAGAGATTCCTGGCGGGGAATCCGATTCGGATACAATCCTACAACGCAACCGCGGTCGCATACATAAACCACCAGGGAGGCACTCGCAGCCCTCAAGCCTGCGCGGAGGTTCAGCGTATCCTACAATGGGTCGAGGACAACGACTCGTCCATTTCGGCAGTTCACATTCCCGGGGTGGACAATTGGGAGGCCGACTACCTAAGTCGGCAAGGCATGGATACGGGCGAATGGGCACTCCACCCAGACGTGTTTCAGCACATCTGCGACAGATGGGGAACTCCGGACGTGGACCTGATGGCCTCTCGGTTGAACCACAAGGTTCCGGTCTTCATGTCTCGCTCCGAGACCGCGAGGCTGTGGGGGCGGACGCTCTGGTCCAGGACTGGTCCCAGTTTCGCCTTCCCTATATTTTCCCTCCACTGCCTCTGTTGCCCAGGGTTCTACGGAAACTCAGGACAGAATGTCGGCAAGCCCTGCTCATCGCCCCAGACTGGCCCAGGAGGGCCTTGTATCCGGACCTATTACAGCTCTCGGCGGGGGATCCGTGGAAGCTCCCGACCCGGCCAGACCTCTTGTCACAAGGTCCGTTCTTCCACCACAATTCCGCGCCCCTCAGCCTGACTTTGTGGCACTCGAAGGCTGGTTGCTGACATCTTGCGGCTTTTCTTCTGAAGTCGCCGCAACCATGAGACAAGCCAGGAAACCTGCATCGGCAAAGATTTACCGCAGAGTTTGGAAGATCTTCTTTTCCTAGTGCCGTCTCAACGGAAATCCTCCTTGGCCTTTCTCTCTTCCAACCCTTCTTGCCTTCCTTCAATCAGGATTACATAAGGGTTTGGCTCTAAGCTCCCTCAAAGGGCAGATCTCCGCACTGTCTGTGCTATTCAACAAACGTCTGGCTAACCTTCCTCAGGTGAGACGTTTGTGCAAGGGGCAAGTAACATCGTTCCCCCCTACAGACGTCCTTTGGACCCCTGGGACCTTAATCTGGTCCTTGCGGCCTTACAATAGCCGCCTTTCGAACCTCTAAGGGAGGTGTCCCTCTCCAGACTCTCAGAAAGTTGCCTTTCTTGTGGCCATTACCTCTCTGTGGAGAGTTTCAGAGCTGACAGCCCTATCTTGCAAGTCTCCATTCCTGGTGATTCACCAGGATAAAGTGGTGCTCCGGCCTGTGGCAGAGTTCTTACCCAAGGTGCTTTCTCCGTTTCACCTGAACCAAGACATTGTCCTGCCGTCCTTTTGTCTTAATCCTGTTCACCAGTATGAGAAGTCTCTGCATACTTTGGACCTGGTCAGGGCTGTCAGGATTTATGTCTCCCGCACGGCTTCTTTTCGCCGCACGGATGCCTTGTTCGTTCTCACGACAGGGGAGAAAAAAGAAGCGCCGGCCTCCAAGTTATCCTTGGCCCGGTGGATCAAGGCTCCTATTCAGGAGGCCTACCTTTCCTCTGGTACGCCTTTACCTGCAGGGATTAAGGCGCATTCCACAAGAGCTGTGGGTGCCTCATGAGCCTTACGTCACCAGGCCACGGCACAACAGGTGTGTCAGGCGGCCACTTGGTCCAGCCTGCACACCTTTACAAAACATCATCAGATTCATGCGTATGCTTCGGCAGAGCTAATGTGGGCAGACGGATCCTTCAGGCGGCGGTCGCTCACTTATGATGTTACTGCCACACTTGGGTCTTTCCCCACCCAGGGATAGCTTTTGGACATCCCAATGTCTGGGTCTCCCAATGGAGCGAAAAAGAAAAAAGAATTTTGTTTACTTACCATAATTATTTTTCTTCTAGCTCCTAATTGGGAGACCCAGCACCCACCCTGTGGCCTTTTGGGCGTTGTTCTTCTATTTAAGTGGCTGGTGTTATACATGTCGCTTTTATGGCCCTGTTGGCCGATACCTCATAGCAGGACCTTTCGGTCTTGGTGTGGGTTTTATCCTCCTTCCTGCTTGTGCACCGAACTGAAGGGATTTCTCCTAGATGGGGTGTGTAGGCAGTAGGGGAGGGGCTACACTTTTTGTTTTAAGTGTAGTATTTTGTGTGTCCTCTGGAGGCGGAAGCTACACACCAATGTCTGGGTCTCCCAATTAGGAGCTAGAAGAAAAAGAATTTACGGTAAGTAAACAAAATTCTCTCTTTTTTTTTTTTATGTACTCAACCGTAAAATCTCTTTCTCTTAGCCTCTAGTTGTGGGACACAGCTCCCGCCCTGTTGCCCGTTCCGGGACGTTTTTATACTGAGTTCTCATATTGTTCTTGAGCTTCTACATAGTTGCCTTTTTCTATATATTATATTATCTATGTTACGTTCCTCCTACTGCTTTAGCACAAAACTGGTTAAGGCTATGGCTGCCCAGGGGTGTATATTGCAGAGGAGGAGCCACTGTTAATCTTTTTCAGATTATGCATAGTGCCGCCTCCTAGTGGACAGCAGCATAACACCCATTGTCCTGTGTCCGCCAATTAGAGGCTAAGAGAAAGAGATTTTACGGTGAGTACATAAAAATCTCCTTTTTACTTCCCCCCCCCCCCCCCCCCCCCCCCTCTATTTTCGTCCTCTAAAATCTGGGTGCATCTCGTAGTCCGAAAAATACAGTATTTATAACAAATAAGTACTTTATATGCTTACATGTTTGCATTAGGTATTGGCATGAACAGTCATCGGGGTGGTTACTTCAACTGGAATCAGTCACGTCAATCAGTTATGCAGTTTTTTAATCACAGATGTTGTCCAAGGACCTATGGCAATGTCACAAAGCTAATCTTGTATCTCAATCATTTGAGCCCTACTTTGCTCTGCCCGTTATGGTCACATGATTGTGTCATCACAAGTCATTGTACACTAATCGTGATTAAACTGCATGACTAAAGTGGATTGACTTGACTGATTCCAGTTGACATATTGACCCCCAATGATTATTTGTGCAGGTACGTAATGCAAACAGCTAAGCATTTAAAGTTCTTTTTTTATAATAAATATATGGATTTATTTTTTTTTACACCAGGTTAGTGATGCACAGTGCATGATCTGAATAACATTGGGGGCAGTTTAAAAACAAAAATGACATGACAGGTTCCTTTAAGAATGAATTTATTGTAGCAGTTCATGCTCAACTATAGCTATTTTACATGGGGCTCTTAAGAACCCCATTCTCTGGATCCAGTGGGAAGTTGAAGGGCCAAGTAGTGAGACTCCAGTGATTGGGAAATTATCTCTGGTCTCTCAAGACTCTGTAGAGGCACCCTAGTTTTTTTCCATCTTTGCCTTTGACCTAGGACAATTTTTAGTTTTGTTGCTTCCAGTACCACCTAAATTCTAATAACAAATCTGCTTTTCTGTCCTAGATGTTGCTCTCTGCTGTTGAGAATCCCAAAGTGTCTGTTAGCCTTATTTCTCCTTTTATTATGCTTTCTAAAACTATGTAGACAAAACTAAATTCATCATCTACCCAATCTATGAAAATAAAATTTACGCTTTACCCTGTAACACAAGTCCACTGCCTTTATGTAACACTTAACTTTGGCACTTACCTCGTCCTGCTGTCTCCAATTTGAAAAATATTTCCAATGTTCATCCTTTCCTCAACCCTGAATCTACTAAACTGTTGACATATGCTCTCATCTTGCACCTTAATTAGGCTGGGTTCACACTTGCGTTTGGAACGCAGAGCACTGAACGCAGCCAAACGCTTGCGCACATGCATTCCTGTGTTTAACATGGGAACGCATGTGCCTGCGTTTGGCTGCGTTTGCGCTCAGATGCGCATAATTTGTGCACCCTCCGAACGCACTCTGGACGCAGCATGTTGCATTTTTTTGTGCGTTCACGGGCGCTTGTTTTATCAGCAAGCGCTCGCAAGCGCACAAACCATGCATTGAAGTCAATGGATCTGCAGTGTCCTCCGCATGACAGTGCAGGAGAACGCTGTGGATCTCATTGAAATCTGTCCCGGTGGCCGCCGGTGATCAGCGGCGGCTACCGGGAGATCAGCCACTGCTCTCCCGCCGGTGTCAGAGCGGGAGATTTGAAGATACAGCTGATCTGCCAGCTCTCACGCGCCGGCACCGAATAGGTGATGTCGGTGCGGGAGATTTGAAGCAGCGATCAGCTGTTTCTTATCTCCTGCTCCGATATCGCCCTATTCGGTGTCGGCGCGGGAGATTTAAACAGCTGTCAGATCAGCTGTATCTTCAAATCTCCTGTGCTGACATCGACGGGAGATCAGTTGTGGCTGGGGGGAGGAGATCTCTGTCGCTGATCTCCTCCTCCCGGCCGCCCCGAGACAGCTGATTGGCTGACCGGGCTGATACTAATGTGAACGCATGCGGAGATTCTCAGCTGCGTTCACATCAGTATGGGCTTTGTCTGCACTGCGTATGCCATAAGCTTGCAGACACATACGCAAATGTGAACCCAGCCTTATTGCATTATCCTCCTCTGTGGCCTCTAGCCTAACTCTCTCACTTTTCCACTCCGTTCTTAAGGTTATGTGCCTGTGCTGCGTATTTGATCTTTTTTTTTTCTTTTTCTATGTGCTCCTTTTTGGTTGGTCTTTTTTTTTTTTTTTTTTTTTTCTTTGCATCAAAACCTTACCAGGTTTATAAAAAAAGAGAGTTTTATTGACTACAAACTGATAATTCATTTGTGCGATCACATATCTCTGCTGCCTGGTTGGTCCACCTCTCCCCCTGCTACTTCTCTGCCTCTCCATTCTGCCAATCCATCCATTAGCTTTAAATTCCCCAGCGAGCCCAATTTAAACTACGGTAATATTGTCTCCGCCATACATCTCCAAACTAATCTGATATCTTCCCACATCTAATCTCTGGTCCTCATAAGATTTCCCTCTCTCCTCCACCCCAGCACATTCTCCACACTGCAATCTACCAAGATTTTTCCTGAGCCTCAGCCTATGCAATTTAGTGCCTAAACTTGTTTGAATGTCTTCCACACTTAAAACCTTCAGATAGAACTTGAAAACACATCTCTTCATAAAAGTTCTCAGCCTGCAGTAACCCTGCAAGCACCTAACCACAACCAGAACTACTGCAGCACTCCGACCTACTGTCTTCACTATTAGTTTGTTCATTGGAATTTAATATGTTTTTATTTGTAAACTATCTTCACATGTACAGTACCAAAGAATTAAAGGGGCTACATAAAGAACTTCCAAACAGGGCACAACCCTTTGAAATAACTTTTAAAGGGATCCTGTCACCCCCAAAACACCTATAAACCTATTAAAACCTGTCCCTACAGCATATTAACACTTTCCCTACACTCCTTTTACCTCCTAAATGCCCTTAGTCAAAGTGAAGAAAAACGTTATAATAGTACCTGCTTAGTGATGATAATGAGTGACTATGCTATTCATAGTCACTCATCAAGGCAGCCCCTCTTCTTCAGATCACGCCTGAATAGGCGTGATCTTCCTCATGGATTCAAATGTGCGCTCCCTGCGCGCCTCCCCGCGCTCCCATTACGTCCGTGCTTCAGGCTGGGGGCAGTATGACGCGATTCGCGTCATTTCCTGTCGCCGGGTGACGTCTCTACAACGGCGCAGCTTTCAGCTTCAAGTGCCGCATTGCGCATGCCTGCGGGAGCGCACTGCGCATGCGTGCGGGAGCCTACACGGCCGCTTTGTGTAGGCTCCCGCACGCATGCGCAGTGCGCTCCCGCAGGCATGCGCAGTGCGGCACTTGAAGCTGAAAGCTGCGCCGTTGTAGAGACGTCACCCGGCGACAGGAAATGACGCGAATCGCGTCATACTGCCCCCAGCCTGAAGCACGGACGTAATGGGAGCGCGGGGAGGCGCGCAGGGAGCGCACATTTGAATCCATGAGGAAGATCACGCCTATTCAGGCGTGATCTGAAGAAGAGGGGCTGCCTTGATGAGTGACTATGAATAGCATAGTCACTCATTATCATCACTAAGCAGGTACTATTATAACGTTTTTCTTCACTTTGACTAAGGGCATTTAGGAGGTAAAAGGAGTGTAGGGAAAGTGTTAATATGCTGTAGGGACAGGTTTTAATAGGTTTATAGGTGTTTTGGGGGGTGACAGGATCCCTTTAAGTTACCATATTGCATAATGTGTTTTTTTTATATACTCCTAATAAATGCTATGCAATTAGTATGTGTTAACAAAAGTTGACCACTTTTTCAGTTTCTGTAATTTAAGTTTTTTTTTTTTTTGTTTTTTTTTAGGACGTTATCTAACTGGCAGTATGAGTTTGACAAATGGGCTCCTTCTGTGGTGAAGATTGCATACAAGGTTTGTATTGTGCATTTTTTCATTCTTCCTCTCCCTTCATTTTCCCACAGGCAGATCATGCTAGAGTCTGCTGCAAAAAAAGACTAATTATTAACGAGACAAAAAGTTGTGCCACAATGATGGTCATGTTTATTGTTTTTGATAGTTATTACTTTTGCATTTCTTTATTTCAACTATTGTCGGTTGAAGGAAGCATAATAATCCACATGTAAAGACGACTACCTGTTTCTTTTGACAAGGATATTCCTGCAGTGTATGTCCCAAAATTAGCAAACAGACAGCTGTTGTTATCCTATTGCGTAAATAAATCAATGTGTTCAGTGAGAAAAACATTTTAAAGTGCCTCTCCGCCACCCACCCCCTTTCTTACCTTGCTGGAGTTGTGCTTTAAATATAAGTCTCCTGCCCACTGTCTTATACATACCTTCTCTCATCTTCAGCTTCTTCTACTCTGGTCAATGTGATACAGCATTCACTAGAATAGGGTGCTCACTTGATTGTAGGTAGTCAAGGTAGCAAAAGGCACAGTTTCCATTTAAAAGTTCATTAGGTTTATTCAGAGCTTCAGAAACCAGTCAAAAAACAGAGGAGCCTTCCTCTGGCTTTACAGGAACATGGATACACACAGTATTAGACTCCAATAACTCACACCCAGATACACCTATCCAGGTTTGGATACACTTCTTCATTGGATTTATCCCACCCAGTCTCCACTCCCTCTGGAGTTTCCTGTCTCCAATAGTAGACACATAGTGTTCAGGTCCGTTAACCTCTCGGGAGCTCTGGCATGCTCCACACGCACACAGCCTCTCCAACACGTGCTCCCAGCTAGTCTGGTCCTTCCAGGACCTTGCAACATTGAGCCAGACCACTTGCCGGACCTGGAGACAAGAGACCATGTGACCCCAAACCAGTCACCTGATATCTGCTGAGATACACTCATGGGAGGTATGTAGATGGTCAGTCTCTCCCACTTCTGACCATCCTGCAACACAGGCCCTGCATATACTTAAAACCTCATGGAACAAGTCTCAGAGAAACCATTCTAGATTCACATCACAGCAGACCCTCACCTGTGCAATACATACCGGCCATTTACAACATAAATCACATCATATCAATATCTGGTGATTTGTGACCTGACGGCAGTTGCAGTGCTTCATGGAGTGCGACGGAGGTAACAAATCCAGGCAACTCTGCAGTCACTAGGAGGCTGAGACTAAGTGGAATCTGAAAAAAAAACAGTGACTCCTCCAATCCAGTATACACCCCCTGGCTGACATAAGCCGTACCAGTTTCAAGCTCAGTGTCAGTAGGTCAGTGTCTACTGACCCACATCTGTTTTTATTAAACTTGAAGATTAAATGGGCGACGGTGCCCTCCCTCTCCCCCAACCACCAACAGACAGGAATGTGGAGTTTCACCTCCACATACCCCCTTCTGCGAGGAGGGACAGTATTTTTATTTATTTTTTAACAATGGCGACAGTTCCTTCGCGTTCTGACCGTCACCATTCATCAGAAGGGCACGCGCCGTGTAACCTCCCCATGTCCCCTCTGCACCAGCTATTCTATGCCACTAACCAGCCTTTCCCACTCCATGGGAAATTGGGTTGAGGTGTCCAGTAACATCACAGGAGCCCTATGGTCCTCCCCAGGTCACACAGTTGAGAGCCTGGCTTGAAGGTGCCACATCTGGGATTGGGATCCCCGGCCCTCCCCATCCTCCCTCTTCCGGGACCCTGGGTTGCAGGCGCCGTTGCCATCAACTGACCCACTGTCCTCCCCATTCTCCCCTGACAGGGACTATTGGTTGCAGGAGCCAGCACCAGGTAAAACTACTAGGCTCTCCCCATCCTCCCTCCAGGGACCCTGAGGTGCGATGCCTACAGAGCGGTCTGCAGGGACACAGCCCACGACTGGGAGCTCCCTACTGCATCAGAGTGCCCCCCAACACAGCGGCAATGCCGTGCGCTGACCCTTCTATGTGTCTCCCTCGCCAGCGCTGCACCTTCCCCGGGGCTGCCATTAATTTAGCACCCAGCTCCGGCCTGCTTTCCTAGCGGTCCCGTCCCCTCAGGCCATCCGCCTGCCTCCGGGAGATGTCACTTGTGGCCAGAACGCCCCCCCCCCCCTTCCCCGGCTACTTTTGGCGCTTTTTGCCTCTCTCTCGAGACTTACTACACGCCCTCTCTGCGGCCCTCCCACTTCCTCCGTCACACGTGGTAAGGAGCTCAGCAGATCCTGCTCTGCTGCGGCTCATTCTCTTACTCCTTCATCCTCTCCCTCTCTCAGTATATTTCTGCTCCCCCATGGTTCCCATCAAGAGCTTGCGCCTTTTTCAAGGCTGTCGACTCTCTTCTACAGGCGGAAGTCATCATCCCTGTTCTGGAAGGTGAGCGCTTCAAAGGTTTTTATTTCAATCTTTTCGTAGTTCCCAAGAAGGACTGTTCTGTCCATCATATCTTGGATGGGGAGCACTTGATCAAATTTGTTCGTCTTGGCCACTTCCGCATGGAGTCCCTCTGCTCCATCATTACATCAATGGAGGAGTGAGAATTCCTGGTCTCGATAGATATTCGAGATGTGTACCTTCACATCCCGTTATCTCAGGCGCACCAACATTACCTGCGCTTTGTGATTCACGAAGACCATTTCCAATTTGTTGCACTGCCCTTCGTCCTAGCCACGGCTCCCAGGGTTTTCACCAAGGTCAAGGTGGCAGTCATGACGATTCTTCATTCCCGGGGAGTAGTTATCCTACCCTATCTAGGCGACCTCCTGATCAAAGCCCCTTCCTTCGCGGACTGTGAAGAGAGCGTTCAAATTACCATAGACATGCTCTCTCGTCTGGGGTGGTTGGTCAATCTCTCTAAGTCGTCTACAGTTTCGGATCAATCTCCTTCCTGTGGATGGTTTTCGATACCTCCGCGCGTTGGTACTTTTCCCTCAAGACAAGTCTCGTACTCTGCGTCAGATTTCTTCGCCATTCGGCTCGCTCCATCCGTTTCGGGATGAGAGTCCTAGGCAAGATGGTTGCAGAAATGGAGGCGGTTCCTTTTGCCCAGCTGCATCTCAGGCCTCTGCAGATGGCTCTTTTAACTGCCTGGGACAGGAGCCTGTTCACCCTAGATCGGACCTTTCGGCTATCCCCCAGGGTCAAGCAGACCCTACGCTGGTGGCTACGACCAGCTTCCATCTCGCAAGGGAGGTCCTTCCTCCCTGCTTACTGGGCAGTGCTCACCACTGACGCGAGCCTGATTAGGCTGGGGAGCGGTCTACTGCCACCATACGGCGCAGGGTCGATAGTCCCCACGGGAGATTCAGGCCATGTTTTTGGCTCTGCAAACCTTTCATCATCTTCTGGCAGGTTGCCACATTCGTGTCCAGTTGGACAATGCCGCAGCTGTGGCATATGTCAATCACAGGGAGGAATCCGCAGCCGACAAGCGATGCGCGAGGTGGAACCCATTCTCCACTGAGCCGAATCAACCCCGGTCAATGCTTTCCGCAGTGCACATTTCAGGCATCGACAATTGGGCGGCGGATTTCCTCAGGATATTGCATCGGGGGAATGGACCCTACAGCCAAACGTTTTCCAGCAGATATGTAATCACTGGGGCGGGACTCCAGACATGGATCTCATGGCGTCGTGACTGAACGTCAAGGTGCCCACATTCGTGGCTCGGTCTTGCGACCCGCTGTCTGTAGGAGAGGATGCACTAGTCCAGCCTTGGACTGTTTGTCTGTCTTACATCTTTCCCCCTCTGCCTCTAATACCGAGGATGGTGAGAATAATCAAGACGGAGGGCATCCCTGGCGTCTTCCGGACCGTGTGGACCTGCTAACTCAAGGACCAATATGCCACCAACACTCGACAGCCCTGAATTTGACAGGTGGCTGTTGAGACCTGGGTTTTAACCCAGACCAGTTTCTCCTCAGAGGCGATCAATATGATCAGAGCTAGGAAGCCTGCCTTAATTCTAATTCCTTTAATTCCTAATTAATTCTTAATTGAATAATTTTTGCCAGGAGTTGTATAAATAAGCTGCTCCAGGCTATAGGCGGATGCCACCTGGAAGATAAGTCTGCCTCCAGAGCTTGTATTAAATAAAAGGGAGTTACCAGTGTGAGACAAGTATCTGACACCGGACAGGAGAACTGAAATTTGACTTCTAGCAAACCCCTTTTTTGTAGCTCTGAGCTCTGCTGTATTTTAACAACGTTTCACCCTCCTAGCTGCCTGTGAGATGGAAGCTTAACTGACACATTTGCAGATTCCGCTCCGGTTAAAGGCCCCGTTACACAGTACGAGATCGTTAACGATATCGCTTAAACGTCACGGGTTTGGAGTCATTCAAGTGATATTATTAGGACGTCGTTTCGTGTAACACTGAGATACGACCATGATAAATCGTTGGATCGTTGATCACAGATTTGAGAACATGTTCTCAAATCAGGCGATCCACGATCAGCCAACTGCTTCATCGTTCTGTGTGACACTGCGATAACTGTCGTTCACAACTTCGCCCATTCACATCAGTGAACAAGTATCGTTGGCTGGGTTGTGCGAACGATACCTGCTCACTACATCATTGGTGCTTAGTCCACGATATCTACAAGTGTGACGGCTCACCAACGATGTCCTAACGACTGCACGCCCACGAGATCGTTAGTGATATCGTTTCAACATTGAACGTGTAACGGTACCTTAAGTCAAGTACAGCTCTGCAGTACGATCAGGAGGGCTGAGGGCAGGCATCACATGTCACACTGGGAACTCCCCTTTTATTTAAAAATGTAAAATAAGCTCTGGAGACAGTTTTCTTCCAGTCCCCAGAGTCTCAAAGAGCTAATTATATAAAGTGATAAAAGATGATTTCTCTTATCGCCTCTTTTGGGGGACACAGGGGACCATGAGGTGTATGCTTGCTGCCGTTAGGAGGCTGAGTCCCCCCCCAATGATGCCTCAAAGAAAGAGATTTTACGGTGAGTACACAAAAATCTTTTCTCCACTACAAGACATCTGATATGAGGCAGACAGGTAGGATTATTTTCTGCATTCTATAACCTGTATGCCCATATTAATAGTATAGAAAGGTCAAACTGGTGAGATTCCCTTTTTAAGATAATCTATCAGCAGGATCATCTCTTTAAAGCTGTCTATAAAGACGACCAGATAATAGTTGAGTAAAATGATACCTTGATATCTACAATATGATGTCTTATTCCAGAGAAATCCATGTTCTTAACATGTAAAGGAGCTGTTAATGCATGAAAGGGTGTGCATTACTACCTTGTTACATGTAATGACTAACACTTTGCCCTTTGCTACTGTCTCTCCAAGTTCTGCAGGGAGATAAGGAGTGCAATCACACTGGCTATGGCTTTCATGTGTGCAATGCGAGAAAATCTTGCATTGCTCTCAGCCCCATGTTTAGCAAAGCAGCAGCTGAGATCTATAATTTTTTCCTCAGCCCTTATCAGACTGAGGAAGAAATTGCAGCATGCTGTGATTGTCAACGAGTCTTGAATCGCTCATACTCATACAGTTTATAGGTGCAAGTGAAACATCAGACTGCACTCGGATGTGACTCAAGCCTAACACAGTTCAGCAAAACTGTACTTTGTCATTACAGCAGAACTGTGCTTTGTCTAATTACAAATACATTGTAAGAGAAGAGTGGTTAGAATTGTTTGTAATGAGGTTCAGCTCTGCTGTACTATGGTAATTGGAATCAGGCACAGATCTGCAACAGAGCTGACAGCACTATGAGAGGACAACTGCTGCAAATGTGTTTGTAATTAGAAACGGTTCAGTTCTGTTGTACTGTGATAGTTATGATCACACACAGCTCTGTAGTGAGATCCGGAAAGCATTCATTAAATATTACACTGGTAATGTCCCTTTCATTCAAAATAAGCACTGGAGGCAAATTCTCAGGAAGATGTGTATTCTCCCCATAGAGTTTAAAAGCTCATTCACATATTCCATAGAAATCTTAGTTTTTCTTGGGTCTGGTGGACTAGCTATTTCTCATGGAGAGGAATCTGTCTGCCGGCATAAGGAGACAGATTAACTGATAAGGAGACTTGTAGCCGCAATGCTCCTGAGAAATATGCAAATTGTCTCCTTATTGAGGAAGTGAAAAACTCTAATGCCACCCAATGAGGGTCAAATCCTTAGGAGGGTGGAACCACCGGCGAGAAAAAAAACTGTCCGATTGTCGTCCAGGAGAGTGTACGAGTATCGTCCGTTTTTTGATCAGTGTAGCTTCCGTGTGCTGTCCGTGTGCAATCTGGTTTTTTTCTCAGCAGCTATTTACTGTATAAATATTTACAGGAACATTTTACAGTTGACTCTGCTACAGAATGTTAATGTATTAGTGATAAAAACAGATGCCTCTCGGATGGTCCGAGTGCGGTCCGTGAGTTTTGTCGGACCCTTAGACTTGCATTGGTGAGTGTCGCACGTGAATCACATACTGTCGCAGCATGTTGCGACTGCTTGCTCATCCGTGAAGTGGACAACAACAAAAATGCTTTTACTTTCTCCATTGGAAGCGGGTAGGTTCCTTGGTCCGTGGGTGGAGGTAGGGGCTTATGCCTAGGGCTTTACAGGAGTTTTAGGGTCTTAGGCTGGCAGCTCAGACCTCCTCACCTTCAGAGGTACCGAGTCAGTGGACCCCAATATCAGGGCCAAGCAGGCTCCCCTGACTCCCTACGCCCAGCTCCGTCCTACTTCTGGGTACCCCGTCTCCCCCTGCGTGACACATGCGCTAGAAGCAGTGAATATTACTAGTAACTGTACTGTATCTGTGCAGGAAAGGGGTATTGTACTGTAGAGGGGCGGGAGAGCTCACATTTTGCTCTTATACCAAGCTACAATTTTTTTGTTAAATATTCGCTTGTCTTGCAAAGTGCTCTCAGACCAAGTTACTTGTAATCCAAGGTTCCACTGTATATTTAAAAAGAGCTGCGAAGATTTATTGGAATGTGCAAAAAAGGACTTTTTAGAGGTCTAAGGCTATGTGCCTACTGTGTGTTTTTGCTGTGTTTTTTTTACTGCGTATCGGCACCAAAACGCTTTGTAATGAGTCATTGTGATTTTTCATCTGCTGTGACCAGGTGTGAGTTTTTGAGGCTGCCTTTTTGTTGAAGAAATAGCCTGCATGTTTTTTTAATGTCCCTGTAATTGACATGCCCGTTTTTGGGCTGCGTTTTCCAGTTGACAGTCATTCTAATCAGCTTTAAAACGCAGCACTAAAAAATGCAGCAGAAATGCACCAGAAATACGTTGGTGCCTTTTTTGATATAGCTGCAATTTTGTGTTGCTAAAAAATGCCAACATAAATGCAGTTCAAAAAAATTATGCACAGTGGGCAGTGGGCACATAACCTTAAAACCACATGTACAAAGTAACATTAATATCTACCTTGTCAGGAATGGGGAAATGGCCGGGTGTTGAAATGGATAAATTGTATTAATTAGTGTTGAGAATGGACTCTATGGACAGAATGATGTAATGGAGCTTTTCTGTTTGAATTCCGTATCTACGCACCTTGTTAGGTATTATCATCAGTGTTAAACTAAATGCCTTGTCTTCAAATTTTAGGGAACTCCTGCAATGAGACGCTCTCTGGTCCCACAGCTCAGGTCTGGAAAATTTAATGTTCTCTTGACAACATACGAATACATTATTAAAGATAAGCACATTCTTGCTAAGGTAATTTCCCTTTTCTATAGTGTTATTTAGTTACGTTTATGACTGCTTACTGTCTAATCTGTTTTGTTAGTTCTATGCATCCTACTGTCTTTCTCTCTCCTACTTTCTCTCGCTCTCTCAAAACTACATTTTCTCTCTATCCTACACTCTTTCGCTCTATCCTTCTTACTGTCTCATATCTGTAATGTCTGTTTTCTCAGATTTATAAGTCTTCATGATAAACTGGTGTGATGCTTCAGTAACACTTTCATCCACCTCCTACCTCCCCATTACCACATTTGTTAGGTCTGCAAGCAGGGCTGTATTTGGCTCTCATGCTGCCCTAGGCACTTTTCGTGGTCGCACCCCTTACTGATGTCATGTGCACATGCTCATAGTGTGACATCTGTTTAAGGCATATCTACCCCCGTAAAACGCTTTAAAAAGTGCTAATTAAACACTAAATGAATGAATGTCTGCACTTGCTGCACACAGGTTTAGTCTTTTGAGTGTTTTTTTTAACACCTTCAGCTTTTCCAAGTTATGAAGAGATTAAAATAGGGGTCCTTACAATTGCTTCAGTGATGGAGACATATTGTCTGCTCATCCACCCCTACTCTTTACTGAAGGTGTTCAAAAAAAGGCAAGAGTAGACAGGTAGCAGGCGTCAGAGTGAGCCTGCAGCCACAATGTGTGCACCCACACTGACGCTTAAAGCGCGCTGCTCCACTCATCCAGTTTTGCTGGTTTCACACTTGTGGTTTTTCTTTTTCGCTCCATTGGGAGACCCAGACATTGGGTGTATAGCTTCCGCCTCCGGAGGACACACAAAGTACTACACTTAAAACAAAAGTGTAGCCCCTCCCATACTGCCTATACACCCCCTCTAGGAGAAATCCCATCAGTTCTTAGCTTTGTGTTGAAGGAGGCACACTCTGCACTCATCCACTCTCACTTTTTAGTCATACACACTCTCCCTGTAGAGTGACGGATGGAAGCAAAGTGGATCCCTACGGATCCCCAGCATGTCTCCTTCCCCACCCTCGGGCAGGGGCGGTTGAGGTACCTATTGTTGTCACGGCTGGAGCCCTCATGCTGTTTTCCTTCACCCCTTAGGGGCTCTGGAGAAGTGGGATCGTCGCGGGCTTCCATGTAATTTGGAGCTCAGACTCCATCCACAGCCCCTGAGGGATCTGCTGGCCGGAGTTGTGTGGACCCCAGGGATCGGCCCCTGCACCGTATGAGGTACTCTGTGTGGGGTTGTGCTGCTGCTGCAGTCCGGTCTCATTCCAATCTCCCTGGGGGTAATCGCTAGGCATACCTGGACACTGTTCTCCACAGTCTGTCCGGTCCCTGCTGTGCTGCGGGTTATCCGGTGCTACCTCTGGTTCACCGCGGTCTCCCGCTCCGGGCGACCGCAAAAATCTAGGCCCCGGCTTGGCCGCGGCCTATTTTCTGCCCGGGGTCCGGGCTCTGGGAGAGGCGGGTTCGGCCGCCATTGCAGGCAGGCTCGGGGCTCCGGCCACTCCTCTCTCTCGGGTGGCCCGCCTCCCGGCCTATGTGTTTGCCCTCCGGATTCCCGCACTCCACTGGCCACGCCCCCTCTATTGCCTCCGGCGGCCATTTTTATGCATTCTGCTGAGGCTGCTGTTCAGCTACTTTGCTCCTAGACCCTGCTGCTTCTAGGAGGGAGCGCGGTATCCGGAGGACACACAATCCACTCATAGAGGCCGGTAAGCCACCCCAGGTTCTCCGGTGGTGGACCCCATCCCTCTGTTCCCCCCTCTGGTGTATTTCCTCTTGGAGGTTTCTCACTTGAGGCGACATGTCTTCCGCCAGGAGCAAAGCCCCTAAGGTGCAGACATTTTATTATTCTTGCACTGCTTGCAAGATTTTACTGCCTGCTGGTTCTGTCTTCCCTCACTGCTCTGCCTGCACTTCTCATGAGGCACCGCGGGGCTCCCCCAGCTCTGCTTCTACAGAGCCTCCCCTGGCCCTGAGGACTCGGCAAGGCCGCCTCCTTGAACTGAGGCTTTCACTAAGTCCTTCTCGGACTCCTTTGCCCAGTCTATGACAGCTCTGACCAGGGTTCTGCATGAGACCCTACAGGCTAGTCACCAGGAAAGTGCCCCCGGTTCCTCTGTCTCCCGCCGCAGGCGCTACAGTGAGTCATCCCCTTCCAGGGGTATGGACTCCGGAGACAATACTGGGGTCTCTGACCCAGCTCCCTCTCCACGGCCCCCCAAACGTCCACGCAGAGTGCCCTCTCCTGCCTCCTCTCAGCACACTGGGTCTCACGCTGAGGGATCTCAGTTTGATGGAGATGAGGATCGGCAGAATTCTGTGAGACCTCCGGACGAGGCCTCTGAGGAAGATCTCTTAGTGGATGATTTAGTATCTTCCATTAATACCGTGCTGGACCTGACTGCACCCCCCTCCCCCGTGGAGGCTTCACTCTCGGAGGAACTGTATCAGTTTCTTCCTCCGTCTAGGTCTCGAGGTTTGTTTTTTGATCACTCTAACTTCCGATCAACTGTACAGACGCCTAGGGCTTGCCCTGATAAGCGTTTCACTAGGAAACAGAAGGATTCTCGTTATCCGTTCCCTCTAGATGTGGTAAAGGGTTGGTCGTTCTCACCTAGGGTGGACCCACCGGTCTTTAGACTGTCTGCCAATACTGTCATGTCAGTTGCGGATGGCTCCTCCTTAAAGGACTCCACTGACCGACAGATCGAACTTCTGCAGAAGTCAATTTACGAAGCTACAGGAGCCTCGTTTGCCCCTGCTTTCGCAGCAGTGTGGGCTCTGCAGGCAGTTTCGGCCTGCTTGGCAGAGCTCAATGTTGTAGCCCAGGATATTCCGGAGGTGGCTACTCTAACATCTCAGGCCACCGCGTCCACTGACTACGCCAGGTCGGCGGTCATGGAAGTGGCGTCGGCTAATTCGCTCGCAGCCCGCAAAATTTGTGGCTGCGAGATTGGAAGGCTGATGCCACTTCCAAGAAATTCCTCCAGGAACTTCCGTTCGCGGGGAACAGACTTTTTGGAGAGCAATTGGACGACATCATAAAGGAATCCACAGGTGGAAAGTCCACCTCTTTGCCCCAATCAAAGGTGCAGAAGTCTGGCCAACGTCAGATGCACACCAAATTTTCGGGCCTTTCGTCCCTCTTCAAAGCCCTCGTCCTCCCGTTCAGACAAGGATCAGAAGTCAAACCGGACGTGGAGGACTAAGTCACTACAGAAGAAGCCTGCCGGCGCCTCGGCCGCCAAGGCTGCCTCCACATAACTCGCCGCCTCTCCCAGCAGCATCCTCGGTCGGTGGCAGGCTCTCCCAATTTGGAGACATCTGGCGCTGCCATATCAAAGACCGATGGGTAGTAGATGTCATTTCCCACGGCTACAGGATAGAGCTAACCTCGCGTCCTCCGACTCGCTTCTGTCTCTCCTCGCCCCCGCCGGCAAGGGCCTCGGCCTTTCGTCAGGCGCTGGACGCCTTGAGACAGGACGGGGTCGTGATTAGGTTCCCTCTGGGGAACGCTTCCAGGGGTTCTATTCGAACCTCTTCACGGTCACCAAGAAGGACGGTTCGGTAAGGCCGGTTTTGGATCTCAAGCTACTCAACCGGCACGTGAGAGTCAGGACTTTCAGGATGGAGTCTCTGCGGTCCGTGATCGCTTCACTATCGCATGGGGACTTCCTAGCCTCGGTGGATGTCAAGGATGCCTATCTGCACGTCCCCATCGCTCCTGCACATCAGCGTTGGCTGAGGTTCGCAGTGGGGTAGGAGCACTTTCAATTTGTGGCTCTGCCCTTTGGCCTTGCCTCTGCACCGAGGGTCTTCACCAAGGTGATGGCAGTAATGGTGGCTGTCCTGCATTCCCAGGGCCACGCAGTAACCCCATACTTGGACGACCTGCTGGTCAGAGCTCCTTCTGCGGATCAGTGTCAACTGAGTCTCTCAATAACTCTCGACACTCTGCAGCGATTCGGGTGGCTGATCAACATACCGAAGTCTTTCCTCATTCCTACTCAGACGATAACTATCTGGGCATGGAGTTTCACACCGCTCCGGCTCTGGTCATTCTGCCTTTAAACAAACAGGTGTCGATTCAAGAGGAAGTCCAGTTCCTTATGCAATCAGATTCGGTACCCATCAGACATCTGATGCACGTACTGGGTAAAATGGTGGCTGCCATAGAAGCAGTACCCTTTGCGCAATTTCACCTGCGTTCGCTGCAATTGCAGATCCTGCGCGGATGGGACAAGAATCCTCCTTCTCTCGACCAGCACATTCCTCTGTCGCCGTCAACGAAGGAATCTCCATTGGTGGCTGATTCCCATGTGTCTGTCACGAGGCAAATGCTTTCTGCCCCCCTCTTGGTTAGTAGTGACCACGGACGCCAGTCTCTTGGGTTGGGGCGCCGTGTTTCTCCACCACAGGGCTCAGGGCACCTGGGCGGAGCAGGAATCCACCCTACAGATCAATGTCCTGGAGATTCGGGCCATTTACTTGGCGTTACTGGCTTTTCAGAGATTCCTGGCGGCGAATCAGATTCGGATACAGTCCGACAACGCAACCGCGGTCAATTACATCAACCACCAGGGAGGCACTCGGAAGCTCTCAAGCTTTGTCGGAAGTCCAGCGTATCCTTCAGTGGGTCGAGGACAACGACTCGTCCATCTCGGCAGTCCACATCCCCGGGGTGGACAATTGGGAGGCCGACTACCTAAGTCGACAAGGTATGGATGCGGGCGAATGGGCCCTCCACCCAGACGTCTTTCAGTACATCTGCGACAGATGGGGAACTCCGGACGTGGACTTGATGGCCTCTCGGTTGAACCACAAGGTGCCTGTTTTCATGTCTTGATCCCGGGATCGCCAGGCCGTGGGGGCGGACTCTGGTCCAGTACTGGTCCCAGTTTCGCCTTCCTTATGTCTTCCCTCCCTTGCCTCTGTTGCCCAGGGTTCTACGGAAACTCAGAGCAGAATGTAGGCAAGCCCTGCTCATCGCCCCAGACTGGCCCAGAAGGGCCTGGTATCCGGACCTGTTACAGCTCACGGCGGGGGATCCGTGGAAACTCCCGACCCGGCCAGACCTCTTGTCGCAAGGTCCGTTCTTCCACCACAATTCCGCGCCCCTCAGCCTGACTTTGTGGCACTTGAAGACTGGTTGCTGACGTCTTGCGGCTTTTCTTCTGAAGTCACCGCCACAATGAGACAAGCCAGGAAACCAGCGTCAGCGAAGATTTACCGCAGGGTTTGGAAGATCTTCTTCTTTTCCTGGTGCCGTCTCTGTTTAAGTGGCTGGTGTTATACATGTCGCTCTTATGGCTCTGTTGGCCAATATTTCATGGCCGGACCTTCCGGTTTTGGTGTGGGTTTTATCCTTCTTCCTGCTTGTGCACCGAACTGATGGGATTTCTCCTAGAGGGGGTGTATAGGCAGTAGGGGAGGGGCTACACTTTTTGTTTTAAGTGTAGTACTTTGTGTGTCCTCCGGAGGCGGAAGCTATACACCCAATGTCTGGGTCTCCCAATTAGGAGCTAGAAGAAAAAGAATTTACGGTAAGTAAACAAAATTCTCTCTCTTTTTCACATCAGGCAAAATCAGGTTTTTCAGCCACCTCACCAGTTCAGTGCCTCACCAGTTTTTGCTTTAGTGTCGTCAGGAGGAACACCTACATTTTATTTATCCTTAAAATTTCTTTCTTTTTTTTTTTTTTTTTTTTTTTACTTTTTGATTTTTTTTTTTCAATGATTATGAAAAGTAGGTCTCTAGCGAGACTCCCGGCATGTTCCTTCCTGGGCCCTCCACTTTTGGGGGCTCCTGGTTGAAGTTGAGAGGTCGATCCACATGCCGCTCCTTCCTCGGCACCCCACAGTTGGGGTGCTGGGTTGAAGTCGAGACGATGGGCCTCCTTCCCCTGGTCCCCACTGTTGGTGTCTCTGGCTTTAGGTTGAGGCTCAGCGAGTGCCCTTGGACTGTGGACAGCAGCATCACTCCCTAATCAACCCCTTGGGGCTTTTAGGTGGAGGCACCACAGGTAGGGCGCACAGGACCGCTTCACTGCCTGTGTGCTGCAACATGATTAAGAAGCCTCAGCCAGGCTGTGTGCTGCCAAGAGCACACGCTGCTGCACAGTCCAGGGCTGTAGCACACCAGGCCAGGAGCCCCAGCACGGGTGCAGGAACCTGAAGAGACCGGGGGCCATCAGGCAAGGTCACTGGTGACCCGGGAGCACAGACTCCCTTTTCCCCGACAGTCCGGCACCTAGCTGGTTATCACCTGCATGGCCAACCGATTCCATGGGACCCAGTCCTCAGTGATCCTGCGGGGGCTGCCACCGCAATGGCACCACACTAACGGGGATGTCCGGGTCCGTTCTGGTTCCGCCCCGGACCTCCGTGCCGGACAGGCACCATTTCCTGCAGGGGCACACTAATTGAGGCCGCGGCTTTGGCCTAGCAGAAAGCCGCCACCGGTTTCCCCGACCCGCCGTGCCCTCTAGTTGCGTAGATAGGAAACGGACTACGTCTCCAAGGGAGTCCTCACTGATCTCCTAGGTCTCAGGAAACACCTGTTTAGGAAACTGAACACTGTACCCGCATGTACAAATGAACGTTACAACACGTACATTACAAAGAGCACATCAAGGCAGCTTTTAGCCACTGAGAACAGACAGTATTACAATACTTCGGAATCAGTAGGTTCGGTCATAACGTTGACCCACTCGGACGCATGGACAATCAACACTCAGTAAGAGAAAACAGGCTGCTCAACAGGTTAACTCATACTGCCAGTACCAGTCTCGCCAATCCGGACTCAACAGCGTAGCTATTCATAGGAACGAGAGTTCGGCCATGCACTACAGTCAATCTACATTTCAGAAGACAATGTACCGTATCACCCGTCACGTGGTTGTCTACATTATAATCCAAAAGCTCTAAGGTCGCCGGACATGTAAGTGCAGTACCAGCCGTAGCGGAAACAATACATTTTAACAAGCAAGGCTAGATAATACATTCCTGCAGGGACGTCTCATAGCCAGAAGTATCTCTATAGAACAAGGAGTATACCTTACATCCATAGACAGACAGAACGCTTTGCAGCATACTCAACATGTCAAAAACAAGCAAGTTGCAATCTAAAATCGTGGCAATTCCGGTCAATGTAATTGCAGTTCCCGATAAGGCACGACAGTAATGGCAAAAGTCATGCATACCATCTAACCAGGAATTGTTACCATCCTTCAAGCCCGGCATGATCAGCTTATCAAAGCACCGAGTTACGGCCTAAAAAAACAGTGTCTTGAGCACTGTAGACGCTTTAGAAATCTAAAAAAGCTCAGCAGCTTTCACAATGATAGCCCTGTGTCAACCGTTCAGTATAACGCAGCAAGGGTCAAACAATCCACAGAAATTGGTGTACTTGGCGTCCTTCACCAGATGGTCGCTCACTAGCGTATCCAGCCACTCATACACTCTAACAAGGAAACAAAATTCACTGTGCAGGTGACGGACAATAGCTTGGTGGATCAAAAGCCACAAGTCTTACCATCTTTAGCAGGAAATCCACAGGCTTATTCAGTGGTCTCCATCAATCCTTCACAATTGCCATGACAGTTCAGCCAAGATGGTGACAGCATAGAAAGCAGTGCCAGTGGCTCGGACACATATGGTTTTGTCAAATTAACATTCTCAAGCAAGGCACAAGTCCGAAATATGGATCCACGTATCCACATCACAAGACAAATGACAGTTTTCTTGTCCACACCTCAAGGTGCCCTTCAATCTATGAAAATTCATCCACTAGGTCTTGTACTGAAGTTAGTCAGTCACGTTCTACCAGTCACACATGGCAGAAGGCATGCAGACAATGACTCAGAGGGACAGATGTCAACCACTAAAACTGAACCCGCTGTCGCCAAGCGACGTAAGGGTTCACTACATCCGTCACTGTGGGGAATCCCTGGACACTGTAAGGACAGCTGTTCTCAGACCAAGGATAATCATTTCAAAATCAGAATTCTTAACATGCCGCCAGAGGTATTCACAAACACAGTCCCTTCATCCTAAGGGCCTCAGTCAGGGAGGCCACCACCAGAAAAACACAGAGATAGCATTGACTGAGCCAGGCCTCAAGGCCAAGGGCCAATCGTCCTAGCCAGGTCTCGGGGCTCACAGTCAACAGGATGCAAGCATTAGTCCAAGCATATAGCCGCCTCCGTCTCATCTATATATCGTTCGCCACTAATATGGTAGTGTGGAATATCAAACAAGAATGTCACCTGATTATCATCTTTAGAGCCTCAGACTGGCCCAGATGCGCTTAGTACGCAGATTCGTGCAACTCATACCAACAGTACCGGGATGACTAACACAGGACAGACCTGCTCACTCCAGCCAAATTTTTGAAGAAGCCTCTTCAAGTCTTTTCCATTGACCCTATTTCATACCATGAGCTCTCCATTTCTTCCACACAGACCTACACTCAGGTCTGTCTTTAGTCTCTTACGCAGCATGTCTCAGCCGTTTCTCATTCTTCCAAATACGTATTGCAACCAAAATTGTAGAAAAGACTTCCTTCACAAGGGGTGCCAAGTTAGGTCTACAGACGACAAGGCTACTCACGTAGGACCGAAACTTCGTTCTCACGAACAGACAACAAATGCCTTTCAAAACTCAATTCATTATTACCCTTAGCATGCGCATCCAGCCAAGATAGGTTCAAGGACAATTACCATTCTCAGCAGACAATTGGTAATTGCAGCGCGCTCAGGTAAAACATCTATTCTATATTAAGGAGGACAAGAGTGGGCATGTGCAATTAGAATATTTTATTTCCGCCCACTGGCTGCACCACCTGCTTTATAAAATCCTGTATTTATCAGCCTTATAGCCAGTGGGGAGAAATAAATATTCTAATTGCACATGACCCATTCTTGTCCTCAATATAAAATTGTCAATAGAGTGCCACACAGGTGGTGAGACCAACACTCACCTACTGTGTTTATGGGTTACATGGAACTATTTGTATAAAACATCTATTCTAGTCTCTCACCAAGACAAGATTAACATGCAGATAAATTCATCCTTATCCGACAGACGGTATATTTCTAATAACTAGAGTAAGACATTTCTCTGTCCTAGTGGCGTCCGCCTCCAGGTCGGCAGGACATACATGTACAATGGCTAGTCAAGGTCATACGCATCGCAGTATCAAAAGCAGAGTCCGTAGTAAAAGTCAGATTAGCTTTATGCCTTCTTCCAAAGGACAGAAATAAAAATGTCTCAGCTTCTAAAAATACTCTAATCAAATAGTCTATCCATCAAAAGCACTTCAGTCATTAAAAAAATCACACCCATTACAGCAGTGTCAGGGCACATTCTACTATGACCGTTGGGGTCTCCTCAGCCGTTCGACCCTAGGGTCAGCGCAACAAGTATTTAACACAGCCACACGGTCAGCCCTCACTCATATTCAAGCCACTGCAGTATTTACACTTAGTACTAGGCAACCACAAGGCTAAGTACAACTGTCCGCCAGGCGACAGCGGTCCAACTGTCGGTACATAGTCATCACTGCCCATACTCAGTGTTACTAGTTCCATTGCCAGTTCCCACCCAGGAACTGCTTTAGAACGTCCCATGGTCCTGTGTCCCCCCAATGAGGCGAAGGAGAAAAGGAGATTTTTGTGTACTCGGTATAAAATCCTTTTCACTTAGCCTCTAATTGGGGGACACAGCACCCGCCCTTTTGCTCTGTAAACCTTTCCTACAGTTCTCACATAGCTTATCACCGGTTACATAGTTAACATAGTTGCGCATGTGTGACTATTAGTACTCTGACTGGTTAAACTTGTGCCTGTTTGGTTACAGGCCTTGTAGAGCCGCGGGCCTGTGTAGATACAGGCCTTGTTATTCGCTTATAGCTTCGTTACCTCTTCACTGGTGGCACAGGTGCCTGGTTAGACAGGCCTTGTGGTATTAATACTCTGCTAACCCTTAACTGCTAACACACGTGCCTGTTCAGTTTCAGGCCTTGTTATACTGTTATAGTGCTTAGTTAGCTATATCTGGCTACACAGTTGGCCTGTGTGGTTACAGACCTTGTTTTACTGTTATAATCTGTTAACTCTCCAACTGCTTTAGCACAAAACTGGTGAGGCACTGCTTGCTCCAGGGGTGTATACTGCAGAGGAGGAGCCTTTTAACTCTTTTACAGATTCTGCATAGTGTGTCCTTCTAGTGGACAGCAGCATAACACCCATGGTCCTGTGTCCCCCAATTGGAGGCTAAGAGAAAAGGATTTTACAGTGAGTACACAAAAATCTCCTTTTTTGTCCATTCCCTTTAATGGTGTCAGGAAGCAAGCTGATGTAAGGGGCATTTCACATCAGCGGTTCTCGCTGATGTGCGGCAGATCCAACAGATTTACTGCATCTGCCAGATCTGCAGCCTAATGGCCGCACTTGCGGCACCAATCCGGCAAGCCACATTCTCTATGGGGCTTGCAATCGGGTGTGGCAAGTGCGGTTTCGCCGGATCCAGCACTTGCAGCCGCAAAAAAAAAAGTAGCGTTTTTTTTTTATACGCGACCGGATCTGGCGAAACCGCAGTTGCCGCCCCCTATCGCAAGCCCCATAGAGAATGAATAGCGAGAACTGCTATTGTGAAAGGCCCCTTACTTCAGCTTGCTTTCTGACATATTAAAGTGAATAGACAAAAACTGAAAAAACTGGATCCTGAAAAAATCAGGATTTGGCTGAAAAACCTGATTTTTGCCTGATTTGAAGAAAAAAAAAAGCACAAATGTGAAACCAGCCTCAGTGAGTGAGCACAGACTTACAGGCTGATATTAGATATCACTCACTATTACTAACGGAGCACTGACAATAAAGACAAGCTTTAGTAAGGTATACAAATATGAGAGTGCTGCGAAGCTCCCTCATTTCCATGTTAAATAAACTAGATTTTACTTTATAGCGCTAATAAATACTATTGTATAGTAATATATGCCCCCAAATCCCCAGCCTGCATAGCGTCAGCCTCCCCTGTTCACCAGTATACAGCAGCCGCAGCCTCCCCTGTTCACCAGTATACAGCAGCCGCAGCCTCCCCTGTTCAAAAGGATACAGCTCAGCCTCCCCTGTCCTCAGCCTCCTCTCACCAGTATACAGCACAGCCTCCCTTGTCCTCAGCCTCCCTTGTCCTCAGCCTCCCTTGTCCTCAGCCTCCCTTGTCCTCAGCCTCCCTTGTCCTCAGCCTCCCTTGTCCTCAGCCTCCCTTGTCCTCAGCCTCCCTTGTCCTCAGCTCCTCCTACCTTGTCCTCAGCCTCCTCTCAGCAGTATATAGCACAGCCTCTCCCCCATCTTCAGCTCTACGAGCTCTCGCCTGCTTCGGTGTCTTCCTCCTCTTCTACTGTGCCGTCTGCAGTGAGAGAGAATCTCATTCTCCTCACATGCATAGATGCTGCTGCAGCCCTGATGCAGGGACTTCTCTGACCTCGGAAGCGCAGGCAGTACTTGAGGAGTCAGTTAGCTCCCTGCATCGAGCTGAACATGGAGGTGTGCCCCTGCTCCCTCCCGACTAACCACCCCCGCCCCCCGAAAAGCAAAAAGACAACAGATTATTTGCGTTGTCTGACAATGAGGAGGAGAAGTTAAAGGAAGTAAACTAACAGAAAAAAAAATTCCCTATCTTTTGCAAACCCTTCCCCACCCCCCAAGCCCGGAATCTTTTGGCACGTGCCTTCCAATGCCTAGTAGAAAATACGGCCCTGTCTGCAAGAAGTCAGACTGCACACAGTTTGTTTCTATTCTTACTGTAGACTGCAATTTTATATTTTATTTTGTGTTTAATCCTTTTCACATACAGCACCATGGAATTAATAGTGCTCTAAAAAGAAATAATAAAAGATAAATACAAAGTTGCTTTAGTCATTACTGCACGAAAATAAAAACAATGCTTGTGAAGGTGGACGTTTTTATTAGGCTGGAAACACACTGTCCGAGTGACATGCGAGTTACTCACACTGGTCTCTGATCATTTACCCGACACGGCTCCTGCCTCTTTGGACAGGATACTGTTAGTGGTATTGTCACGTACTCTCTTCTCAGCACATGACTTGGGGTTGCGCTTGCAAGGGTTAATTTATCTCCTTTCACTCAATCCAGCACTCGACCTCTGTCCTATGCTGAAAGGGAGCATCAATCACACCCCGACTCAGACTGCGCACCCTGCTTCACACAGGCTGCCATCACCCACCGGATTTTGGGGGGCCGATGAGTTCCCCTAAACTAAGACTTATCAGACAATCAACAAAATCACGCCTTTCTAGGGCTATGAATTCTTGAGTATACAAGGTTCAGACTTATTAAAGTTTAAAGCTTTAATATAAAAGGTACAGTACTTAACAATAAAAAGATACAAAAAATGGAAATAAAAAGTGACATACAAATATGCAAACAATGAAATAAAAAGGAGAAACTTACAGAAACCTAAACTTAACTTCTGTTGCCTGATGGGGAGAGCGGAGATATATGGAATGAGGTTCACAGCAGCTCGGCTGACCCATCTCTGTGACACTTTGCCTTGGCTGAGAAAATTCAGTTATAGACTCAGACTGGGGGAGGGGGGGTCAGATTTCTAGACCGGCCTTTCATTTTAATATTCTAATTCTGTCTATGATTGGACACTCACTAATTTAGCCATGCATACATTATTTTTCAAATGCTCTCTTGTCTAAACCAATTCTTTTCCCACAGTAAATATCAACTGCTATACTACCCATTTGGTGGAGTCTTTGATCCCCTTCTCTTTCTGGCTACAGGTGTGAATTGTTTCACTCTGTGCTTTTCCCAAGATGCCCCCTGAGGAGACTTGCAGTCACTGTGACTGCAAAGTTAGCTTGTGCTTATATAAAACAGGTTGTGACCTCTTGTGTACTGATATGGAATTTAACCCCTTAACTGTTCTGGTGTCCAGTCCCTGAGATACATATTTCACTACAGGTATGTTTTTCTATGTAGCTCCGCTGCCATCCCGGGTGAATGATCCGAGACTGGTGCGAGTAACTCGCATGTCATTCAGACAATGTGTTTCCAGCCTTAGGATTCTTGTCATTCAGTCAGCCCTGCAATATTCTGCACTATTATATGGGGTTCTCGTTGATGCCAGCATGGTCAGTTGAGAGGATTACTAGCAGATGGAAATAAAGCGCTTTCTGACTATTCTTTTTACATGGTACTTACAAATTGCCTGGCCCTACATTGTTTTGATGGATTGGGATATAATCCTATTAATGCATGGAGGAGAGTAGATGGGGTTTACTGAGGCATTAAAATGAATTTATTTGAAGTTGTTGGCAAGAACTTGAGTCTGACAAAAGAAATGCATCCTGGGAAAGGTGCTTTGGGTAGCAGTCCAAATTCTTCATATGTGAAGCATCATGCAAGTTGCAGATAACATGTATTTATTGTACATATTCTGCTTTTATGACAGTCACTCCTTTATGTCTAGGTAACTGAGCTCATGGTTTCATACGTTCCCCCTTGGTATGACTTTTACCCTTGCAAAGTCATAATGTGTGATGTCTGGTAATGTGAATTTTTGCCTAAAAATGTTATAACTTGTTCAGAAAGTTGAAAGAAGACCTGTCACCATGAGTAAGAAGCACCCATGAATATGCAGTAATGTAATAGCCAGCTATCTATCTAAATCTGTGTAATTTGTGTGTGATATATAGATGTACCGTATTTTCGCTTTATAAGACGCACCACAAATTTGGTGAAGGAAAAGAGAAAAAATAATTTTTAATGTTAAATGGGGTCCGTCTCATGTCAGTGTCCGTCTTACAATCGGTATATATGTCCCTCATCTTGGTACATAAACCCCTCCATCCTGGTATACACATCCCTCGTCCTGGTATACCTGTCCCCATCCTGTATATATGTCCCCATCCTGGTACATACGCCCCCCCTCATCCTGGTATATATATCCCTCATCATGGCATACGTCACCCCATCCTGACATATACGTCCCCCTATCCTGGCATATACATCCCCCCATCCTGTATATATGTCCCCATCTGTATATTCCCCATCCACTATTTGTGTATATGGCCTCCATCTTTCCCCCAGACCCCCACGGCTTACCGAGGAAGGGGGTGTGGCTGCTGAGCAGGGGTGCCGGAGGCAGGTTCTGGTGGGTGAGGGGCACAGCTGCAGGATCGGAGCAGCAGGGGAATACTGACGGCAGCAAGCGTTTGGCGCTGCCATGTTTTTTGATGCTGGCTGCATTCAATAACTGTGCAGCCAGTCGGTAGAGACTTCAACAAAATGGCCGCGGCCATAATGAAGATCCGTGGACATTTTGAAGTCTCTACCTGCTGGCTGCACACTGCTAGTGAACGCAGCCGGGCACAAAGAACATGGCGGTGCCCACCGCTCGATGCCGCCTCTACTCCCCTGCTGCTCCGGTCCTGCAGCTCCAAAACCTGCCTTTTCGCGCACACCCACTCGGTAGCCGCAATAGTAGCACTAAGTGAAAAGACTCATATATCTCTGAAAACTTGAGGTGGATTTATGGAAAGAATATTGTTCTTAAGGGAACAGTCGACTGCCCACTTTTGATCTGGTGGCAGGTCCTCTTTGGGGGAAAAGCTGTCTCCAAAATCTTTAACAGTTTGCAGGTTAGAGTTTAAAAAACATGATGGTAAAAGCTGAAAATCCGTATTGTGTTGCCACATTCATGATTTTGAGCTCTTTTGTAGGTGAAACCCTCTGGTGCAATGCTTTATCATTGTCAATAATTTTTTTATAGATCCGATGGAAGTACATGATTGTGGATGAAGGTCATCGGATGAAGAATCACCACTGCAAGTTGACACAAGTGCTGAACACCCATTATGTGGCTCCTAGACGTATTCTTTTAACAGGCACTCCACTCCAGAACAAGCTACCCGAGCTTTGGGCCCTTTTGAATTTTCTTTTGCCCACGATCTTTAAAAGCTGCAGCACTTTTGAACAGTGGTTCAATGCTCCATTTGCCATGACTGGAGAGAGGGTAATATATGCTAGTTACTGGTCTGGGTAGATTATATGTTGATCTGGAGTAGCATAAAGCACTAAACTTGTTTTATATTACTGCATTTTCATTTGAAAAACCCAGTTAAGCATTGTTTTCTCAATCACCTTATTGGGGGACACAGGACCATAGTGTCAGCCTCCTAGTGAGCTGCAGCATAACACCTAAGTAGAATCTGAAAAAAAACAAAGTAACTCCTCCCCTGCAGTATACATCCCTTGGCTGGCACAAGCTGAACCAGTTTCAGCTTGGTGTCAGTAGGGGGTAGAGCGGAATACTGACCATCTATTATTTTTATCATTTCTTATTTTTATTGTACTTTTTTCACTTTCCCTCTGGATGAATATTACACGGGCGACGGTCACACAACCACCAACAGACGGAAACATGGAGTGTTACCTCCATGTACCCCCTTCTGCGTTGAGGGACAGTATTTTTCATTTTTATTGACAATGGTGACTGTTTCTTCGCATTTCAATATCCACCATTCATCAGATGGGCACGCGGAATGGTACCTCCCCATATTCCCCTCTGCACCGGCTACCCCCACACCTGCTCTCCCCACCTTCCCATTCCATTGAAAATTGGGTTGAGGGGTCTGGTGCCATACAGGAGCCCTATGTTTCTCCCCAGATCCCACAGTTGGGAGTCTGGGTTGCAGGTGCCTGATGCCACCTCTGGGATCCCCATCCCTCCCCATCCTCCCTCTTCAGGAATCCTGGGTCACAGGCGCCGCTACCATTAACCTTTCCACCGCCCTCCCCACTCTCCCCTCCTAGGGACTATGGGTTGCAGGAGCCATCATCAGGTGATAACTTCGGGCTCTCCCCATACTCTCTCCAGGAACCCTGATGGAGATGACTGCACAGCGGTCTGCACAGACACAGCCCGCAACTGGGGAACCCCCCCCACTGCATCAGAGGGGGTATGACATAGGTGGAGGGCTTCCTCAATATAACGGTAATACAGCGCAATGTACCTTCTGCGCCGACCTTGTACCTTTCCCGGGTCCGCAATTTAATTTAGTCCCCGGCTCCAGCCTTGCTTTCTGAGCGGCTCCGCCCTCCTTCCGATGTCACTTGTGGCCGGAGCCCCCCCTGCCATTTCCCAGAAAGGTCGGTCCGGCTATTCTCTGCGCTTCTTGCGAGACTTTACTGAGCGCCTTCTCTGCAGCCCTCACACTACCTCCTTTCTGCGGCATTCCAGCTTCTCTGCACAAAGGGACACCGGATCACTGGGCAGCTACATCGGAGACCGGACCTAGGACTGGTGTAAGTAGCTCAGCAGACCCTGCTCCGCTGCAGCTCATTCTCTTGCTCCCTGTTCTCCCCCTGTCTCGGTATACTCTGTGCCCCAGAGTGTGACCTATATTAGCTCTATATATACTCTGCCACACACACAATCATCCAGAGCTCAAAGATCATTAAGAAGGCCCCCAAGACCTTCTCTCTCATGTGCCTCTTGCATTATATGCCGCGCTCAGCTGCCTGGTGGACACGCTACTCCGCACTGTCAGACTTGTGACTCCAATATTGTCCAAAAGCACTCAGCCGATGCCGCACCTCCCTGCTCCCCTAACCCACCTGATTGGGCTCTGTTTCTAACACAATCCACGTTGCAGTCCATGTCACAATCCATGGACAAGCTCTCTACTCTGGTCCAGGCCCTGCAGGGCCACCCCATGCTCTTCACACCCGGCCAACCAGCATCACAGGTGGACACTCCGGCACACGACAGCCCGCCACATAGGGGCAGGCCACGAGAGAAACAACAATCCTGTGGCTGGGACAATGCGAAAGAGACTTCATAGGAGTGTTTCTCCTGCGTCCTCACATGGCTCCCACACGTTCCCTATCAGGGACTTGAAACCGGCCTCACCCTTGTCTGAGGCATTCCACAATCCTGACTCGGATCTTGAGTTAGATGTATCTTTTGACTTAGATGCTCATGATACGCAGGCCATCGTCGAGGATTTAATCACGGCAGTCAACCAGACGCTTAAAGTCGATGACCCCCCATGTGACACCCCAGACCATGCCGTGTCTTTCAAGAGGGTAATACGCCCCCCAAAATTCTTTTGCATATCATCCTGAATTCCAGGAGATCTTAAAGAAACATAGGACCCGTCCAGATAAAAGATTTGGTAACCGCAAGCCTATCGAAGCTTGCTATTCTTTCTCCCTGCCCTAGGCCAGGACTGGGCGGACTCCCCACAGGTTGATCCCTCGGTTTCCATTTGGCCACAAGAACTTTAATTTCTCTGCCAGATGGATCCTCTATTAAAGATCCAACTGACAGGTTGAACTGGCTCGCTCGGTTTTCGAGGTGACTGGTTCATCCCTCTCACCCTCTTTTGCTTCTGTATGGATTGCTAAGGCAATCATGATCTGGGCAGATACACTACATTCCTCTCTACGAGATAGCAGCCTTCCTTTCGAGTTGACGGACCTTGCGGCCCAGATTTCGGTAGCCAGAGAATATCTTGTTCATGCATCCTTGCATTCAGCTAATAGCGCAGCCGTTGCAGCCTCGAATGCCATTATCATTTGCAGAGCACTCTCGCTCTGAGAATGGAGAGCGGATTCTGCTTCTAAGAAATCCCTGGCTAGTCTTCCTTATCTTAGCGGCCGTCTTTTTGGGGAGCTGCTAGATAAACTAATTTCAGACACCACTGGATGGAAGAGTACCTCACTTCTTCAGCATAAGCTGAGACGCCCTTTTGTTCGACGTCACCAGACGCTGTTTTGCTCTTTTCGAAATTCGTTTGGCTGGACGGCTCCACCGTCGCAATACAAACGTTCCCCACGCAGGAACAGGTGCTCCTAGTCCACAACACATCGAACACGGCATGGCAGTCCATGTCAAACAATCCGACCAAAGGATCCAGATCCCATGGTTCTCTTCTTCCTGTCTTGACCTCATCACAAAAGGACTACCTTGGTAGGCGGCCGACTTTCTTTCGTCGCGTCTGGTCGCCATCGCAGACGATAGGGGCGTCAGGGAACTGGTGTCTTCCGGCTACAATATAGTTTATTTTCCGCCCACCAAATCGTCTCCATCAAAGGCTCACGCTTTTTTCAAGGCGTCGACTCCCTCCTACAGGCTGGACTCATCATCCCTGTTCCGGAAGGTGAGTGCTTCAAAGGTTTTTATTCAAACCTTTTTGTATTCCCAAGAAGGACAGTTCCGTCTGACCCATCTTGGATCTCAAGCACCTGAACAAATTAGTTAGTCTTCGCCACTTCCACATGGAATCCCTCCAACTCATCATTACATCAATGGAGGGGGAGAATTTCTGGCCTCGATAAATATTAGAGTTGCGTATCTACATACTCCGATCTCCCAGGCTCATCAACCATACCTGAGCTTTGCGATTTACGAGGACCAATTTCAATTCGTCGCGCTGCCCTTCGGTCTTGCTACGGCCCCCAGGGTTTTCACCAAGGTCATGGCGGCGTCATGATGATTCTTCATTCCTGGGGCATAGTTGTCCTATCCCTATCTGGACGACCTCCTGATCAAAGCCCCTTCCTTCGTGGACTGCGAAGAGAGAGTTCAAATTACCATATAGACACTCTTCATCTGGGGTGGTTGGTCAATCTGTCTAAATCCTCTCCTCTAAATCAGACAATTACCATCCTGGGGATGGTTTTCGATACCTCCCGCCTGTCTCCCTTGAGACAAGTCCCGTGCTCTGCGTCAATGTGTCCGAGTTCTCATTCGCCCTTCGTCTCCCTTCATATGCTTGGGGATGAGAGTCCTAGACAAGATGGTTGCGCCAAGGGAGGGGTTCCTTTTGCCCAGCTGCATCTCAGGCCTCTGCAGATGGCCCTTTTAACAGCCTGGGACAGGAGCCCATTCACCCTAGTAAGGACCTTTCAGCTACCTTCCAGGGTCAAGCAGGCTGATGGCTGCGACCAACTTCCCTCTCGCAGGGGAGGTCCTTCCTCCCTGCTCACTGGGAAGTGCTCAGCACCGAAATCGGCCTGATAGCTTGGGGGGCGATCTTCCGCCACCATACGGTGCAAGGTCGATGGTCTCCATGGTAATCCACTCTGCCCATCACCCTTATGGAGATACGGGCCATATTTTTGGCTTTACAGACCTTTCATTTTCTGGCAGGTCGCCATATTTGTGTCCAGTCAGACAATGCCACAGCGGTGGCATTTGTCAATCACCAGGGAGGAACCCGCAGCCAGCAAGCGATGCGCGAGGTGGAAAGGATTTTCCACTGGGCCGAATCAACCCAGTCAGTGCTCTCTGCAGTGCACATTCCGGGCGTCGACAATTGGGCGGTGGATTTCCTCAGCGTCAGGGCATTGCATTGGGGGAATGGGCCATACATCCAGAGGTTTTCCAGCAGATATGTCATCGCTGGGGGACTCTGGACGTGGATCTCATGGCTTTGGAACTGAGCGCCAAGGTGCCCACATTCATGGCTCGGTCCCACGACCTGCTGTCGGTAGGAGTGGACCCATTAGTTGAGCCTTGGACTCAGTTTCGCCTGCCTTACATGTTTCCCACTCTGCCTCTACTACCCAGGGTACTGAAAAAAATCAAGATGGAGGGTGTCCCCATCACACTAGTAGCACCAGATTGGCCCAGGCGCGCCTGTTACGCCGACCTAGCTCGACTCGTCGCCGACATACCCTGGCGTCTTCCAGACCGTCTGGACCTGCTAACTGAAAGTCTAATATGCCACCAGCATTCGACGGTCCTGAATTTGACGGTGTGGCTGTTGACACCTGGGTTTTAACCCAGGCCGGTTTCTCCTCAGAAGTGATCAATACGATGATCAGAGCTAGGAAGCCCGCCTTGGCTCGCATTTACTACTGCACATGGAAGACTTTCTTCTCTTGGTGCAAGGCTCGAGACCACTCGCCTCTTGTGTTTTCTCTGTGTAATTCTAGGCTTCCTTCAGTCCGGACTGGATGCCGGTCTTTCTCCCGGTTCTCTCAAAGGTCAAATTTCTGCGCTTTCAGTGCTTTACTAGCACAGCCTTGCTGTAAAATCTCAAGTCAGGACCTTTATTCAGGGGGTTTCCCATCTGGTTCCCGGAGACCACTAGAGGTGTTGGGACCTAAATCTGGTCCTTAGATATCCTTCAGAGACCCCCTTTGAGCCTCTCAAGGAGATCTCCCTTTGTTTCCTATCCTGGAAAGTTGCCTTTCTCGTGGCGATAACCTCTATACGGTGTGTCTCTGAACTGACAGCGCTTTCTTGCAGAGCACCTTTCTTGGTTTTTCATCAGGATAAGGTTGTGCTCCGGCCTGTGCCGTCGTTCCTCCCAAAGGTGGTTTCTTTCTTCCACCTGAATGAAGAGATCTCTCTCCCACCTCATTTTGCCCGTGCCGTTGCACTGCGTTGAGAAGGCTCTCCACACTCTAGATCTGGTTAGAGCTTAGGTACTACATCTCTAGGACGGCACCCTTCCAGAAGTCTGATTCTCTCTTCATTCTCCCGGAGGGTCACAGAAAGGCAGGGCTGGCTCCAGGTTTTAGTGGGCCCCGGGCAAAACAGTCTCCGTGGACTCCTTTAACACATACCACGATTCATGAATTTAATATAAAAGCTTTGGGCTGTTGTGATATATAATAGAGGTTCCTGGGTGGGCTGTATTTATAATATTGAGCCTGTTCAGGGCTGCATATATAAAATATGGAGGCTGCTGGGCAGTGTATATAATATGGAAACTGCTAGACTGTATATATAATAGAGGCTGCTGGGCTGCATATATTATTTGGAGGCAGTGGCAGCCCAGCAACAGCCTCAAATAATAAATATAGCCAAGCACAACTTTCATATTATATATACAGCAAAGCACAGCCTCCATATTATATATAAAGCACAACATCCAAATACTATATACAGTACAGCAACAGTCTCCAGACCAAAAGTTTGGACACACCTCATTCAGAGTTTTCTTTATTTTCAGGACTATGAAAATTGTAGATTCACACTGAAGGCATCAAAACTATGAATTGGCACATGTGGAATTATATACTTAACAAATAAGTGTGAAACAACTGAAAATATGTCTTATATTCTAGGTTCTTCAAAATAGCCACCTTTTGCTTTGATTACTTTGCACACTCTTGGCATTCTCTTGATGAGCTTCAAGAGGTAGTCACCGGAAATGGTTTTCACTTCACAGGGGTGCCCTGTCAGGTTTAATAAGTGGGATTTCTTGCCTTATAAATGGAGTTCGGACCATCAGTTGTGTTGTGCAGAAGTCTGGTGGATACACAGCTGATAGTCCTACTGAATAGAATGTTAGCTGCTTTTTTTCTTGCCATAATACAAATACTAAGTAAAGGAAAACGAGTGGCCGTCATTACTTTAAGAAATGAAGGTCAGTCAGTTTGAAAAACTGGGAAAACTTTGAAAGTGTCCCCAAGTGCAGTTGCAAAAACAATCAAGCGCTACAAAGAAACTGGCTTACAGGAAAGGAGGACCAAGAGTCACCTTTGCTGCGGAGGATAAGTTCATCCGAGTCACCAGCCTCAGAAATCGCAGGTTAACAACAGTTCAGATTAGAGACCAGGTCAATGCCACAGAGTTCTAGCAGCAGACACATCTCTACAACAACTGTTAAGAGGAGACTTTGTGCAGCAGGCCTTCATGGAAAAATAGCTATTAGGAAACCACTGCTATGGACAGGCAACAAGCAGAATAGACTTATTTGGGCTAAAGAACACAAGGAATGGACATATAGACCAGTGGAATCTGTGCTTTGGTCTGATGAATCCAAATTTGAGATCTTTGGTTCCAACCACTGTGTCTTTGTACATATATACATATATACACACTGTGTTTGCCAAAAGTATTGACATCCCTGCACTTCTGTCAGATAATACTCAGATTCTTCCTGAAAATGATTGCAATCACAAATATTTGGTATTATTATCTTCATTTAATTTGTCGTCAATGAAAAAAACACAAAAAGAATTGTCCTAAAGCCAAATTGGATATAATTCCACACCAAACATAAAAAAGGGGGTGGACAAAAGTATTGGCACTGTTATAAAAATCATGTTCTGCTTCTCTAATTTGTGTAATTAACAGCACCTGTAACTTAGCAGTGGCACCTAACAGGTGTTGTCAATAACTAAATCATACTTGCAGCCAGTTGACATGGATTAAAGTTGACTCAACCTCTGTCCTGTGTCCACAATTGAGCATGGAGAAAAGAAAGAAGACCAAAGAACTGTCTGAGGACTTGAGAAACCAAATTGTGAGGAAGGATGAGCAATCTCAAGGCTACAAGTCCATCTCCAAAGACCTGAATGTTCTTGTGTCTACCGTGCGCAGTGTCATCAAGAAGTTTAAAGCCCATGGCACTGTGGCTAACCTCCCTAGATGTGGACGAAAAAGAAAAATTGACGAGAGATTTCAATGCAAGATTGTGTGGATGGTGGATAAAGAACCTCAGCTAACATCCAAACAAGTTCACGCTGCCCTGCAGTCCGAGGGTACAACAGTGTAGACCCGTACTATCAGTCGGCATCTGAATGAAAATGGACTGTATGGTAGGAGACCCAGGGAGAGCCCACTTCTTACCCCGAGACATAAAAAAGCCAGGCTGGAGTTTGCCAAAACTTACCTGAGAAAGCCTAAAACCTTTTGGAAGAATGTTCTCTCTTTTTGGGCAAAGGCATCAACATAGAGTTTACAGGAGAAAAAGAGGCATTCAAAGAAAAGAACACGGTCCCTACAGTCAAACATGGCGGGGGTTCCCTGATGTTTTGGGGTTGCTTTGCTGCCTCTGGCACTGGACTGCTTGACCGTGTGCATGGCGTTATGAAGTCTGAAGACTACCAACAAATTTTGCAGCATAATGTAGGGCCCAGTGTGAGAAAGCTGGGTCTCCCTCAGAGGTCATGGGTATTCCAGCAGGACAATGACCCAAAACACACTTCAAAAAGCACTAGAAAATGGTTTGAGAGAAAGCACTGGAGACTTCTAAGGGGCCAGCAATGAGTCCAGACCTGAATCCCATAGAACACCTGTGGAGAGATCTAAAAATGGCAGTTTGGAGAAGGCACCCTTCAAATATCAGGGACCTGGAGCAGTTTGCCAACGAGGAATGGTCTAAAATTCCAGCAGAGCATTGTAAAAAAACTCATTGATGGTTACCGGAAGCAGTTGATCGCAGTTATTTTGGCTAAAGGTTATGCAACCAAGTATTAGGCTGAGGGTGCCAATACTTTTGTCCGGCCCATTTTTGGAGTTTTGTGTGAAATGATCAAGGCTTTGCTTTTTGCCTCATTCTCCTGTTTTTTTTCATTGAAGACAAATTAAATGAAGATAATAATACCAAAGAATTTGTGATTGCAATCATTTTCGGGAAGAAACTGAGTATTATCTGACAGAATTGCAGGGGTGTCAATACTTTGGGCCAACATTGTGTGTGTGTGTGTGTGTGTGTGTGTGTGTAATATATATATTATAGCCCAGCACAGCCTCCATTTTTTAAATATATATATATATATACAGCACAACCTCCGCATAATATATATATCACTCTCCAAATAATATGTATAGCACTCTCCAAATAATGTATACAGTACAGCCTCCATTTTATATATAAATCACAGCCTCCAAATAATGTATACAGCACAGCCTCCATATAGCCCAGAGTAGCTTCCAAAACCCAGCTGCAACCTCTATGCTGTGTGCACAATTAGGCAAATGAGTATTTTGATCACATGATAATTTTTATACATGTTGTCCTACTACAAGCTGTATAGGCTTGAGAGCCAACTACCAATTAAGTAAATCAGCTGATGTGCATCTCTGTAATGAGGAGGGGTGTGGTGTGATGACATCAACACCCTATATAAGGTGTGCGTAATTATTAGGCAACTTCCTTTTTTTTGGCAAAATGGGTCAGAAGAGAGATTTGACGGGCTCTGAAAAGTCCAAAATTGTGAGATGTCTTGCAGAGGGATGCAGCAGTCTTGAAATAGCCAAACCTTTGAAGCGTGATCACCGAACAATCAAGCGTTTCATGGCAAATAGCGAACAGGGTCGCAAGAAGCGTGTTGGGCAAAAAAGGCGCAAAATAACTGCCCATGAATTGAGGAAAATCAAGCGTGAAGCTACCAAGATGCCATTTGCCACCAGTTTTGCAATATTGCAGAGCTGCAACATTACTGGAGTATCAAAAAGCACAAGGTGTGCGATACTCAAGGACATGACCAAGGTAAGAGAGGCTGAAAAACAACCACCTTTGAACAAGAAACATAAGATAAAACATCAAGACTGAGCCAAGAAATATCTTAAGACTGATTTTTCAAAGGCTTTATGGACTGATGAAATGAGAGCGACTCTTGATGGGCCAGATGGATGGGCCAGAGGCTGGATCAGTGAAGGGCAGAGAGCTCCACTCCGACTCAGACGCCAGCAAGGTGGAGGTGGGGTACTGGTATGGGCTGGTATCATCAAAGATGAACTTGAGACCTTTTCGGGTTGAGGATGGAGTGAAGCTCCACTCCCAGACCTACTGCCAGTTTCTAGAAGATAACTTCAAGCAGTGGTACAGGAAGAAGTTGGTATCGTTCAAGAAAAACATGGTTTTTATGCAGGACAATGCTGCATCACATTCATCCAACTACTCCACAGCGTGGCTGGCCAGTAAAGGTCTAAAAGAAGAAAAAATAATGACCTGGCCCCCTTGTTCACCTGATCTGAACCCAATAGAGAACCGGTGGTCCCTCATAAATTGTGAGATCTACAGGGAGGGAAAACAGTACACCTGTCGGAACAGTGTCTGGGAGGCTGTGATTGCTGCTGCATGCAATGTTGATCGTAAACAGATCAAGCAACTGACAGAATCTATGGATGGAAGGCTGTTGAGGGTCATCATATAGAAAGGTGGCTATATTGGTCACTATTTTTTTTGTTTTGTTTTTGCATGTCAGACATGTTTATTTCTTAATTTTGTGCAGTTACATTGGTTTACCTGGTGAAAATAAAGAAGTGAGATGGGAATATATTTGGTTTATATTAAGTTGCCTAATAATTCTGCATAGCAATAGTTACCTTCACAAACAGATATCCTCCTAAGATGGCCAAATCTAAAAAAAAGTCTTTTGGGTTGATTGAGAACATAATTGTTGATCATTATTAATAAAAATAATCCTCTAAAATACAACTTGCCTAATAATTCTGCACACAGTGTATATAGTCCAGCCCTGCATCCATATAGCTCAGCACAGCCTCCATATAGCCCAGCAGCAGCCTATATAGCTCAGAACAGCCTCCATAGCCTGCAGTAGCCTCCATATAGTCCAGCAGCAGCCTCCACAGCCCAGAAGCAGCCTTTTTAGCCCGCAACAGTCTCCATAGCCCAACAGCAGCCTATATAGCTCAGGACAGCCTCCTTAGCCGGCAGCAGCCTTCATGTAGTCCAGCATCAGCCTCCAAAGCTCAAAAGCAGCCTCTATAGTCCTGAACAGCCTTCATAGCCTGCAGCAGCCTCCAAATGGCTCAGCACAGCCTCCATAGCCCGCAGCAGCCTCACCAGCCCAGAAGCAGCCTCTATAGCCCAGAACAGCCTCCATAGCCTGAAGCAGCCTCCAGGTAGCTCAGTACAGCCTCCATAGCCCACAGCAGCCTTCGTTTAGTCCAGAAACAGCCTCCACAGCCCAGAAGCAGCCTCTATAGCCCAGGACAGCCTCCATACCCCGCAGCAGCCTCCATATAGCTCATCACAGCCTCCACAGCTGGCAGCAACTTCCATATAGTCCTTAAGCAGCCTGTATACCCCAGAAGCAGCCTCCATAGCCCAGAACAGCCTCTGTAGTCCAAAGCAGCCTCCACAGCCCAGAACAGCCTCCAGATAATGTATAATATGGTCGTTCTCCTGCTACATCTGTCCCCTGGCCACATATTGGTATATATAATCCGCATTGTGCTGCACACAGTAAAATTATAATTAATCATACTCCCCTTCCTTCCGCTCCCCCGGGGCTATGTCCTCCTCAGATGCTTCCTCCGGTCTGTGCTTCCTTCCTGTATGGCTGCATCAGCATGATGAGGTCACAGGAAGATGACTCATCATGCTGCTGCAGTTGGCAGAGGAGGAGGAGAAGGAAGCTCCCCTGCTCCTTGTAGCCAGCACATGGCAAATTTGTGTTGCATGCAAATTAACCATGTGCACTGGCAGAGCTGCAGGAGCACTCAGTTGCTGACTGAGTGTCCGGCTGAGTGCTCCTGATGGCCCCCTCTTGTCGGGGCTGCCTTTTTCTGATGGTCCCCTGACCATCAAGGCTGCATGTCCCTGATGGCCAGTGGGCCCACCCAGCTGCTCAGGGTCCCCGGCACCTGCCCGGGTACGCCGGGTGGTGCGGAAGCCAGCCCTGCAGGAAGGGCATGGCATCCAAAGGACAGAAATAATATTATCCGCTCTGCTGGATGTGGAACAAAGAACAGACGTCCAGAAGATCTTTTTAGTGCCTGTATTTCTCTACGCGTTTGAAGACCGTCCCGGTGTCTTCCTCAGGAAAACACCAACATGCTAGCTATGAGATAAAACAAATGAAAATATAAATATATATAATTCCATTGCAGATTTTGTTATAATTATATTTTCATTTGTTTTATCTCATAGTAATAATTAACATATTGTTTGATTTGTTTGTAACGTGTTTTGTGATATGTTTTCATCAACAGAGCATTTCAGCGTGTATTTTAGTCTAGATTGTTATTTCCTCACAGCATATCAGATGTTTAATCTACGTCATTAATACCTCCCTCTGCACGTCACTTCTGTGTTGCTGTAGGCTGTTGGTTTTTATTCTCTATATATGTATCATTCTGTTTACTTACTGGCTAGCATGTTGGTGTACTCCTTAGGAAGAGACCGGGATGGTCTTGAAACCCGTAGAGAAATAAAGGCACCAAAAAATCCTCTGGATGTCTGTTCTCTGTTCCATATCCAGCAGCGCGGACCAGGTTATTTCTGTTCTTTTGGATATCAAATTGGCCACCATTGAGTTGGGAGTCCTGCGACGCTGGATTAGTATCCAGATACCAGTTGCGGGTCACACAACCGACCAAGGTCAGGAGTTAGTGCACTGCATGTACCACATTAATAAGGAGCTAAGACCCGTTGCGCCCTTGTCTATCCATTCATAGGAAGGGCATGGCGGCATCGAAGGCCACATTGGCCAGATGGAATAAGTCAACTATTCAGGAAGCATATCGATTGCGGAACATGCCCTTTCCAGTTGGGATAAGAGCGCACTCGACACGTGCGGTAGGAGCATCCTGGGCCATTCGACACGAGGCTTCTGCCGACTGGTGTGCAAAGCAGCACCTGGTCCAGCTTGCACACAATTGCAATGCACTACAATATCCATACTTTGTCATGGGCAGATACGAATCTGTGTAGACGTATCTTACCGGCGGCGGTAGCTCATCTCTATGATGTATGTCTTGCAAAAGGCTATTGATTTTTTGTTATTTCTTTCTACCCACCCAGGGACTGCTTTAGGACGTCCCATGTTCCTGTGTCCCCCAATGAGGTAATTGAGAGAAGGGGATTTTCTGATCATCATAATGGGAGACCCAGACAATGGGGTTTAGGGCACTGCCCTCCGGAGGCCACACTAGGTACTACAAGTTTGTAGTAACCGCCCCCTCCGCTTATAAACCCTACCGCAGGAGATATCCTCAGTTTTAAACTTAGTGTGCTCGGAGGATCACACGCTTTGCTTGCACATCACAGCATTCTCACAGCTTACGTGATGGCGTATGAAGAACTGGTAGGTCCCGGTCGGGGACCTCCGGCAGTCTCCCTGTTCACCTTTGGGAACACGCAGGTCGAGGTACCGGAGGGCCCAGAGCCTGGACACTTCGTGTCCTCCCGGTACACTGCCGCGCTCCTTCCCATCCTTCCTTGGGGCTCTGGGAAGTGGGAGATAGGAGCCTTGCACAGCTCCGCTCCGTCCGAGGCCTCCCTAAATGGTGCTTACAGACCGGACTGGAGACAGCCCAGTCCGAGGCCTCCCTAAATGGTGCTTACAGACCGGACTGGTGCTGAACCCCCGTCCGAGGCCTCCCGAAATGGTGCTTACAGACCGGACCGGCACTGAGGTACTCTGTGTGTCTCCTGTGTGCCTGGGGGTAGTGTCTGCCACTTTGTGTGTTCTGACACTCAGACCGCGCGCAACCCTCGGGGTCCGCGGTTCTGGCGGTGTACCCTGTGCTGGGGTCACCATAGCTGACCGCCCTGTGTGTCGCAGGGCTGCGGCTGCGGGCTACAGATTTTGTCTGAAGCCCTGGGTATAGTGCTTGCACAATATCTCCCGCGCTGCGGGCTCCGGCACCAGATTTCCTATTTGGTTGCCTGGAGAAATGCGGGGCAGCCCATGGGATGACGTCATCGCTGGGCGTGTGTGTGTGCTTCCCGCGTTTTTTCTGTGCCGCCCTCAGCTTGGCCGGCGGCGGCCATTTTCCCCTACTTCCCTGCTGGGACTGGTTGAGTGCACTTACACTCCCGGGGAGACTTTGCAGAGTCCTTGCGGAGGCCACACACACATCGCTCCCCTCCACCGCATTGGCGGTCGGTAAGCCACCGGTGTACCGGTTTCCAGATTGGCTTATTTCCCCTGCTGTCGGTATGTCCTCAGCAAGGAAAGGTGCTGCTAAGGCAGGCAATACAACCACTACCTGTGCTACATGCAACGGGACGCTGGTTGGGGGGTCCTGCAATAACTGCGGACGCCCAGATGCCCGGGCTGATACTGCAGAGACTGCAGCTCCGGTGCTGTACCCTGAGGTTCAGGTGATCCCAGGGCCATGGGAAACACAGAATAAGATTAACGAATCTGTGTTATCCAAACTGTCCTCCATGTCGCAATCCCTGGAAGACACTGACGAGGAGGCTGGAAAACCCAGCTACTCCTTCAAGTTACCCCCGGGTGTCACCCTTTTCAACCGCGAGACCCCTTAAGCGGCTGCCGAGATGAATCACCCGAGATCCAGACCTTCTCTGAGGAGGAGCGTCACTCTGATGGTGACGAGGATGATGGGGGGTCCATTCTCGAGTCTGTGTCCGAACCACCAGACGGGGTGGAGGATCTGGTATCCTCCATCAACGAGACTCTACGTCTCGTGGCACCCCCTGAGGAGGTGGAACTCCACCCAAAGGAGGTGTATCAATGGTTACAGCCGGAGGCTCGAACATGTGGCTCCTTTATGGACCACACTAATTTCGGAAGGGTGGTCAGAGCACCCAGGATTCATCCTGGGCGGCGTTATGTCCGCAAATCTAAGGACACTCGGTTTCCCCTTTCCCCAGGAGGTGCTTCAGGAGTGGTCGCAGTCCCCGAAGGTGGACGCTTCCATGACCAGGATTGCTGCACGCTCCCTTTTCTCTGCCTCTGATAGCTCCTCATTGAAGGACGCGACGGATAGACAGGTCGAACAACTCGCCAAGTCTCTTATGAGGCTGTGGGGTCTTCATTTGCCCCTAATTTTGCCACGGTCTGGACCCTGCAGGCGATTACCACCTGCTTGGATGGTATCACTGACCTGGCGGGGTCCAATTCAGAAGTCCTGGCGCTTACCGATAGGGCAAGGGCCTATGCGGATTACGCCAGGACGGCGACCTTGGAGACTGCTACCCGCTCTGCTGTGGCCTCGGCCAATGCTATTGCGATCCGCAGGTTGTTGTGGCTGCGTCTATGGGACTCAGATGCCACGTCAAAGAAGATTCTGCAAAATCTTCCATTCTCTGGTGACAGGCTTTTTGGAACCGAGCTGGATAAGCTGATAAAGGATTCTGCGGAGTCTAAGATTCCACAGAATAGGCCTAAGCCACGGTATTCAGTCAAAAGGAACCCTAAACAGTGGTCCTTTCGTTCCAGCTCGCAATCATCAGCATCGTCCGCTCGCACGGACAGAGGGGGCAAGCCCTCTACTCAGTGGCGCCCCAAGGGTCGCCAGAAGAAGCCGACGGGGGCAGCGGCTGCCACCCCCAAACCCGCTTCCGCATGACTCGCTCTCTCGTCCTGCCGTCCCACAGGTGGGGGGCCGCCTGTCCCGATTTCAGGACAGATGGTTACTCCACGTTCAAGATCGGTGGGTCCGAGATGTAGTCTCGCGCGGCTACAGGATAGAGCTGACGTCGCGGCCGGCACACCGATTCCATCGGTCTGTCCCATCCCCAGAAAAGGCTCAGGCTTTTCATCTGGTGTTGGAGGGACTCCGCAGAGACGGGGTAGTGGGTCCCAGTGCCTTCTGGGGAGAGGTTCCGGGGTTTTTACTCCAACCTCTTTATTGTCCCTGAAAAAGGACGGCTCTTTTCGGCCGGTTCTGGACCTCAAGTTGTTCAACGTCACGTGTTGGTTCGGAAGTTCCGCATGGAATCCCTGCGCTCCGTGATCCGGCTGTGTCGCAGGGAGACTTCCTAGCGTCCATAGATATCAGAGACGCTTACCTTCACGTACCCATTGCACGGCTCATCAGCGCTGGTTACGATTCGCAGTGGGGGACGAACACTTCCAGTTCGTGGCGCTGCCTTTCGGGTTGGCCTCGGCACCGCGGGTGTTCACAAAAGTGATGGCCTCTATGATGGCTCTCCTACATGTGCAGGGACATGCCGTCATACCCTATCTAGACGACCTGCTGGTCAGGGCGCCATCGGAACGCCTTTGTCGGCAAAGCCTGGAAGTGACCATGCAGTCTCTGGAACAGTTTGGGTGGCTTCTCAATATTCAGAAATCAACCCTGGTTCCGACCCAGTCACTGACATATCTGGGCATGGACTTCCACACAGACTCAGCTCTGGTGTCTCTGCCGCGAGCCAAACAGCTGGCCATCCAATCAGGAGTGCAAGATCTCCTCCTGTCGCCGCACTCATCCCTGCGGGTTTTGATGAAGCTGGTGGGGCGCATGGTGGCAGCAATAGAGGCGGTGCCTTTCGCACAATTTCGCCTCCGTCCTCTCCAGCTGGAAATTCTCCGCAGATGGGACAAGAGGACGTCCTCTCTGAATCGGCTGGTGGTCCTTTCCCAGCCGACCAGGGATTCCCTGCAGTGGTGGCTTCAGCCATGTCACCTGTCACGGGGCCGGTCCTTTCTCAAATCGTCTTGGTTAGTGGTGACCACCGACGCCAGTCTGAAGGGCTGGGGTGCGGTGTTCTTACACCACAGGGCTCAAGGCCTATGGACGCAGTCGGAGTCGGCGTTGCAAATCAACGTGCTGGAGATCAAGGCGGTCTTTCTGGCGCTTCTGGCGTTTCAGAAGTTCCTGTCAGGGCAGCCCATTCGGGTTCAGTCCGACAATGCGACGGCCGTCGCCTATATAAACCATCAGGGAGGGACCAGAAGTGCTCAGGCCCTCGCCGAAGTCCACCGCATTCTATCCTGGGTGGAGGACAACGACTGCTTGATCTCCGCAGTTCACATCCCAGGGGTCGAGAACTGGGAGGCCGATTACCTGAGCCGGCAGGGGATGGACGCCGGAGAGTGGTCTCTTCATCCGGAGTCTTCCGGGACATCTGCAGCAGATGGGGCATCCCGGACGTAGATCTGATGGCCTCGCGGCTGAATCATCAGGTGCCACAATACATGGCGAGATCGTGGGACCCTCAGTCTCTGGGGGCGGATGCTCTGATCCTGTGTTGGTCCAGTTTTCAACTACCATATGTGTTCCCACCTCTGGCACTGATTCCCAAGGTTCTGTGGAAAATCAGGACGGAGTGCCACGAAGCCATTCTAGTGGCACGGATTGGCCCAGGAGGTCCTGGTATCCGGATCTGTGGCAACTGTCAGGCGGGAACCGGTGGGCTCTTCCAGAACGATCAGATCTTCTCGCGCAAGGCCCCTTCTTCCACCTCAATTCCAGGGCCCTCAGATTGACTGCATGGCTCTTGAGGCCTGGCTTCTGACCTCAAGGGGGTTCTCTCCTACAGTGGTTGACACCATGAATCGGGCTAGAAAGTCCGTATCTCGGAAGATATACCACAGAACGTGGAAAATCTTTTTCGCCTGGTGTGCCTCTGGTGGACGGTCACCGTGGCCCTTGTCAGTTCCGACTCTGTTGGCTTTTCTACAGTCGGGTTTGGAGTTGGGATTATCCCTCAGCTCCCTGAAGGGTCAGGTATCAGCTCTTTCAGTGCTGTTTGACAGGCGCTTGGCGCTCCTTCCGAAGGTCCGTCAGTTTCTGCAGGGGGTGTCTCGGGTGGTCCCACCATACAGGCGACCGCTGGACCCTTGGGACCTTAACATGGTCCTGACGGCTCTGCAGAAACCGCCGTTCGAGCCACTGAGGGAAGTTTCCCTCTCTCGACTGTCCCAGAAAGTGGTCTTTCTGGTAGCAATTGCGTCTCTGAGACGTATTTCAGAATTGGCTGCACTGTCGTGCAGGTCACCCTTCCTGGTAGTCCACCAGGACAAGGTGGTGTTGCGCCCGCGGGCAGAATTTTTGCCAAAGGTGGTTTCCACTTTTCACTTGAACCAAGAGATTGTTCTCCCATCATTTTGTCCCGCTCCCATTCATCAGGTTGAGCGCGACCTCCACACTCTGGATCTCGTGAGGGCGGTACGCATTTACGTGTCCAGGACTGCCTCCTTCCGGAGTTCGGGACTCTTTGTTCATCCTTACGGCGGGTCGCTGTAAGGGGTCCGCGGCGTCAAAATCGACCTTGGCCAGATGGATCAAGGCGCCCATTCAAGAGGCTTACCGTTCTACTGGCCTGCCTCTCCCGGTGGGCTTGAAGGCGCACTCGACTAGAGCAGTCGGTGCTTCCTGGGCTTTGCGACATCGCGCTTCAGCTCTGCAGGTGTGTCAGGCGGCCACTTGGTCCAGCCTACACACCTTCTCTAAGCACTATATGGTGCATACCCATGCCTCTCGGATGCAAGTTTGGGCAGGCGGGTCCTCCAGGCGGCGGTTGCCCACCTTTGAGGGGGACCGTGTCTTTAAACGTCTTTTTGAGGAACTTTTCCCGCCCTGGGGTTTGCTTTAGGACATCCCCATTGTCTGGGTCTCCCATTATGATGATCAGAAAAAAGAGAATTTTGTTTACGTACCGTAAATTCTTTTTTCTTGAATCATCAATGGGAGACCCAGCACCCACCCAGTTGTTCCGTTGGATGTTTTTCCTTTAGACTGTTTCCAGTTGGGACAGTTTGTTTCGGGTTGTTGGACCGTCTGTGCACGGTTTTTTCCCGATGGTTCGGGTGTGGTTTGTCTCCTCGCAGCTTATGGACCAAACTGAGGATATCTCCTGCGGTAGGGGTTTATAAGCGGAGGGGGCGGTTACTGACAAACTTGTAGTACCTAGTGTGGCCTCCGGAGGGCAGTGCCTAAACCCCATTGTCTGGGTCTCCCATTGATGATTCAAGAAAAAAGAATTTACGGTACGTAAACAAAATTCTCTTTTTTTGTGTGTACTCACTGTAAAATTCTTTTCTCTGAGCATCTAATTAGGGTACACAGCACACTCCCTGTTGTCTGTTCTGGGCCGTTTTGCATTCTTTATGGTTCTTTGAGTTCTTATAGTTGCCTTCTTACAGGCCTATATTTTCTCTCTCCTGCTTTGGTCACTGAACTGGTTTTGCTTGTGCCAGCCAGGAAGTGTATACTGCAGGGGAGGAGTTACTCAGTTTTTTTCAGATTCTACTTAGTGTCAGCCTCCTAGTGAACTGCAGCATAACACCCATGGTCCGGTGTCCCCCAATTAGAGGCTCAGAGGAAAGGATTTTATGGTGAGTACACACAAAAATCCCCTTTTTTTCCCCTATATGCCTAAACCTTTATTTCTTGGTCAACTTCTTTGAAGGACAAAGAATCGTGGGATAGCCTGTTACAACTTGGTGGCTGATGCTATTAGTATGTAGTAACTAAAATTGTTTCCTTCCCAGCAGACTGTATCTTGCATGCTAGCACCTGGCCTCCTTAGTTTTTTTTTTAGGGTCAGTTGGAGGCAAGGTCTGTTTTAGACCTTTCGTAGACATTAGGTTATATGTTAACTGCCTCTCACTTCTCTCTTTCAGATTCTTCTAGGCCTGGATAACAGAGTGTAATCATGCACTTTGTTTAACCCAACAGCGAGTACAGTCTGTAGTATTCAGTCTGTGCCCTCTCGCATAGGTGCGGCTTGATTCTGGGGTATCTTGACGTTATCGCATCATTAGATCCAAATTCGATCAAGCTATGGTTTCCTTGCTTCCAGGCAGGGTTGATTGCAAAATTTTTCTCTCTGGAACTGTTCAGGGATTTCTATTGTCTCCTTGTTATCCCCAAAAAGGCCAGCTCAGTGCAGCCCATTCTGATCCTGAAGAGTCTCAACGGGTGTGTGCAGCCACGTTGTTTCAAGTTGAAGTCTCTGTACTCTGTTATTGCGTCCATAAAAATCAGGGAGTTTCCATTGTCAATAGATACTCAGGATGCTTACCTGCATGTACCAATATTGGCAGCTCACCTTTGGTTTGCGATTGATCAGGATCACTTTTATATCGGGGCTCTGCTCTTTGGGTTGGCCATAGTGCCTAGGGTATTTACAAAAATCTTGGCCTCAGTTATGGCGCTCCTCTGCTCCAGGAAAGTAGTGCTAATCCCCTATTTGGATAACATACTTGTCAAGGCAGGTATCATCTTAGAATTTAGAGAGCTTCAGATCGATCTGCGCACCCTGAATCAATTCGGGTGGATTGTCAATCTGACAGTCCACAATAGTTCCTATTCAACAGCTACATTTTTTAGGCTTTATTCTCAACACAGCTCAGGGCTCTGTCTTTCTTCCAGAGAAGAGATTAAGGAAATGTGCCCACAGGGCATTTTTCCTGCGGGTTTTTGTTGTTTTTTGTATGCTAATTTGTATTGTGTTTTGGCTTTCCAGCAAAACCAATGTGTTTCACTGAACTGCTGTGCACACACATTGATTTTGGAAGTCTGCTGAAAGTATGAAATACCCCAGTTTTTGCTGCGGTTGGGAAAGCATGAGTATGTCTATTCTTTTCTGCATTTTTGCTGCAGTCTATCGCAAAACTGCTGAAAAAAAATGCAGCATCCCAACTGCAGCAAAAACGGAAAAAAAAAAAATGTCAAGAACCAGCAAATGTCCTGCCAAGAACTCTAAAGATCCTTGAAACCATTACAGGTTTTGCTGCATTCTTGATCGCAGCAAAAACATCCTGTGGGCACATACCATAACTCTTCAGTCCTTCATCAGCACCCTAAAGCATTCGGGCAAGCATTATCTCCAGTATTGAATGAGAGTCTTGGGACAGATTGTGGCAACATATGAGGCAGTGATGTTTTGTCAATTTCATTCAAGACAGTTGCAGAACACACTTCCGTCTTGATGGCACAGATCAGTACAGTCCCTTGTCAGCCTACTCATCTTCTGCTTCAATGCTGGCTTTGGTTAACTTCACCCTTTCTGACTGAGTCACTACTTTCACCTTATTCAGTGGCAGTTTCTGACTACAGATGCCAGCATCACCAGTTGGGAGGGGGGCAGATTTTTACTGCTTCTTGGCTCAGGGAGCATGAGGCAGCCAGGAGAAATGTCTTCCAATCAACATTGTGGACCTCTGGCAGGTCCATCAGACACTTAATTAGTAGCACCTACTTCTAGAGTTGTCGGTCAGAATTCAAACGGTCAATGTCATAGCGGTACCTTATATCAACCGGGGAACAAGGAGTCAATCTGCAATGACAGAGGTGGCAAAGAGCCTGTAATGGGCAGAGGTCAAGATTCTTCTAATCTCAGCAGCTCATATTTCCAGAGTACTTGAGTGGTAAATTTCTTAAACTGACAGCAGATAGACCCAGGAGAATGTGCTCTTCACCCAGAGCTGTTTGATTAGATCTGTCAGCATTGGGACACACCAGATACCGATTTCGATCTAATGCTATCCAGGCTAAACCACACGATGCTGAGATTTGTCACAAGAACTCGTGACCCACAGGCTGTCGGTCAATGGTCTGGCAATCCCTTGGTCCCAATTCTCGCTGCCATACCTTTTTCCACCTCTACCTCTTATTCCAAGACTTTTCAAGAAGATTAGAACAGAAGAGATTCCAGTCATCCCAGTGGCTCCAGATTGGCCTCTGAGGCCTGTTATTCAGATGTCATCAACCTGCTCGGTCCCAGGGTCCAGTCTTCCATCACAATTTCCAGATGCTCGTTTTGCCGGCATGGCTGTTGAAGCTGTGGTTCTAGGGAGCTCAGATCTTTCAGAGCCAGTCATTCAAACCATGATTATGGTGTGTAAATCCTCTTGGCAATGTATTAACCATCGTACTTGGAAGCCATAATTTCGCCAGTTCTTATGCCAGCACTCTTCTTTTTCGCAGTCCAGGTTGGAGCCAGGGCTAGTGCTTAACTCCCTTAAGAGTCAGGTTTCCACCCTGGCTATCTTTTGCTTCAGATTAATTTAGCCGTGGAGTCACAGATCAAATCTTTTCTCCAGGGAGTGGTGCATATTAAGCCTCATTATCAGCCACCCTTGATTCCTGGGGTCTTGACCTAGGTTTGGACACTCTTTAGTTCTACCCCCCCCCCTCCTTTGAGTCTATCAGAGAGATCTCGGCCCTTCTACTTTCCTATAAAGCATGGTTGGGAACCTGTGGCTCTTTTCATGGCCGCATCTGGCTTGCAGGCAAATCCGGTACCCGCCACCGCTGTACAGAGTTTCGGGTGCACGCTGCTGTGTCTCTGCTGTCTGCAGCCAATCGGAGGACCAGCAGCCGCGATTCAATCAGAGGGCCAGCAGCGGCCCAATCACTGGCGCCTGACGTTACCAGCGGGAGTCTGATTGGCCAGCCGTTGCCGGCCTCTGATTGGATCGTGGCTGATGGCTTCTGATTGGCTGCAGACAGCAGAGACAGATCGACGGCACCCAAAACATGGTACAGCACGGACAGCGGACGATCGGCAGGTGAGTTTGTGTATGTGTGTGGATTTTTTTTTTTGCAGGTACTGGCACTGTGGTGGGGGCTGCAAGGGGATGATGGGGGGGATACTGCAAGTGGATAATGGGGGTACTGCATGGGAATGATGGGGGTACTGCATGGGGATGATGGGGGTACTGCCTGGGGATGATGGCGGTACTGCATGGGGATGATGGCGGTATTGCAATGGGATGATGGGGCTAGCATATTGGGGGCTGCAAGGGGATGATGGGGTTACCATATTGGGGGCTGCAAGGAGTTGATGGGGGTACCATATTGGCAGCTGCAAAGGGATTCATCATTGGTTAGCAACAGCATAATGTTATTACCGTATTAAGAATTCAGAGACTTTTTATACTTTAAAAGTGTTGGTCTTACATAAAATGCACACATTTACTTGTATTTAGTATTAAACATATTGTACGGCTCTCGCAGAATTAAATTTTCAAATATATTGCGATTCTGGCTCTCTCAGCCAAAAAGATTCCTTAAACCTGCTATAAGGAGACTTTCCGTATAGCCAACAATTACATGAGAAGGGTTTAAGGCTGCCTTCACACTTGCAGATGCGTCTGCAGCGTTTTGCAGATGCATCTGCAAGTATCAGCATGCAGACCGCGGTCCCTATGTTTATAATAGGGCGCACCGCGGTCTGAATGCTCTCATTCATTCCTATATGTGAGCCGTAAGCAGGCGTATGCCTGCTGACAGATCACACTCTCCCGCCCCGCACCTTGGACGCAACATCTCGCGTCCATAGTGCGGGCGGGAGAGTGTGATCTGTAAGCAGGCATACGCCTGCTTACGGCTCACATATAGGAATGAATGAGAGCATTCACACCACGGCCGCGGTCTGCATGCTGATACTTGCAGATGCATCTGCAAAACTCTGCAGATGCATCTGCAAGTGTGAAGCCAGCCTCAGAACTGCCATTGCTTTTTTGCAGCACTCTCTACCTTGTTCTTCACCCCAGGGTAAGGTTGTGCTGAGGTCAGTTCCGACTTAACTCCCTAAGGTCGTCTCAACCATTCATCCTATTGAGGACATTATCTTGCCTTCTTTTTTTTCCCTATCATTCTCATGTGATTAAGAAGACCTTGCACAATCTGTATGTGTTTAGGACCATACGTTGCTACTTACGAGCCACCACCTTGTTTAGCTTGTTTGATACTTTGTCTTGTGTTTAGGGAGCCAGCCGCTTAAAAAAGGACCATCTCTTGTTGGATCAAAACTACCATTATTCAGGTTTATAAGTTGAGCAACAGGGTTTTCCCGTTTAGGATCAGGGAGCACTCTACGCGGCCTGTGGGGGCTTCCTGGGCGGGTTGTAATCAGGCTTCAGCTCTGCATCTCTGTAAAGCAAGTACTTGGGCATTAGTATCAGTACATGTTTTTTTTGAAGATTTACAGGGACCACACCTTTTGCCTTGACAGATGCAAGTTTTGGTTGCAATATACTGTAGGTAGCAGTAGGTCAAATCTCCTCTTGAGCATCAACAGAATGTTCTGTGATTTCTAAAGAATATTTACTTATTTCCCACTTCTAACAGCTTTAGGACGTCCCATGGTCCTGTGTCCCCCAAATAAGCGACCGAGTCAAATAGATTTTTGGTACTCCACGTAGAATCTGTTTCTCGTTAGTCTTCATTGGGGGACGCAGCACCTTCCCTTGGTTGCCCGGTGGGGCGTGTATTTAGGTGCTTCTCTTATGTGGTGTATTTTGCTACTTTCTCTTTTATGCCTTAATTGGTTAACACTTCTACTGCTTTCTCACTAGACTAAAAATGCCAGGTGCTAGAAGGCAAGATTATAGTCTGTGGGGAGGAGACAATATTAGTTGTATGTAATAATAGTGTCAACCTCCAGGTGACCCTAAACCATTCCATGGTTCTGTGTCTCCCAATAAAGACTAACGTTTATTAGACTCACTGAATTATTTATTTATTTAGTTTTTATTTGCCATATCAAAGTGACACTTTAATAGCACTAATACATAGGACCTCCTTTCCAATGGGAGCTTGAGCCCAGCTCTCATGTTTCATTGTGCTAGGATGTGACTACGTACACTTTTTTGGCCACAGTCCTTTTCTATGCCTTATTTAATTTTTATGGTTTAATCTCAATAGTTAATTGTTCTCTTTCACTGCTGCTAGGTGGATTTAAATGAAGAAGAAACTATACTGATCATTCGTCGTCTACATAAAGTGTTGCGACCATTCCTGTTGAGACGGTTGAAAAAAGAAGTGGAATCACAGTTACCGGAGAAGGTTTGTAAAAGTAGTAATTTTTCATTTTCTACCAATGATTGGGGTGTAAAGGTTTTTAAGAATGAGTTCCATCAGGAAGCACGGTGTTGTGTTCTTTGTGGCCATCAGCCAGACCATAGCACACAGCATTCAGTTTTTAGCAGACTTTTTCCTTCATCTTTCTTTCAGGTTGAATATGTAATCAAATGTGATATGTCAGCCCTCCAGAAGATTCTTTATCGCCATATGCAAGGAAAAGGCATTCTCCTTACCGATGGTTCAGAAAAAGATAAGAAGGTGTGTTCATGAGTGCTGTACATGATGGTGGAATAGAATTGTTTGTTTTCTCTAAGAATGACAGTTTGTGACTATAACCCCTTCCCGATGTGGCCAGTTTCAGTCTTTGTTTTTTCCTCCCTAGAGCTATAACTGTTCTATTTTTATGTCCACATAGACATACAGCTGCTTGGTTTTTTGCAGGAAAAGTTGTGTTAAAGTATTGGTGAAAATCACCAGGCATTATGACTCTCTGTAATCTAGTGTTTTACTTCTTCTAGTGGGGAAAAAAGTTCTGAACGTAAAAAAAAAAAATATATATTTTATTACATATATAGATACATATATAGATATATATATAGATATATCTATATATATATATATATAGATATATCTATATATATATATATATATATAATATATATATATAGATATATCTTATATATATATATATATATATATATATATATATTATTTTTTCCATATTTCTGCATATACTAATCTGTCTAAAACAACGATCACTGTCAGTTAGGTGGTGGCATTTAAGTGTGCAAAACTTGGGTGCAATATGCGATTGTTAGAGGCAGGTCCTAGCTGTAACACACAGCCATTACACACTGTGAGCCCATTCCATATACCCACTTCCGACTTACTCCATACATGTATGATGGATGTTAGTGAGTGGTTAGAGAGATTATCCAGGCTTTAGGATACGCTAATGATTATTAGGTCTTTGGTGTAGAGTCTCAGCCCCTACAATCAATAGTTTGAGGGGATGCTCATACAAGCATTATATCCTCATTGATACATATTTGCCTGTATGTGCCAGCAGCTTTCTCATTCATGTGTAGGCATCTAGTCATTATTTAAAAGTAGGTATTAGTGACATTTTTTTAGAACATGAATTCCAAATTAAAGTATTTATAGGTATGTGTGTAGAATTAAGTTTATTATGGCTGAACTGATTTCCCTATGTATGTTGTAATACTGTAGTATATCTTATGTAGGTCAGCATATGTGGAATTTGAACTGAGTTTGCAGCATACCTGGAATATGCCAACTGTGTTACACAACAGACAACTGATAAAAACAGCAGCAATTGGATTGCCAGCCTGTCCCTGCCTTTGTTCCATTGATTGACAATGTGATTGCTGTGGGCCAGTGAATGGTTGCAGCCAGATGCCTCCTGAAGACTTCATGTAGCAGCAGGGTCTGAGAGGCTTCTGTTAAGGCCCAGTCACACACAACGACGCACCAGCGATCACGATAACGATGTGCAGAGATCGCTGGTGCGTCGTTTTTCACATCGCTGGTAAGATGTCAAACAGGTATCTCACCAGCGATGTGAAAAACGACGCACTAGCAATCCAGAATTATACCGAGGTCATTGGGAATTGTCACTCCTTAGCGTAGCATTGAGATTGTTGGTCGTTGTCCCTGTCAAACACAACGATGTAGCGTTCCCAGCGGGAGACCAACGACGAAGAAATGATCTAGAGCAGTATGTAACGATTAAAGATCTCCCAGCAGGGGCCAGATCGTTGGTGTGTGTCACACATAACGACATCGCTAACGGGATCGCTGTTGCGTCACAAAATCTGTAACGCAACAGCGGTCTCATTAGCGATCTCGTTATGTGTGACAGGGCCTTTAGTGTCACACTGACAGGTATAATGCATAGCAATACATTACACCAGCGATTAGATTAATAGGTTAATGACCCATATAGGCACTAAAATCCTATATATATCGTTGCCAGTAAACGACAGGGGATAATATATGAAATAAAAGCTAGTATATAATGTATACCAATGTAGTCCTATGAATAGACTGGCAATGCATATAACCTATAATAAATAACTACAACAATCTATAAATGGTAAAGTATAAATATTTATTAAATAAAAGTAAAAAAAGGATGCAGAGACAAAAAAGAAAAGAAATATAAATGCACAACATAATCTTAAATCAATCATGTACAAAGTGATGAGCACTACACACAGTAATAAATAGTGATACATGATTAAATTTAATAGAATTCATAATAAAGTTATAAAGTTGCATAGTACAAGTGGGCAAAAATTAGATGCAAGCCATGGTGTACAACCCCAAGTCACGTGCTGAGAAGTGGGTACGTGATGGATGGTATTTAAAGTGTCCAGCGTATAGCAATAGTCACATAAATACCATTGAGGATAAAAAAAAAGGTACTCCCATATACAAGTATTGAAAGCATTGATCTCCTGCTCAGGGCAGGACCTCACATGCCACCATACCTGGATTACAAAGATGCCATTATTCTGCCCAGGATTACCATGTAGACTGTCAGCTCAAATCGATAGCAATTGTGTTATTCCAATGGAAGGAAAAAGATTCTTCCCGCCACAAACTAATGAATACCGCTGTCACTATTAACAACAACATCAGAGGGGTTAAACGCCCGCGATTGTTGCTATCACTATAATCATGGGTATTACAGGAGGGTCTCTTCTATGATGCACAGCTGACACCCGCTGACTTTTTCGCCGGCTTTACGTGCACCTCCTGCAGTGCCATACATGTACAGCGGATGACATGATGACATGGAGGGGTTAAGGTTTTACGCCAGAGGAGTTCTAGCAAAAACACTTTTAGTCTGTGTAGTGGTTTATTGCAAATAACTAAAAATTTGATGCATTAATAATTAAAGTTATAGCAGTGCTTGTCCCTGACATCGCATTAACGTAGTTTTATATATTATTTTTAGGGAAAAGGTGGCGCTAAGACTTTAATGAATACCATCATGCAGCTGCGAAAGATCTGCAACCATCCATTCATATTCCAGCACATCGAGGCAAGTCTCATTATACCGCAGCTACAAATCAGTCATTTTAATATTTTACTATTCCTAATTGACAACAATATAAAAATGTAATTGACAGTAAAAAAAAAAAATCAGAAATATGTATTCATATCAGGAATGAGATAACTGATGATAGCTGACATATCAACGTCGTGCGAGGAAAACAAGACCCCAAATGTCAGCAGTGTTGTTAGTAAGGTGCTTATTTTATGCTATTAAAAGAAAAAATGTGTGTGTATATGTATGTGTATATATAATATATATGTGTATATGTATATGTGTGTGTGTATATGTGTATATATATATAAATTTAAATATATATAATTTGATATGCTGTTTTTGCAGGTTCGCTTCTTCATAATGAGTTTGTCAGTGGTGTGGACATTGTGATTGTGCTTTTTATTTTTAGCACCTCATCTTTTGTACTGCAGAGATTTGTTGCATAGTACAAAGCGGTGTTCATTTGAGACAGCTGACTAATGTACATTGAATCCATATTTATCAGTTTGAGAGCAATTTATACCTGCGTCCTCAGTGAAGTCCAGCATTATAGCTAGTGTTGGTCAGTAAGTTTGGCACATCTGTAGATTGTCTTGTGTAAATTTACGCAATGTTAGCTGGATATTTTGCTAAGGAAATTTGTGTCAAAAGGTTTCCACAGTTTGGGTGCACTTTTTTGAACCTCCAGCATTGTCTCTTACCAATGAGATCATGCGGCTCTGCTAATTCATGTCCATGTCAAGTGAGATTTCAAAGGTGTCAAACACTATATTAGTGTAGCGTAAAGCATGGAAACACTTAATTATCGAATTCTAAAATGGTAGATCTGGAAGGGGACCTCCTGGGTCATCTGGTTCAACCCCCTTCTCAAAGCAGGATTCACTAAATCATCCCAGACATGTGTATGTACAACCTCTGTTTGACGACTTCCACTGAAAGAGAACTCACTACCTCTTGTGGCAACCTGTTCCACTTGTTGATTGTTATTTATTTATATAGCGCCATTAATTCCATGGTGCTGTACATGAGAAGGGGTTACATACAAAATTACAGATATAGTTTACGGTAAACAAATTAACAATGACAGACTGGTGCAGAGTGGAGAGTACCCTGCCCTTGTGGGCTTACAGTCTACAGGATATTGGGGAGGAGACAGTAGGTCAGGAATGCAGCAGGTCAGGTGGTGGGTTGGCAGCTCCGGTGGCGATGGAGTGGCAGCTCGGTACAGGCTGTAAGCTTTCCTGAAGAGATGGGATTTCAGGTTCCGTCTGAAGGATTCAAGCGTGGTGGATAATCGGATTGTGTTTGGGGCGCAGAATTCCAGAGGATGTGGGATATTCGGGAGAAATCTTGGGAGGCGGTTGTGTGAGAAACGAATAGGTGTGGAGGAGAGGAGGAGGTCTTGGGAGGATCGAAGATTACGTGAGATAGTGGGAGATTAGTTCAGAGATATAGGGAAGGGGACAGGTTATTATGGACGGTTTTGTAGGTCAGTGTTAGGAGTTTGAACTGGATTCGCTGGGGAATTGGGAGCCAGTGGAGGGATTTGCAGGGGGGAGAAACACGGGAGTAGCGAGGAAAGAGGTGGATTAGTTGGGCAGCAGAGTTGAGGACAGATTGGAGAGTTGCGAGAGTGTTAGCAGGGAGGCCACAGAGGAGGAGGTTTCAGTAGTCGAGGTGGGAGATGATGAGGGCATGTACAAGAATTTTAGTAGATTGAGGGCTGAGGAAAGGACGGATTCTGGAAATCTTTTTTGAGCTGGAGGCGACCCGAGGTGGCGAGAGTTTGGATGTGTGGTTTGAAGGACAGGGCAGAGTCAAGAGTTACCCGAGGCAGCGAATTTCAGGTGTGGGAGAGAGCTTGATGCTGTTTACCATAATAGAGAATAATAATAATCAGGTAGTGAAGATGAAAGGGTGGGATGGAGGAAAGATGATGAGTTCGGTTTTGTCTTAGTTGAGTTTTAGGAAGCGAAAGGAGAAGGAGGAGGATATGGCTGATACATACTCCGGGATTCTGGACAGCAGAGAGTTGACATCTGGGCCAGAGAGGTAGATCTGAGTGTCGTCAGCGTACATGTGGTACTGGAAGCCATGGGACTTTTGAGTTGTCCTAGGTCAAAGGTATAGATGGAATAAAGTAGGGGCCCCAGGACTGAGCCTTGTGGGTCTCCAACAGAGAGCGGGCGGGATGAGGAGGTAGTGTGGGTGTGGGAAACGCTAAATGTGCGGTTGGAAAGGTATGAGGCAATCCAGGACAGGGCAAGGTCTTTGATGCCATGGGAAGAGAGAACCTGCAGTAGGAGAGAGTGGTCGACTGTGTCACAGGCAGAGGACAGGTCTAGAAGGAGGAGGATGGAGAATTGTCTGTTAGCTTTGGCTTTGAGTAAGTCGTTAATAATGTTGGTTAAGGCAGTTTCGGTGGAGTGGTGGGGCCAGAAGACTGATTGTAGGTTGTCAAGAAGAGAGATGAGAGTTGGGAGGAAAGTTGAGCGTAGACATTTTGCTCAAGGAGTTTGGAAGCAAATGGGAGCAGCAATATGGGGCAGTAGCTGGTCATATCAATCGAGTCAAGATTTGGCTTTTTGAGAATGAATGTGATTGCGACATGTTTGAAAGCAGAGGAGAAGGTACCAGAACTTAGTAACAGATTGAAGAGGTGGGTTAGGGCTAGAATGAGCGTGTTAGTGAGGTTGGAGAGGAGGTGGGAAAGATGGGGTCAAGTACACAAGTGGTGAGGTGTGATTTGGAGAGAAGATGAGTAATCTCTCCTTCAGTTATGTTGGAGAGGGAGGTAATGAGGGAAGGGCAGAGGCCTGGTATATGGAGTGGATGGGGTGGTAGAACAATAAAGGTTTGCCTTGTTTGGTCGATCTTATTTTTGAAGTAGTGTATGTGGCGAAGTCCTCAGCAGAGGTGAGAGAGTGAGAAGGGGGCAGAGGTGGGTGGGAGGGGGTTAAATGTGCTGAACAGTTTATGGTTGTAGGATAAAGAAGATACGAGGTTTGTGAAGTAGGTCTGTTTAGCAGAGGTGAGGGCTGATTTGAAGGCGAGTGTTGCTTGTTTGAAAGAAGTGAAGTAGTCTGGCAGGTGGTTTTCCTCCAACGCCACTCAGCAGCCCTGAACACTTGTCAAAGTTTTTTGGTGAGATTGTTGTGCCAGGTTGCCTATTGATTCGTCACACCTTGCGATGCACAAGAGGGATGACTCAGTCTATGGCTGATGTGAGGGTGGCGTTATAGAAAGCGGCACTGTCTGTATTGTGGAGTGAAGGTAAGGATAACAGAGGTAGAATAGAGTCTGAGAGTCGGTGAATTTTTAATTGTGCAAGGTTTCTGCGAGGATGTACTAATGGTTGGACATTGGGTGCCGGTGAGCAGGGCAAAGATGAGAAGGTGAGTAGATAGTGGTCAGATAGGGGTAGAGGAGAGGTTGTAAGATTAGATGGGGAACAAAGGCGTGGTGAAGATGAGGTCTAATGTATGTCTGTGTGGGTGGCTGTGGAGGACCACTGAGTAAGTTCAAAAGTTGAAGTGACAGGAGTTTGGAGGCTGCTGACTGGCGGCTGTCAGTGGGGATATTTAAGTCACCCATGATGATGGTGGGAATGTCAGCAGAGAGAAAGTGAAGAAGCCAGGATCATCCTCGTAGTCTAAAATTTATATTCTAATATCTAATGTGTCACCTCTCATTCACTTTCATCCCATTACTTCTAGTGTTTCCTTGTGCAAATGAGAATAAAGTTCATTCCTCTACAGTGTGACAGCCCTTCTGATATGTGTAGACACACATTAAGTTTCCTGTCTCATAGCCTTAGTTTTGAAGCATTCCAAAACCTGCATAACAACTATAGTTGTTGTTTTCACAGGAATCTTTTGCTGAACATCTGGGCTATTCCAATGGGATCATCAATGGGTAACTCCTTTTTTAGTCTGAATCTTCATGTAGTGTTACATAGTTTTGACTTCTATTTACCTTTGTAGCAAGCCATACAATACGTATTAATTTATTTATTTGTGAATACCCAATTGTATAGATTAGATTTACTATGAAGTTTACTAATGATAGAAATTCTTCTGTCAGGCCTGATCTGTACAGGACATCAGGAAAGTTTGAGTTACTTGATCGAATACTACCAAAGCTTCGAGCCACAAATCACAGGGTTTTGCTCTTCTGTCAGATGACTTCACTCATGACTATCATGGAAGACTATTTTGCTTTTCGAAATTTCCTTTACCTTCGACTTGATGGTTTGTATCTGCTGATTTGTTAAATATCTTATGTGAATGGTTACATTTTTAGATCTGTAAACGGTGCTGGTATTTACAGATAAAGTGCTTGATGTTTGCCGGACATATGTTATACGAGAACGAGTATAAATGGCACCTAATGTAGTACAAAGCATTTTACATATTCCCAGTTGCTGATCCTACAATCTGAAAATCTCAATGCTTTGGGATCCTAGGTTAATACTATAACATACCTCAAATTTCAAACTTTTTTTAAATTTATTTCTATATTCATTAAGGTACAACAAAGTCAGAGGATCGTGCTTTACTGCTGAAAAAATTCAATGAAGAAGGCTCCCAGTACTTTATTTTTCTGCTAAGTACCAGAGCTGGAGGCTTGGGGTTGAACCTGCAGGCTGCGGACACCGTAGTTATTTTTGACAGTGATTGGAATCCTCATCAGGTTTGGGAACTTTTAATTATAACAAATTTTATTTTAAAGCCTTTCCATTGCTGGAAAAAAAAACACACAACAAGTGTAGGTAGTACATTGGTACTAAGCTATTTATCATTGTGACCCTCCCTTCACAGACTAGAACCAGAATGACAGGAGCACTAGAACAATACTGTACCATTTTTCTGTTATGGGGTTGGCATGTTACCTGATGTGGGTAGGTTTACCATCCATGAGACTTCCATCGATTGCATATTTAATGCCTTTATATAGAGAACAGTTTAAGGAAAAAAAAAGATTGGTACTGCCATAGCAATATCTGTTGTTGACAGGACACATTGCTTTAATTTTGCTCCTGTGTGTAGATGGGAACCGATGTTTAAGATCGGCTCTGCAGCTGATATTACCATTCATTTCTAAAATGCTTAACCCGTTCACCACCCAGCCTGTTTTAGCTTTCCTCACCAAACCAAATGTTAGAAATCTTAACCAGTGTCACTTTGAGGTAATAACTCTGGAACGCTTTAATGAATTCCAAGATTGTTTTTGTTTTGTTTTTTGAGACATGTTGTACTTCACGTTAGTGATAAGTGTTGGTTGATTTGATTTTAGTTTATTAAAATCGCGAAATGTTGACAAAAAGAATTAAAAAATGTTGCAATTTATGAACTTTGATTTGTAATGCCCCTAAACACACAATCATTAATAAATCACATTTCTCATTCGTCTCATTGGGGGACACAGGACCATGGGTTATGCTGCTATTTCTAGGAGGATGACACTATGTGGATATAAAAAGCAGATCTACTTCTTCCTTGGCTGGGCCAGGCCTTGACCAGTTTAAAGTTAGTGTCTGTAGGAGGCAGATGTGGTGTACAGACCCACATCCTTTTTTACTTTTCTATTTTTTTTTCACTTTAATTTATTTTATACATACACAGATGAAGATCTTAGACGGGCGACGGTTCCCCTTTCCCAGCCACCAACAGGCGGGACCGTGGAGTGTCGCCTCCACAAACTCCCTTCTGCTATGCAGGATTTATTACAGGATACCCTACTCTTTTAATCTTATGGACTTTTACCAGGGCACTGGTTGCCCTAAGGACGCTGATTTCCGCAGCCATCAACAGAAGGGCATGCGGAGTGTCCCCTCCCCATATCCCCCTCTGCACCTGGCGTGGACCCCTCATCCCAGTTTCTGTGGGACATTTATGGACCTCCCCAGCCTCCTATGCAAGGGACTGAGTTGCAGGCACACAGAACGTAGCCTGGAGATAGCGGCATAACTCCCAAGCCTCTCACATACAGAGCTTGGGTTGCAAACAGAGCAGTATGGGCGAGCACACAGGCTACAGCAGTACTAATCCTAGCCTCCTAGCCTTGCTTGTGTGATGGACGTTGCAGGACCCTGGACAGTCTGTATGGAGGGCAAGATCTCCCCAATGGACCTGGCGTTTGAGTCTGCCTCTGGGACTGGCATTTATCGCGGCGGAGGTCCTATCCGAAGGCTCCCTATCTCCCCGGCCTCCAGTGCCCCAGTGGGCTCCGATCTTTCCTCTCACTCGCCGGCCGCCGCCGGTCACCAGCTCCATGCATAGCCCCAGCGCTCCCTCGGCCATGGACATAAACTTAGTCCCTGGCTTCGGCCTACTCGCGATCTCCACCCCTGGCCCGCCTCTCTGAGGATGCAGTATTCCCGTCAAACGCCTCTGAAATAACATCATCCTAGGTGCAAACCTAGCCGCTTCTCTCGCATCGCGGGACTGCAGATACCACACTTCTCACAGCTGCACATCTTCCCTGCGGACTCCTTTCTGCACAGTATCCTGCATCTGCGCCGCTGTAGTCTCTCCCTGCTTCGGGACACAGGACCGTTGGGCTGCTTAAGGGGGCTCTCCTCTTTCTGGTAGGAGCGGAACCCCCAGGCTGCAGGGCACTAGAGCCCATCCATCCAGGTCAGGCTCTCGCTGTACCTGTAGCTCAGATCACATCACTGCATATCCACAACTACAGCCTTACTTGGCTATATTCCCCTCTGGGGTGCTCTTTATTTAATTGATATACAGACCTCCAAAACTTCAAAGAAATATACCAAGTCGCATGCAGTTTTTATACCTCCTGCGTCACCTGCCACCTGGCTGGTCCGCGTGGTCGCACCACCCCACACTGCCAGCCCTGCCTCCCTGCAGACAATAAAGAATGACCTGGCACACTCATTGATTAAAGAGAATGAGAGAGATTCTTTTTGTGTCCTTTTATTTGTGAAAAATAAGGTGTTTCTCATACAACAGAAAAAGTATTTTTAACAGAGTAGTCTTATACCCGACGTTTCGACCCACCTGGGTCTGCATCAGGGATTCAGCAGACTGGTTCATAATATGCACAGTCTCTCGCCTTGTGGCGAAGACGATATTGTCCTTGCCGGACGGGTCCTCTATTAAAGACCTAACCGACTGGCAAGTTGAGCATCTGCCCTGCTCAGCTTTTGAACCAGTGGGTTCATCTCTGTCACCCTCATTTGCCTTGGTCTGGTGTCCAAGGCAACTATGGTTTGGTTGGAAACTTCGCAAAAATTTTTGGAGGATCTGACCTCTCAAATCACTATGGCCGGAGAGTACCTAATTCACGCTTATCTGGACTTTGGCTACTTGTGCTTCTCTCGCAGCTTCTAATGCAATCCCCATTCACAGAGCCCTTAGGCTGAGACAGTGGTGGGTGGACTTGGCATCAAAGAAGTCCCTAACCAGCCTCGCTTATCAAAGCGGGCGACTTTTTGGCGAAAGGTTAGATAAACTCATCTCAGACGTGGCTGGAGGAAAGAGTACCTCGCTCCCCAGCACAAACCGAGACACCCTTTTTTAAAAAGACAACAACCACATTTTCGACCCTTTCGCTCCTTTTTCAGCTGGACATCCTCACAAGCGTCCACATCTGCGGCCCACTCTCCGCTTACGGAGAGGGGCACTCAGTCCTCATACAGGATGAGACGAGCTGGCAATCCAGGCCAAAACAGTCTAGATCCAAGGGATCTAGATCCCATCGTTTTTATTCTTCATGACTCGTACTCATTCCTGGAAGGCACCCACATCGTCGGCAGTCATCTACGCTTATTCCGTCACGGCTGGCAGTCCACCACCGATGAAAGATCTCGTGTCTACCGGCTACTGCATAGAATTCATGTCTCACCCTCCAAACCATTTCTTCCCCTCCAACCCTCCGAAGTCAGCGTAACGAGCTTGCGCCTTTTTCCATGCAATCTCATCGCTTCGACTTGCGGGGGTAATTATCCCTGTACCAGACTCCGAACATTTCAGAGGTTTTTATTCAAACCCCTTTGTGGTTCCCAAGAAGGACGGTCGGTGCGCCCCATCCTAGACCTAAAAGATCTAAACAGATACGTTTGTATCCGTCCCTACGCTCCATCAACGCGTCTATGGAGGAAGGAGAGTTTCTCGCCTCTATAGACATAAGGGACGTCTGCCTTCACATCCCCATAGTTCATGCGCATCAACAATTTCTGTGCTTCACAGTCCAAGAGGAGCACTTTGAATTTGTGGCATAACCTTTCGGCCTCGCTACAGCGCCAAGGGTATTCATGAAGTTCATGACAGCCGCCATGACCATCCTTCACTCCAGAGGCATAGTCTTCTTGCCGTATCTAGATGACCTCCTCATCAAAGCCCCCTCTTTCCCTGCCTGAGAGGAGCTGGTCTAGATAACCATAGACACTCTTTCAGGACTGGGTCTTATCACCTTCCTGGGCATGGTTTTCAACACATCTGGAGAGTTGGTCACTCTCCCTGAGACAAAGCACAAGCCCTACGACTGGGTATATGCACTCTGCTCCAACCCTCCCCGCACTCCATCCGTTTTGGGATAAGGGTTCTGGGCAGAATGGTGACAGCGATGGGAGCAGTCCCATTTGCTCAATATCACCTTCGCCCGCTGCAGATGGCCCTACTAGCGACCTGGGACAGGAGTCCCTTCTCACTGGACAGTGTCTTCTCCCTGACACCTTCAGTCACGCGTGCACTACACAGGAGGACCCAGCCAACATCTCTCTCAAGGGGCCGGTCTATCCTTCCGGTCAGTTGGGCAGTCCTCGCCACCGACACCAGTCTGCTCGGTTGAGGGACAATCTATCGTCATCATACTGCCCAGGGTCGCTGGTCCACACAGGAATCAGCTCTGCCAATCATCCTGCTAGAGATATGGGCCATAGCCCTGTCCCTACGGGCTTTTCACAAATACTTGGCCGGCCGTCACATCGGCATCCAATCGGAAAATGCGACGGCAGTGGTCTACATCAACCGTCAGGGCGGCCCCCGCAGCAGGGTTGCTTTCTGTGAGAACACATTCTCAACTGGGCCGAGTTGACCAGGTCTGTCATCTCGGCAGTGCACATTCCGGGTGTGGAGAATTGGGTGGCGGACGTGGATGGGGGACACCGGACGTGGAATCTCATGGCATCTCGACTGAATGCCAAGGCCCCCGCGTTCATGGCCCGATAACACGACTCAGCTTCTGTCGGTACAATCATGGCGCCAGTTCTGTCTTCCATAAGTTTTCCTCCACTACCTTTTAATTCCGAAGGTAGTGAGGAAAATCAAATCAGTAGGAGTTCCGGTCATCCTAATCGCTCTGGATTGGCCCAGGCGTGCCTGGTACGCCGGCCTCATTCAGCTTGTCGCCGACTTCCCCTGGCGCATACCAAAACGCCCGGACCTTCTGACAACAGGTCAGATCTGCCACCAGGGTTCGGGGGCCCTGAATTTGACGGAGTGGCTGTTGAGACCTGGTTTCTGACTCGGGCTGGTTTTTCACCGGACGTCATCAGTACCATGATTAGAGCCCGAAAACCGGCCTCAGCCCGTATCTACCATCGTACGTGGAAAACCTTTTTTTTTTCCTGGTGCAAGGACCAGGGCACTTCCCCCTTGCTCTATCTGTTCAGTGGTCCTGAGTTTTCTCCAGTCGGGACTGGATTAGAGCTTGGCCCTAAGCTCCCTAAGAGGCCAGATCTCTGCTCTTTCGGTCCTTTACCAGTGCAGGCTTGCGACACATCCTCAAGTTGGGACCTACATCCAAGGTGTGTGTCGGTTGGTTTCACCTTATGAAAACCACTGGAACCATGAGACCTTAACTTAGTCCTGGACGCACTTTAAAGTTCGCCTTTTGAACCTCTGAAAGAAGTCTCTCTCACTCTCCTGTTCTGGAAAGTGTATTTCCTTGTGGCTATCACGTCCCTCAGACATGTTTCGGAATCGGCTGCACTCTTGCGGAGAGCCCTTCCTTTCCTTTCATCAGGATAAAGTGGTGCTGCGCCCAGTTCCTTCTTTTCTTCCAATGGTGGTCTCTTCCTTCCACCTCAACGAAGACATCACCCTTCAGTTTTTCTGCCTGGCGCTGGTGCACCGAGTGGAGAAGGCTCTGCATACCCTGGACCTTGTGAGAGCCCTCAGATACTACATTTCTAGAACAGCTCCTTTCTGTAAGACGGACAATTTGTTCGTGCTTCCGGAAGACTACAGAAAAGGCATGGCAGCTTCTTAGGCCATTTATGCTTCCTGGATGGTAGAACGTATCCACGTAGCCAATCAGCTGAGGAACGTACCCATTCCTAGTGGACTACAGGCCTATTCCACTCGCGCCATGGGAGTATCCTGGGCCATTTGGCACTAGGCATCCGCAGAACAGGTGTGTAAGGCGGTGACCTGGTCCAGTCTGCATACCTTCGCAAAACATTATAAGGTCCATACCCAGGCCTCTGCGGATGCAAGCCTTGGTAGACACGTACTGCAGATGATGGTGACTCACCTCTCCACATAGGTGACTCAAGATGTACACTGTAGTTTTCTCCCTTGGGTTGTGTGTTCCTTTCCCACCCAGGAACTGCTTTGGGACATCCTATAGTCCTGTGTTCCTCAATGAGGTGAATGAGAAAAGGGGATTGTTGTGTGTACTCACCGTAAAATCCTTTTCTCTGAGCCATCATTGGGGGACACAGCACTCGCCCTGTTGTTCGGGCGTTGTTCTGGTTTTGAGTTTGCATATTAACTTTGTTTGAACTCTGTTTTTTTGTTCTCCTTCTGCTTGGGCACTAAATTGGTCGTGGCCTGGCCCAGCCAGGAGGTGTATACTGCAAGGGAGGAGCTGAACTTTTTTTTTATATCAACTTAGTGTCAGCCTCTTGAGATAGCAGCATAACCCATGGTCCTGTGCTCAATGATGGCTTAGAGAAAAGGATTTTACAGTGAGTACACACAAAAATTCCCTTTTGCCATATATCTATTAACATAAAAAACATATTTGAAACATAAACATCTAGGCTATGTTCGACTGTGCAGATTTGATCCGCTTTTTCCTGTGCGTTTTTTTGTTTTTTTTTTCTACTTTTCAGCTGGAAATCTGGATCAACTTTTCAAAAAAAAAAAAAATTAAATAAAATGGCTCATCCGTTTTTGATCACTTTTGGCTGCGTTTTTTAAGCCCATACAGAATGGTTGCAATGAGAAATGGATCAGAAAAGCACACCTATAATTGTCATGCTCATTCTTTTTGCAGATCCCTTTTCTAGGGAAAAAATGCACCAGGTCATGAAAGCACAGATTGAACAGCAAAAGTGGACAACCCTTTAACTTTGCTGGGATTCCAGTTAAGTGATGCAATCACTGCATTTTCACTGTAAAAACGAATAAAAAAAGGGATCAAAAATGCACAGTGTGAACATAACCTTAACCCTTCTAACTTCCTAACAAAAAAAAAAAATTCTGGAACTTTTTCCTACAAAGCAAATTTTTTTAGGGACCACACCACATTGACACACTGAGAGGAGCCTGCATGACAGAAAATACCCAAAAGTGACACTATTTTAAAACCTGCACCCCACAAACTGCTCAAAACCACATTCAAGGAGTTTATTAACCCTTCAGGTGTTTCACAGGAATAAATCAATGTGAAAGGAAAAAAAATAAAACTTTACTTTTTCTACACAAATATTTTGTTAGCCCCAATTTTTTTTATTTTCTCAAGGATAACAGGAGAAAATGTAAAATACAATTTGTTTTGCAACTTCTCCTAAGTTCAGTGATGCCCCATATGTTGTGCAAAAAGTACTGTCCGGGTGAAAGGCAGGGCTCAGAAGGGAAGGAACGCCATTTTAGAGCGCAAAATTAGCTGCAATAGCCATGTCAGATGTATGTCACATTTACTAATCCTTTGGTGTGCCTAAATAGTGGAAACTCGCCCACAAGAGACGCCATTTTGAAAAAGAGACCCCTCAACATACTTTATCTAGGTGTTTGTTGATTACCTTGGACCCCCAGGTGCTTCACAGAATTTTAAAATGTTAAACTGTGAAAATGGAAAATTAAATTTTTACCCCAAAAATAATGTACAGCGGAGCTAGGAAGGTGCACTTTTTGATTTTGGAGAGTCATTTTGGCTGGAATAGGTTTGCAAACACCATGTCACATTTGAAGATCCCGTGACATGGCAAAACTCAGTCATGAAACCCTACAAGGAATTTAACCCAATTAGTGGAAAGTTAACCTCAAGGATTAACGGGAAAGTGTATATGGTGGTAATTATAAATCCATACATTTTCAAGTAAGTGTATTATTTGGGCCCTTGTAACGTTTTCACTAAGGGTCCGCACATTTGCGCCAAGCCCCTATCTTTATAATGGGAGCGCACGGTGCTGCGTATGACTGTGCGCACCCATTCACTGCCATATGTGATCTATGCGCAGGCGGATGCCTGCGCACAAATCACCCAGCCTGTCCCACCAGAAATGTAACATGTCGCATTCGTGGTGCGGACGAGACTGGGTGATTTGTGCGCAGGCATCCGCCTGCGCATAGATCACATATGGCAGTGAATTGGTGCGCACAGTCATACGCAGCACCGTGCGCTCCCTTTATAAAGATAGGGGCTTGCGGTGCTGCGGTTACATTGCGGATCTCCTCGGCAGAACGCTGCGGAGGGGAACGCAAATGTGAAGGTAGCCTATGATTTTGCAATGGGGGTGCTATGTCATATTGGCAGAGCCCCTGATATGCCCAGAAGCAGACCCCCAATGAATTCATCTAGGGTGCAGTAAGTATATTAACACCACTGGTCTGTCACAAAATTTTATAACATTGGGCGGTGGAGAAATATTTTTTTTGTTTCACTAAAATGTTTGTTTAGCCCTACTTTTTTTTATAAGGGATAATAAGAAAGAAATTGGACCACACAGTTTGTTGTGTACTAATTCTTGAGTGAACCAATACCCTTCATGAAATCGGGAACGACTTTTGAGGTAAAGTGTAACCCTGAGAAGGGAAGGGACTTCAGATTTGACTGGAATGGTTTGGGGCTGCCATGTCACATTGTTAAAACCCCTGAGGTCCCAGAACAGCAGAAATCCCCCAATTGTGAGGGAGGATAGTTGTTGTAATTAAAACACCCAGTTGTTGGTCCTCCTAAAGTGCTGAAGTGGTGTCTTTTTACATTGATGATAAAGCTGTATTTGTTGATGGGTTGCAGGACCTGCAGGCACAGGACAGAGCACACAGGATCGGTCAGCAGAATGAGGTGCGCGTACTGCGTCTGTGCACGGTCAACAGTGTGGAGGAGAAGATTCTTGCGGCAGCAAAATACAAGCTGAATGTTGATCAGAAAGTCATTCAGGCGGGCATGTTTGATCAGAAATCGTCAGGGCATGAAAGAAGGGCATTTCTACAAGCTATTCTGGAACATGAAGAGCAGAATGAGGTAATTTATTTGCAATTATACAATATTTTGGGTTGATAACCTTGATGAAGTTTTAATAGATTATAATTTAGTTTTTACAGAAGACTTTGTCCTTGTGATGTGTTTTCTGTATTTTTAATACATTTTGTTTGGCTGTTCATTGGAGTAAAAGCCATTTTTAATACAGCTCCTATGTAGGCTTCTCTATTACTGATTTACTTGATTGCTAGTAAACTTCAAACATGAAAAGGAGCATTATAACAGAGATTGACTTTTTAATCCACTTAATTAGTGTAACACCAGTGTTTTCCAATATATTAATTTGCGAGTTATTGGTGCATTTTTACTTTAAGGTTAATTTGATTTACAGCTGAATATTCAGTTTATAATCCTGATAGGGTAAATCCACTGAAAAATAGGCTACATTATGATGTCCAATCATGTAGTGCAGTCTATGGGACTTGCATGTTTCCTACAAGTTGTCTACCTGCGTCATGTTGTAATTGTGGTCGCCGTAGGTTATCTTAATGCCCATGTTTGTCTCTGACCTGTGATTAAAGGGGTTTGTGTGTTCTAAATCCATAAGTCTAGCGTTACTCTGAGACTGGAGCCTTATGAATCCTCACATTGTGCACACAGTGCAAATGTGAGGATTCGCTGGCTTTAGAGCTGGGAATGTTGGTCATGTGCCCATGACTGTGATATTCACATCACTGGCTGGAATCTGACTAGATATGCTCATTGCAAACTACTAGTTTGTGTGTGCCCCCCACATATTGTTAACCTGTCAGTCAAGCATTTTGCTGTCCATATGGCTGGAGGCCACAAGAATAGCATCAAGTGCCGCATGTGGCTTCCAAGGCTGCAGGTTGTGAATCCCTGGTCTATGTCCATGGTGATGGGGAAATCATGGCATTGCTGCAGTTCTCCATTGATTCCAATGTATTTCAGGGATGGTGCAATTTTCTTAAACTTCTCTGGTGTCCTGGCCTTATAGATTAATTTCCTGTAATCAGCAGCAATCGTGAGTGCCAATAAAGTTTGTAGAATGCTGCAGAGATTATACTCAATCATATTTCTGCAAAGTAAAAAGTACTCTTTAGCATTTTATGGTGTGTAAGTATAAGGAGTATTCTATCTTTGGTCATGCAATTTATTGAAAGACTTTTTCACATTTGTATGTATATCAGTCTCCTCACCAATTGCATTACTACACTCTTTACTATTGTACTTTGTGGTGCCATGTTATATTATTAGAAAATGGCTTTTTTTTATGACATTCAGAAAACTCTCGCTGAGCCACCAGTGTAGGGGATGGCCTTAGTGCAAACAGTAAGGAGGCACACTTCAGGACGACTTCATGAAGACTGGCATTTTTCATTACTCTGCCTCATCTTTCAAGAATTCTGCACCTGAGACAAGTGTACCCCAGTCATGGACTGGTGTAATTTCTGCCATTATTTACCCAACAAGTGAAGTAGTGAACCCTCTCCTCCCCTCTAAACTCACTCTTTTTTCAAAAAGGTTTCAGAACTCGAGAAAGTCCACTAAAAGTTGCCAAATAGTAGAGTAACTATTTGTACAAACTGAGTTGGACACTAAATTCCCAATTAATCAAAACCTTATCGTGCTGGTCCTTGGGAGTAGAGTGCAAGGCGCCAGGTTCATTAGGAGGAGCACCCCTTCCATTGAATGAGGCGTGAAGTGCAGTTAATGTCCTTATGCTCCTCACCGCAAATGTGACATGAGGTGTGCTGATCGGGATCCGATCTGTGCTGTTAACGCTTTGATCCCGCTGTCCATCACTAACAGCGGGATCAAAAGGTGCAGCACACGATAATATCACGTGACCACCCGAGGTCCTGGATTGACCCCGGAAGCTGTCACTGAGTACCACCAGTGAGTGAATGGCAAGCCCTGCCAAATACTTACTGTCCACAATTCTGACAGATACTGATGAGCTGCAGCCCATCAGTATCTCTCAGAAGCAATCAGACTGAGGAGCAGTCTCTATGGGGCTGTGTAAAACTAAGAATTAATTAATGGTTATTACAAACATGTAAGAAAAAAACACAAAAGTTCAAATCACCTTCCCCCCCCCCCCCCCTTTTTCTCCCATTCACAATAAAAGTATAAAAAAGAAAAAAAATACACAGTTGGTATCGCCGCGGTCAGAATCGCCCAATCTATCAATATATACAGTCAATTAATGAGAGCCATAAACTGCGTAACGAAAAAAAAAAGTCCAAATGCCAAAATTTCTTTTTTTTTTTTTTGGTCACGTAACATTGCTATAAAATGCAATAACGGGCGATCAAAACAGCATATCCAAACAAAAATGCCATCATTAGAAACGTCAGATAATGACGCAAAAAATAAGCCATCACACAGCCCCAGATCCCAAAAAATGAGGACGCTACGGGTCGCAGAACATGGCGCAAAAAGTGTGATTTATTTTTTTTTTTCAAACTTCTGAATTTTCTCCTTTGCGACACTAAGCATATCTGCAAAAGAGTAACAGTGGCTCCTCCTTTGCAGTATACAACCCTGGAGCAGGCACTGCCTCCCCAGTTTTGGGGCGCTGGGTGGAAGCGAGAACCCATACATATGCCATACTCCTTTCTCGGCCTTCCACTGTTGGGTTGCTGGGTTAAAGTTGAGACAGCCCAGCATAACACCCTCCTAGCTCATTCCCTCGGGGTCCTGAGTTGAAGTTGAAGCTGGACTACCTGCCAGATGACTTCCCCCTAATCACCCTTTGGGTATTTTAGGCTGAGGCACCACAGAGATCAGCAGCACAATACGCTGCGGCGGAGAGCGCAAGTGTGAAACCAGCCTTAGTCCCTGATTTCATAAAAAATGTCATATCTTCTTTGCCTCATTGGGGGACACAGGACCATGGGTGTTTATGCTGCTGTCCACTAAGACGTGACACTAGGCAGAATCTGCAAAAGAGTTAAGCTCCTCCTCTGCAGTATACACCCCTGGAGGAGGCGTTGCCTCACCAGTTTTTGCTTGGTGTCGTAGGAGGCACACCTAAATTTTGTTGTTTTCAAATTTTTTTTTGCCTTTTTTGCTTTTTTTTCTCTCAAGAAGAAGAAAAGTGGGTCTCAGTCGAGACTCCCGGCATGGTCCCTCTTCAGCCTTCCACTGTTGGCAGCGCCTAATTGAGGTTGACATGGTCCTCTCACATGCCGCTCCTTCCTCGGCCCCCCACTGTTGGGAGTGCCTGGTTGAAGTCGAGACGATGATCCTCCTTCCCCAGTTCCCCACTGTTGAGGACTCTGGGTTGAAGTCGAGGTTACACAGGACCCCTCGGTCGACGGACGGCAGCATCCCTCCCTAATCACCCCTTTGAGGCTTTTAGATGGAGGCACCGCAGGTAGGGCACAAGCATGCTGCACGGTCGCAGTCCACACCCATCAGCTCTGCTGAGTGCTTCGGATGGACACGGGCCGCAGCACTATGCAAGCCTTCAACACCAGGAGCCCCAGCATGTCTAAGGGCTCCTAAAAACGTCGAGGGACACGGCTAGAAGGGCAGTTGCACGGTATATGCCGCAGCACATGCCTGAGGCCTCAGCCTAGCTGAGTGCCTCTAATTGGCACCCCAGCGGCCCCAGTCCTGCCGCGGCCTCCGCGGCCTGCCCAGAAGAACATGCTCCCCTGTCGGCGCTTTAGAGTTGTGATCCTTACTGTGCCAAAGGGAAGAGGTACATACAGTAGAGCCTGCCAGGTCCTATAGATAAGGCCGGTCGGCAGTGCACCACATCATGCTCCAGTGTATCCAAAGCCAATACTAGCGTTTTGATAGGAGGTATCGCAGCGTCCACTGTGTGGGAGTATAAGGAGCACAGCACTCGCTGTGGGGCTCGCGCGTGAAGGGTACAAGGCACACAACTTCACTGTGCGGCACTGTCCCAACGGCAGGGCAACCAGCAGGGATATATTCCTGCTTCAGGGTGCCCGCCTCCTTTCCTTTCTGAATACCATTCAAGGAGTAATATAACACTATGAGGAGCAGTACAACTTCTCCTATAGTAGTAATCAATTCCTTAAATACCGGAGCGGTACAGGCAAAGTCTCTCGATCCAGCGCAGGGGTCACTACACTTATTAGGTTTTTTCCTACTGCCTTACCAGATGCAGGTACCTGTTGGTATACATACCTAACATAGGTTGTGGTGGATTTACTACGAGGGTAACGGACATGGTCCTTTCTCAGCTCCCCACTGTTGGAGAGCCCAGTTGAAGTTGATGTAACCTACAATTGCCCGACAAATGTATGGTCCCAGGACTGTTCACCAATCCTCTCCAGACCCCACAGCGGGAGTGCTGGCTGGCGGGATGACAGCCAAGTCCCACAAGATGCAGGCTGAAACACCGTGATCCACAGCGGCATGGGTAATCAGCGAAGGGTCTCTGGAATCTACGAATACGACCCTTAGCATATTCGTGCCCCACCGTTGGGGCACTGGGTTGTAATAACATTGCGATAGGCCATATCCTGTTCTCACTCCCCACTGGTGGGGACTCGGGTTGAGGGGTGACGTTACATGGCCTGCCTGGCCTCCCTCCCCAGACTATAAAAACTAAACTCTAGGTCGCAGGACGTGGACCGCGAGCATAGCTGCCAAGCTCCTCACTGAACCTATATTAGGTACGTGGGGTTAGATAACACACGGAATTACTCTGCACAGCCCACTCCGAAGTAGGACCAAGCAGACTCCCGTCTGCATGGACCCAGTAGATGGGCCCTCCGGTCCCCAGTATAGCCGTGATCCGAACCTTCTTCTATGCAGTCAGCCCCTTCTCGACTCAGGAGTCAAGAAGACATGACCGTGAGACCTGAAGCACATGAATTCAGAGTTTTTCCCAGCCTGAAGGTTGCAATGTCTATACTGCATTCCATGCAAAAAATAGTAATGGCGGTCTGATTAGGAGCGCTCTAAGGATCTAAGCGGACATATAAGATGTTTTAATAAATGGCAAACCTTTTATTAATTTCTTAGCTCCCCTCACAGCTCCGCTACGCTTTTCAACTGTATAGAACAGTCTTCATCAGGTGGTGTAAGGGGGTACACTGAACATTGGCATTATATAGATAGCAGTTACTCATGATTGGTCTTTTGTTAAACAATGCTTTGCTTCCAACTGGCTGGTTCACAATTATTCAATTAACCCTTCCTTTATCCAACAAAGAACAATCTCCTGTTCACCTCCACCTGTAGAGCCGCACACCAGATATAAGGCTGCTCTGTGTTTACAGCCTTTGTTTTAAAAGGACCTGCCACCAAACCAGGCATGGTGATCTAATTACAGCACCGGATGCAGCATGTCTGCAGCATCCAGGCAAGGAGTCCCTCAGCACTTGAGCAGCCCTGTACCCCGAGATAATACACTTAGAAAACTTACATCCTGCAGCCGGAAAGGAGGTGGCTAGAGGCTGGAGGCCCAAGGGCAGATTCACACCCCCTGCATGTTTAATCTGCCCACCGCTGCCATCTCCCTCTTCAGCAGCACTAAACAGAGGTTTTTTTTTTTTTGTTTTTTTTTTTTTTTTATAGAACTTGCCGTTATGCCCCGCCCGCCAAACGGCGAGTTCTGAAGAAAAAAAAAAAACTGTTTAATGCTGCTGGAGAGGGAGAGAGTGATTGGCAGCGGTGGACAGATTAAACATGCTGGGGGTGTGAATCTGCCCTTCGGCTCCAGCCCCTAGCCACCTCCTTTCCGGCTGCAGGATGTAAGTTTTCTAAGTGTATTATCTCGGGGTACAGGGCTGCTCAAGTGCTGGGGGACCCCTTGCCTGGATGCTGCAGACATGCTGCATCCAGTGCTGTAATTCGATCACCATGCCTGGTTTGGTGACAGGTCATCTTAAATAAAAAAAAAAAAAAAAAAAAATCTCCTGTTCACCTATAGAGAGCATACTTCCCATTAATCTATCCCCACAAAGGTTTCTCCAAATTATATATACAACAACGTTTCTATGTTGCACTAATTTTTCAACAGACAGGCTAAAAATAGCATATATAAAAAAAATATAAAGATAACAGTAAAAAAAAATGTGCAAGTATATGGCTGTACAATATGTATGTTCATATTTCATAAAAAAAACATTTACATTAAAATAATTTTTACAATTCATGCATAAAATATATACTGTATGATATTTATTTCTCATATTATTCTTAATGTTTCGCTACATTCTCAAGGGTCAGGTTATGGTTGTCTGGGCTCAGAGTTCCCATTTTAAAAATCCAGAAACTCTCCACCTACCCACCCACTTAGAGTTTTAGTAAGGGGATCCTACACATTTGCGCCCCTTTTCCTTTTTGTTTTGTGTACTGCATTCCAGGAAAGTGGTCATCCTCTCATATCTGGGCGTCTTGCGTAGCAGTGCATGACTTTCAGGGACTGCGAACACAGTGTCACTGTCACAATGCACGTTAAGAAGACTTGGTTGGCGGATCCGCTTCCACAAGTCTGACACAATTCCAATACAGCCACAACTCTACTCCAGTTTCCCAATCATGGCACGGATTCTTCATTAAGGAATCCGCAGTTTCCTTCAGCAGTCTCCTCAAGCCTTCACAGCTGCCATAAGAGTCCTAGTCAGGATGAGGGCAGCAGGGGAGGCAGTTACATTGGTTCAACTGCACCTCCGGCCTTGGTAATTATGCCTGATCAGGCATGGTGCAAGAACACCCGGTCACTTGACAGGCAGTTTTTATCTACGATTAGCCACCAGGTAGTCTCTCCACTAGTGGCTCCGGCCACTCTCGTTCCCCAAAAAGTCATTCTTTCCACAACGTTGGAAGGTTATAACCACATGCGCAAGTCGAATAGTATGTGGTGCGATATAACTATGTCACAAGGCACATGGTACTAGTCGCACCCACACCCGAACATGCCCTCAAGCTACGAAGATTAAGGTGGGGTTTCTAGTACTGAAGTCATTCACTCACCTTCAGCCAGTCAGACATGTCAGGATACAGGCAGACAATGCCACAGCAGTGACATGTCAGCCACCAGGATGGAACCTGAAGGCTTCAAGCGATGACAGTCGCTCGTGACATCCGTCACTAGGTGAAAGCCTTGACATGGTACTGTGAGCTGTTCTTATACCAGGTATACACAGCTGGGAAGCAGATTTCCTAAACCGCCAAGGGATGGACTAAGGGAAATAGCCCCGTCATCCAGATGTTCGTAGTCACATCTGCCAGCGCCAGGAAACCACAGATGTAGGACTGACGGCGGCACGTCTCAAAGCCAAGGTGCCAATCATCCTTGCCAGGGCCCATGATCCACAGTCATTAGGACAGAGACGCGCTAGTCCAGGACTGGACCCATATCCGTTTCCCCTATATTTTTTTCCCCCGCTACCAGGTTAGTGCGGAAGGTCGAGCAAGGACATCGCAGGGATATCCTTGTGGCCTTAGACTAGCCCAGAGGCGTTGGCATGTAGATTTGTCCAACTCATAGCAGCAGTACCAGGACACCTAACTGCTGGCCAGATCTGCTCTCTCAAGGCCAGGTCTCCCACAGAATGCCTCAACTCTGAAATTAATGGCGTAACCATTGGCCTTGGTACTTAACCCAGGGGGTGTTCCCCAGAATATGGTAGAAGTCAAAGTCACAGCGGGGAAGCCAGCCTTATCAACAGTATCCATTGGCCCTATTCTATACCAAGAACTTCTGTTTCTTCCACTCTCACCTAAACCCAGGCCTGTCCGGAAGGTCTCTCACACAGCAGGTTTCAACCCATTTCGTCTTCTGCCAAAAACGTCTTGTCACCAGAGTTCTAGGACATCCTTCCTTCAGATGGTCGGCCATTGTAGGTCTCCATACAACAGGGCTACGCCCGTGGCACCTGAACTTCGGCCTCACGGCCCTACAAGAGCCACCTTGTGATCTTCTATGGGATATTCCCATTAGCATTCTCATACAAACAGTGGTATTTGTCGGTGGCAATTATTTCTCCCTGCAGAGATATCGGTAATTACAGCGCTCTCATGTAAACCATCTTTTCTAGTCTTCAACCAAGACAAGGGTGCCCTACGGTCGGTTTATCCTGCTTCTAAGGGCAGTATACTCCTTCCTCCTAAATAAAGACATCGCTCGGCCGTCGCAGCACCCGACTCCAGTGCATTAGGTTGCGAAGGACCTACATATGCAGGACCTCGTTAGGTCCCTACGCAACGTATCCAGGATAGTGCCCTTCGAAGAGGGCGGATTTTCCTCCTTCTTGCTTCCAGAGGGCAACCATGAAAACATGTCCGCCTCTAAGGCACCTCTAACCAGATGGCTTCGTCTACCCATCCACAATGCAGATACCATCGAAAACTCACTCAAGTCGTCAGTGTTACGGCACATTCTACTAAGGCCGTGGGACATCCTGGGCCGTTCGGCACCAGAGGTCAGAGGAACTAGTGTGTAAGGCAGTCAAAAGGCTGAGCCTACACATATACTCACACTACTGCAGCATGTACACTCAGGCTTGGCAAATGCAGGTCAGGGTAGACGTGCTCTCCAGGGGGCAGCAGCCCGTCTATCTGTGCATAGTTCTTTGCTGACCATGCTCAGTGTTACTAGTTACATTGCTTTTTCCTACCCAGGGACTGCTTTGGGACGTCCCATGGTCCTGTGTCCCCAATGAGGCAAAGGAGAAAAGGAGATTTTTGTGTACTCACCGTAAAATCATTTTCTCTTAGCCTCTAATTGGGGGACACCGTACCCACCCTGTTGCCCTTGTAGGCCTTAATTACAGTTCCAACATAGCTGTGCAGCTGTTACATGGTTAACTGGTTATACATGTTTGTCTATTATCACTCTGTCACCTCTGAACTGTTTAAACATTTGCCTGTTGGTTACAGGCCTTGTAGTACTGTGAGCCTGTTTGGGTACAGGCCTTGTTATTCGATTATTACTCCGTTAACTCTTCACTGTTTACACTTGTACCTGATTAGTTACAGGTCTTGTTGTACTGTTATTACTCTGCTAACTCGTATCTGTTTCCACACGTACCAGTTTGGTTACAGGCCTTGTGGCACTGGCATTCCCTTGTTAGCTATATCTGTTTCCACTGGTTGCTTACGTGGTTACAGGCTCTGTGTTACTGTTATTATTCGGTTAATTCTCCTACTGCTTTAGCACAAAACTCGTGAGGCAATGCCTGCTCCAGGGGTGTATACTGCAGAGGAGGAGCTACTTAACTCATTTGCAGATTCTGCCTAGTGTCGCCTCCTAGTGGACAGCAGCATAACACCCATGGTTCTGTGTCCCCCAATTAGAGGCTAAGAGAAAAGGATTTTACGGTGAGTACACAAAAATCTCCTTTTCATGTACCTGTCTTAATGAGGGGTGTGCAGGAATAAAATGCCAAATGCCACTTAAAGGGAACGAACAAGCAGGTTTTAAAGCTATAATTTGAAGCCAGTTCCTTACAGATACTGGTATACTGAGTGCAATCATACCTTTACTTCAATAATTACATATATGATTGCAGAGAAAACCGTTACCAAACATTGGGAAAACAGTGCAGCAAATTAGCATGTGTGCAGCACAATGTCACTGTGGGGCGTAGTTTATTATTTATTACTCCCTTTTGGGCTCTAAGCCAAACCCTCCTCCCCCTCTACCTCCTCCCTCTTTGTCACTATATACCAGGCACATTATGTCTGACATCGTTCATGGTCATAGCGCAATGTAATTCTCCTGTGTGCCCATCACTTCCTTCCTCCCCCTCCAATGTGTGTGCATCCCCAGTCTCCTCTCCTTACAGACCACAGGAAAATGCAGGATAGGAGACCGGGACAGCTCCCTGCTACACGTGATGACAATAACGGCAATCTGTCTCCTCCTGCATCTTCCTGCGGTCTGTAAGGAGTGGAGAACAGGGATGCGCACAGACTGAAGGGGGCCGGGCCTTCTACTTTGACTTGGCTGGAGAAAAGGAGTGATGAGCACATAGGAGCTTGACATTTTACTATATCACGTTGCATGATGTCAGACGTTCTGTGCCACTGCCTGGTATATACTGACGGGATGGGGGAGAGGGCTTGATTTAGAGCCCACAGGGGAGTAATATAAATAAACCCAACTCCACTTGGTTCCCGATGTTGAGAACACTTTTTTCTCTGCAATCATACATATAATCATTGAAGTAAAGATATGATTGCACGGAGTATTCCAAAATCTGTTAGGCACTGGCTTCACTTTATAGACCTTAAACCTGCTGGTTGGTTCCCTTTATTGAATTTGGTACATCTTCTCAATGATGTGCGCCTTGTCAGAAACATTACTCCAGTCAGGGACTGGAAGGACATTGGTGTCAAAATATATACCTTTACGTTTAATTACTTTGACGGGCTGGCATTACCACACCCTGTCCCCGGCCCTTTTTCAGCTCTGCCGATCTATTCTGAGTTGTGCAAAGACGGCATTTTTTTGTGCAACCTCACATTACGCATACATTTTGTGACTTTTCAAAGTGTTTTACCTGTATTAAAGTGTGTTTTTCATGGTTATTTTCATGTGTATTAGGGCTATAATTGTAATTTTTAGTAATTTGTGAGTAGTTACATTTTCCCAGATTACCGTAGTGTTTTGTTGTTGTTGTTTTTTTTTTTTTTTTTTTTTTTTTTATTAACTTCGTCCTTCTCTTCTGTAAACTGACCCCTCTGGATGATTGAGCTTTCCCTCAGAGTGCCTGGATTCCTCATTTTTAATCCTAGATTTCAGATTGTAATGAATTCATAGTTATGATGGAGCTGTACACAACTGTCATGTAATGACTGCCTCCCGCATTATGTTCAATCTCTGATGCAAAATTCATATGATCATGATAAGTGCTAATGAAATTGTTCTGACTAGCTCATAGAGTAGATTCAATTGATGCAGTCATGCTGTGTCCAGTGTGTTACAGATGGGAAAGAGGTGCACAGATTGATATGTAAGATTCTGGAAAAATATTCAATATATATTTTTAATTATTCATTTACGTTTCTTTCTTTTTCTCTGCCTAAGAGTAGAGTTGAGTGCATCTCGTTGCCCATCCCCAATTTAACAATCCAAGTTAGTGCTTTTTTGGCTGTGGTTGGGAGCTTTGTGAATTCAGTTACCCTTCAGGTTCCAAGGTCCAGTTTATCATTAGGGGGACAAGGAAAACATTGCATTTGTGCTACATGACACTCCAATGATGTCACGCCAGAGCAGCAAATCAAATGCCATGTCGGGGAGCCTGGTGGCTCATAAATTAGCACAGCTCCTGTCAATGGCTCGATGGCACTGACCTGGACCGAGGTTGAACAAAGCAATTCGCACATTTATATTTAGGAATCCAGTCCCTGGTCCTGACCATCTCTTTTTGTAGGAAAAGTGAAGCAATTTGCATATTTCTATGTAGGAATCCAATTCCTTGTCCTACTTTGGTGATATGGCCATTTGTCAGTTGCTGAACAGACTGCTCACTAGACTCATACGAATTTAAAACAAAATATGTCTAAATCTGCTCAACTGCTTTTTAATGGTATGCTGCCATATAAAGTACATCTTAGGGCCCTTTCACATCAGCGTTTTTCGTAATTCGCGGCAGATGCGGTGAAAAAACCGCATCTGCTGCGATTACCGCATACCGGCTGCACTTGCGGCGCGGTTGCGGTTTTTGCCATGCAAAGTATAGGCGTACTTGCGGCAGGTGCGGCAAGTGCGGTTTTGCACTTGCGGCAGGTGCGGCCGCGGAAAAAACCGCGGTCAGCCGCGGTTTTTTTCGCGGCCGCACCTGCGGCAAGTGCAAAACCGCACTTGCCGCACCTGCCACAAGTACGCCTATACTTTGCATGGCAAAAACCGCAACCGCGCCGCAAGTGCAGCCGGTATGCGGTAATCGCGGCAGATGCGGTTTTTTCACCGCATCTGCCGCGATTTGAAAAAAATCGCTGATGTGAAAGGGCCCTTACCCAATAGATCTTGGAATAATAATAAGTTCCACAATGGGATGTGTTAAACTGTTCCTGTGTTGAGATAATCTTATATATTATATATGTCCCTGCTATGTACTGTGTAATGGATGTGTCTGACCATACAGGAATACATTCTGATAATACCAAAGCTCCTGGCCAAGGGGGAAGCAAGTCACTTTTGATAAAACAGCAGAGAATCACCACTGTTTGTTTGTGTGAGGGAATGTAGGAGTGAGTGTTTCTTTTGTATCACCAGTTAAGTTGGCTCATCATAAATCAAGTTGGTGATTTACAAACTCATTGGCCACATGTGGTTAAACATGCAGGGCACTGTTACCTGAGAAAGTAGAAGCCGTGAACCCCTGTTGTTTCATCCTTATACAACAATCATCATAAGTGAATTATGCTTTTTCCCCTAGCCAGAAGCTGTGGTATGTGTTGACCGTCAACTGGAGCAGACACAGATATTACACAGTACACAGCTGGGGCACATTCAAAAGATTATCTCAGCACAGGAAAAAAAGTTTTAACACATCCAATTTTAAAACTTATACCAGGATCTATTGATTAAAATGAACTTAGTTGGTGAAGCCTTTTAAGGTTACCTTTATTTTAGCTCTAGTTAAAAGATAAGTGCACTAACTCCCCAAAAATGCTATCTGCATGGGACCAACCAGACTATCGTCAATGAGAATTTCTGAAGGAGACAATGCACTGCAGGGGATTACAGTAACAATGTCACAAAATCTCGTTTTTGCGCTGCAGAAGAAATCTGCATGGAAATTGATCTACAGTATGTTCAGCATGTCGATTTAGGTAGAACACTTCACCCTATGCACTGAGTTGGGTGCAAATCCACAACAAATTCTACAAATCATCACCTCAAATCCTGGTTTGTTCAATGCCATACAAAACTGTGCACAGGATTTTCTGGGAATTGCCTCATGTAACACAATTTATTACTTAAAGATCAATATTGCTGTATAAAATGGTAAAACAAAAAAAAGTCTCCTCCCAAGAAAATAACTTTAATTGCTACAATAATAGATTTCATGCAACCAGTTTTCCTTCCAGGGTTTCAAAGTTCTTTTTCTATTTGTATATTTATTTATGCAGGATAAAAAAAACTTTTGAATATTAGTTCAGTAATCACTGTGGGAGAAAAGGTAGAGCTACTGGGGTCTCAAAGTCCAATAAACTGTACCTATAATGTAAATTGCATTTTCATGTTTGTTGTCATAAATGATAACACTGGGGAACAAAAAAAAAAATTGGTGCCTGACATATTTAACCTGTTTTAGATCAGTTTTTGTCACTGATCTTCCCTTATTTTTTTTTCTATCAGCTCTAGGTAAAGGGACTCTGCCAGGTCATTTTTCAGTATGATGCTAATAGTACCCTTGATTAGTGCCTGGGCAGAGCCCTCAGAATATGTAAAAATTGTTACTGTACCCTTTGTAGTTCTCTTGTACCTTCACACTTCACACCCAGCAGGCAGCTATCTTCAGCAGTAAAAGTAACTGAACGGACTAGTGAATATTCCGGGTATGTAAATGTTCATTTATTATTCACTCCTTCTCAAGCAGCTCTCCCTTCCCTCCCCTCCGTGCTGTGCCTTTTTAGCTTCATTTTTATTTTGCTGTCCTGCTTGGAGCTTCGGATAAGAGAGAGATGACAGGCACATATCTGATATCTCATCTAGATAAGGCAATCTCCTCCATTTATTGCTTTGAGTACAGGCTGTGCAGTCAGTGAGAGATTATTTGTGTTTATTTGAACTTTTGTTTTGCTGCAAACAAGGTTTTGCTGCAAACAAGGAAAGCTGGGACAAAAGGATACAGCCCCCCTATGTGAGTGATTTCCACTGAACATTTCATGTGTGCAGTGCAGTGATGTCACTACATGAATATTTATTCCTTGGGGAGTGGGCAGCAGAGAAACAAGTGATTGCTCACAGTGATAGACAGATGGAATTAATCTCTTTATTTGCAGTTTTCACAGGATAGAAGGGAAGTATAAATACATGAACAGAGAGAGGAATTAGAAAATGATATCAGTTACATATAAATTTTTGACCTGACAGATTCCCTTTAATGAGATGTAAACCAACTAGAGAGAATGGAGTAAAAAAAGCGCAGTAGGGTCTTAACTCTGAGAAATATGAACACGGGAACAGATCACCTTACATCTAGAGAAGATACATAAATCTGGGAATGTATACCGAATAATACTTTGTATTGAGGTTTTTAATGTGAATTTCTTAGCTGTACGTTCGGACTTTTACTTACCGTATTTCTATAACTTGTACTGCCTTTTTTGAATTAATAAAAAGAGATTAACCAGAAAATCCTAAGTAACAAGGCTCACCTTTCGTGGTTGTGATCATTCACAAGCACTACAAAAGTATATCACAGCTGCAGCAGTCTCCAGCAGTAAAAATTGTACCATCATTATCAGAAAGGGTTAAAGACTGCACTGCCAGACTTGACAGGACATCAGAATCCAGGAGACATTGAACATTGAATAAAGGCTATGGTTATTTGTCAGACAAAACCATAGCCTTTATTCAACGTTTAATGCCTCCTGGATTCTTATGTCCTGTGAAGTCTGGCAGTGCAGTCTTTAACCCTTTCTGATGGTATGACTTAGGCTGGGGTCACACACACAGATATCTGTGCAGATATTGTTAACAGATCTCTGGTTGAAGTGAAATCATGGACAAATTGGTCTATTTGTATATAGCCACAAAATGGATCAATTTGTCCATGATTTCACTTCAACCAGAGATCTGTGAACAATATCTGCCCAGATATCTGTGTGTGTGACCCCATCCTTAATGAGATGTGATATACCCTATATATATTCATAAAACCATTGGAACATTAGAACTGATGTCTACTAAACATAATGCACTTTGACACTCATTGTACAGCCATGATGTAAAGAAGATAACATTCTTTCTACTAGTTCAGTGTAATTACCGTATATACTCGTGTATAAGCCGACCCGTGTATAAGCCGACCCCCCTACTTTTGCCCCCAAAACCTGGGAAAATCTATTGACTCGTGTATAAGCCGAGGGTGGACCCTAGCACAAGTATACAGCCCCCAGCAGTGTGGTATACACCAGTCCCAGAGGTAGATACAGCAGCCCCAGTGGTAGTATACACGCAGCCCCAGTAGTATATACAGCCCCAGTGGTATATACAGCCCCAGTGGTAGTTTAGACGCAGCCCTAGTAGTATATACAGCCCCAATGGTAGTATATACAGCCCCAGTGGTAGTAAACAGGGCCCCAGCAGTCTATACAGCCCCAGTGGTTTATACAGCCCCAGTGGTAGTATACAGGGCCCCAGAGGTATATACAGCCCCAGTGGTAGTATATACAGGGCCCCAGCAGTATATACAGCCCCAGTGGTTTATACAGCCCCAGTGGTAGTATACAGGGCCCCAGAGGTATATACAGCCCCAGTGGTAGTATATACAGGGCCCCAGCAGTATATACAGCCCCAGTGGTTTATACAGCCCCAGTGGTAGTATACAGGGCCCCAGAGGTATATACAGCCCCAGTGGTAGTATATACAGCCCCAGTGGTAGTATATACAGCCCCAGTGGTAGTATATACAGCCCCAGTGGTAGTATACAGGGCCCCAGCAGTATATACAGCCCCAGTGGTTTATACAGCCCCAGTGGTAGTATACAGGGCCCCAGAGGTATATACAGCCCCAGTGGTAGTATATACAGCCCCAGTGGTAGTATATACAGCCCCAGTGGTAGTATATACAGCCCCAGTGGTAGTATATACAGCCCCAGTGGTAGTATATACAGCCCCAGTGGTAGTATACAGGGCCCCAGAGGTATATACAGCCCCAGTGGTAGTATATACAGCCCCAGTGGTAGTATATACAGCCCCAGTGGTAGTATACAGGGCCCCAGCAGTATATACAGCCCCAGTGGTTTATACAACCCCAGTGGTAGTATATACAGCCCCAGTGGTAGTATACAGGGCCCCAGAGGTATATAGCAGCCCCAGCGGTAGTATACAGGGCCCCAGAGGTATATAGCAGCCCCAGTGGTAGTATACAGGGCCCCAGAGGTATATAGCAGCCCCAGTGGTAGTATACAGGGCCCCAGAGGTATATAGCATCCCCAGTGGTAGTATACAGGGCCCCAGAGGTATATAGCAGCCCCAGTGGTAGTATACAGGGCCCCAGAGGTATATAGCAGCCCCAGCGGTAGTATACAGGCAGCCCCAGTAATGCAGGGCCCCCCCAGCGTCTCTCCGGTCACCTGTAAAGGAAGCTATACTTATCACAGTGCTCTGTCCGCGCCCGCTTGCACCCGCTCTCAGCAGCCGACCGGGATCCTCCATCTTGCGTCTTCTTTCTTCCTGTTTCCTGTGCTCGTCGCAGGGAATGACGTCATTGCCCGCGACGAGCACAGAAACAGGAAGAAAGAAGACGCAAGATGGAGGATCCCGGTCGGCTGCTGAGAGCGGGTGCGAGCGGGCGCGGACAGAGCACTGTGATAAGTATAGCTTCCTTTACAGGTGACCGGAGAGACGCTGGGGGGGCCCTGCATTACTGGGGATGCGGGGGCTGCTGTATACCAATGTATACATCGGTATGTACCGATGTATACATCGGTATACAGTACTGACTCGCGTATAAGCCGAGGGGGGTACTTTTCAGCCCAATTTTTGGGCTGAAAAACTCGGCTTATACGCGAGTATATACGGTATCTGTTTTATTATTCCCAAGAAAATTCTGTTCAACCATAGTAAAAGAAGAGCATGTGTCTCAACATTGTTCAGTGAATTTCTCCTTCGCCTCATTTAGGGACACAGGACTATGGGTGTTATGCTGCTGTCCACTAGGAGGTGACACTATACAGAATCTGTAAACGATTAACAGTGGCTCCTCCTCTGCACTATACAGCCCTGGGCAGGCACTGCCTTAACCAGTTTTTGCTTAGTGTCCTTAGGAGGAGCACTTAAATCTTTATTTTTCTTAAAATTAGTTTTTTTTATTTTTTGAGTTTTTTCACTCGAAATGAAGAAAAGTGGCTCTCTGGCGAGACTTCCGGCATGCTCCTTCCTTGGCCCCCCACTTTTGGGGGCACCTGGCTGAAGTTGAGAGGTCGATCTACATGCCGCTCCTTCCTCGGCATCCCACTGTTGGGTTGCTGGGCTGAAGTCGAGATGATGGGTCTCCCTCCCCAGATCCCCACTGTTGGGGTCTCTGGGTTGAGGTTGAGGCGATGTAGGAGCCCTCGAACGGTGGATGGCAGCATACCCTCCTAATCACCTCACAGAGGTACATTAGTTGAGGCACCCCATGTAGGAGCCGGGGACGCTGCTGTTGGAGCACCAACACAGCAGCAGCTCCAGTGGGAAGCAGCCATATAGCCCGCAGCAGCAGCACCAGGACACACAGTGTGCTGTGTGTTCCCGAGGGGGACCGGGGAGGCAGCAATCTAGCCACATACAGGGGCACTACACACCACCTGTGGACTATGGACCACAGTTTGAGGGGCCCGGCGCTATTAGGAGATAACGCACCGGCCTGGAGCTATTTACGGCTGCAATTTCTACTTTAGGCCGCGGCTTCGGCTTAGTCTGAAGCCGCCTTTGGCCTCGCTCTGGCCTGCCCCCCGGATGACGCTGCCAGCATCATACAAGGGGCGGAGAGTGACTGCAGAACACAGTTGCTGATGTGGCAACCCATTGTTCTGCAAGCTCCGTTCCCACAATCCGCCCCATTAGGCCGCACCTAGGGAGCTTCCTGCGGCCATTACACACTGCAGCTGCAGCTGGGGAGCCCACAGGAAGAAAGTGAAGAGCTGGCAGGGGCCATTAGTCTCCGGGGGGCACAGGACGCTGCACACCGAGAGGGCACACGTCAAGACTGGGTAAGACAAATACAGTGGTTTTCCCTCTGCGGTGGCCCTTTTGTCAGACGCCAGTATTGAGTGGGGTAACTATACCAGGCTCCAGCACAAAGAGGACCAGGCATATAGCTCTTATTATGCCGCATGCACAGCTTGCAGGGCCGCGCTCCCCAGCGGATCCACGTCCCCGCACTGCCACGACTGCGCTCAAGCCAGTGAGTCAGAGTCCCCAATAGCCACGGCGAATACGGATATGTCTGTTACTTTGCCAGAATGGGCCGTAGTGATGTTAGACATTCTCACAATCCATGTCACAGTCCATAGACAAGCTGTCCTCCACATTGCTCCAGGCTCTGCAAGGTCGGTCCGTGTCCAGGGCAGCTGAGACACAAGGGCAAGGGGGCCACGCTGAACGAGACTCTGCTGAACCAAGTCTGTCAGCGGTCAGAGCAGGGCGCAAGCGAACTCCTAGGTCGCTATCCCCAGCGTCCTCTCACAGTTTAAGGGCGTCCCCAACCAGGGATGGGCAGAAGGAAGTTCCCAACCAGGGCTCTGAGGGCATCTGTGATTCCGGTTCAGAGCTGGATCAGGAGACGTCCATAGATCTAGACGCTCCAGACACCACAACGCTAGTTGAGGATGTAATCACGTATATCAATCAGGTGCTAAACATATCAGCCCCTACTCCTGATGCGCCAGATTGCTTTTCAAAGGGTAAGAAAACCACAAGTGTTTTTTCTAATAATCACTAGTTCAAAGCAATTATAGAAAAAAATCGATTACATCCAGAAAAGAAATTCGGCCATTGCAAGTCACTAGAGGCTCATTACCCGTTTTTACAGGACGTCACCAAAAACTGGGCTGACGGACCTGAGGTGACCCACCTGTGTCTAGACTAACAGCACAGACGCTGCTGTCGCTACCAGACAGTTCATCTATGAGAGATGCAACGGATCGTCAGGTAGAACAGATGGCGCGTTCAATTTTTGAAACGACAGGGACTTTGTTAGCATCGGCATTCGCGTCAATCTGGGCAGCCAAGGCCATCAAGACCTGGGTGACCCAATTGCTTACCGCCCTCCAATCAGCAGATGTAGAACTGGTGGAGCAGGCATTACAGATGTCGGTAGTAGGAGATTATTTAATGCATGCAGCGCTAGATACTGTGAATTGTGCGGCCGTAGCGGCTTCAAATGCTATCATAATCAGGCGTGCCGTTTGGTAAAGAGAATGGAAAGCTGATGCAGTTTCCAAAAAGTCGCTCACACTTCTGCTATATCTCAGTGGACTGCTGTTTGGTGAGAAATTGGATACGATGATTTCAAATGCCACAGGGGGTAAGAGCACGCCTCTTCACAAACAGAAATCAAAACGTAGTTTTAATAGTCATCAGCAGATTTAATTTCGTACCTTTTGGAATTTGTCTGGATGGACTGCGTCGAGATCACAGCAGGCGTGGAACCAATCGCCATGTAGAGACACCTCACGCTAAACCAGAGATTAGACAAGACATGGCAGTCAAAGGCATGGCAGTCAAAACCTAAGGGCTTTAAGCCCAATAAGTCTGCTTCAGCTTGACTCGGTAGTACCAAAAGACTCCTCTCAGGTAGGCGGCAGACTTTTACGCTTTCAGCGAATTTGGCTGCCCATTATAGAAGACAAATGGGTAAAAGAACTGGTTTCCTCCGGCTACAAAATAGAGTTTACGTCCCTACCCCCAAGCGTTTTTTCCTATCAGTTCCACCAAAACCGCAAGACCAGGCTCTAGCATTTTTTTCAGGCAGTCAATTCGCTGTTACAAACAAAAGTCAAATGCAGATGGCAACAGACAATTTCTAGCGTGCACGGCAAGTGGTGGTTAACCACTAAACCAAACCAGGGAAAAACAAGATGCCAGCACAGCCGGAAATTGCAAAAAAATATAATGTGTATCTACACCTGTTAATGCCATACTGCACAAAAATAGAGACATTTAGCAGGAAATTGCAGCATTGAATTTACTGAGCTACTCCTCCAAACGTCAAGGAATGTCTCAGATGGAGTAGTCCTAACTCTACGTATTTTTATATTTCTGATGTGTCCAATAGACAGCATAATACAGTGTAAAGAGGACCATTTAAAGCAAACACTCACCCATACATGTCAGACATATCTTCCCATGCTGCCAGGAGGTCTGGTGGATGAAGAGCATACCTGCATATCCCGATCGCGTCTGCACATCAAAGATTTCTGCGCTTCGCTATTGGTCAGGATCACTACCAGTTCGTGGCTCTGCCTTTTGGCCTGACCACAGCGCCCAGATTATTCACCAAGGTCATGGCGGCGGTCATGACCATTCTACATTCCGAAGGGATAGTTGTTCTTCCATACCTGGACGATCTACTCGTCAAGGCTCATACCTTCAAGACTTGCGAACGCAGCATCGCTGTCACGGTGAATACGTTACGAACATTCGGCTGGTTAGTCAACAAAAGTCCTCTCCAATCCCAAGTCAATCACTAGTTTTCCTAGGCATGCAGTTCAACACTGCCAAGGGGCTGGTGGTACTTCCATTAGAAAAAGCTCAAGCGATCTGTCAGGGGTTTCGCGATCTACTGCGCCCTACCCATCGATCCTTCAGGTTTACCATGACAGTTCTGGGCAGGATGGTAGCAGCGATAGAAGCGGTGCCGTTTGCGCAGCTACATTTCAGGGGTCTTCAACTGGCCATTTTTAAGGAGTGGGACAACAACACATTTTCCCTAGACAAGAGGTTCCGCCTATCGAAGGCGACCAAACAGTCGCTGCATTGGTGGCTCCGACCAGGGTCGCTAACAAGGGGGAAATCTTTTCTCCCACAGCAGTGGTAAATTCTGACCACAGATGCAAGCCTCACAGGATGGGGCGCAGTGTACTTACATCACAGAGCACAGGGAAAATGGTCGACAGATGAATCGCGTCTGTTGATCAACATCCTAGAGATGCGAGCCATCTACCCAGTATTACAAGCATTTCACTGGTACCTGACGGGAGCTCACATCAGAATTCAAGCAGACAATGCCACGGCCGTGGCACATGTCAATCACCAGGGTGGAACCCACAGTGTCAAGGCAATGGAGGAAGTGCGACACATCCTTCACTGGGCGGAATCGACGGGATCAGTCCTGTCAGCAGTACACGTTCCAGGAGTAGACAATTGGGAAGCAGACTACCTAAGTCGCCAGGGTGTGGATTCAGGAGAGTGGTCCCTACATCCCAACATGTTTCAACAAATTTGCCAACGCGAAAGTCCCCAATTTCATTGCCAGGCCTCAAGATCCACAGTCGATGGGGGCAGATGCTCTAGTGCAGGATTGGACACCGTTCCAACTCCCGTACATATTTCCGCCTCTGCTGCTGATACCCAGAGTGGTGTGGAAAATCAGACAATAAGGGGTGCCAGTCATCCTCGTAGCACCAGACTGGCCCAGACGCGCTTGGTACCCAGACATCGTCCAGCTCACGGCAGGTGTGCGGTGGCGACTGCCAGATTGTCCAGATCTTCTGTCGTAAGGCCTGTTCTTCCACCAGAATTCAAAAGCGCTAAATTTGACAGCGTGGCCCTTGAAACCTGGATATTGAATAACGCAGGTTTCTCACAAGAGGTGATTCAGATCATGATCAGAGCGCGAAAGCCGGCTTCAGCAAAGAATTATCGCACCTGGAAAGCTTTTTTTTCCTGGTGCGCATCACGAAATCGGAGCCCCTGCCATTTTCACTACCTACCAGTCGGGCCTGGATAACAGATTGTCTCTAGGTTCGCTAAACAGCCAAGTTTCAGCGCTCTCAGTGCTGTTTCAACAACGCATAGCGGAAAAACCACAGATCAAGGCGTTTCTTCAAGGGGTCGCCTGATTGATTCCACCATACCGAAGACCGCTAGATACGTGGGATCTCAACTTAGTGTTGTCAGTGTTGCAGAACCCACCTTTTGAGCCCATTAGGGAGATTGAGCTCAAACTTCTATCTCACAAAGTTGTTTTTCTGGTAGCAATCACATCTCTCCGCAGGGTGTCAGAACTGTCAGCACTATCTTGTAGAGTACCTTTCCTGGTATTTCACCAGGATAAGGTAATACTACGTACAGTACCATCTTTTCTTCCAAAGGTAGTGTCCACTTTCCATATCAATGAAGACATTACTCTGCCATCACTGTGTCCAGTGCCGGTGCATCGGATTGAAAAAGCACTGCATACGCTAGACCTTGTCAGGGCACTGCGTGTCTGTGTCTAGGACAGCCCCATTTCGAAAGTCAGATTCTCTTTTCATTCTGACAGAAGGCAGCCGCAAAGGCATGCCAGCTGCAAAGGCTACTCTGGGTAAGTGGATCAAATCCACTATTCAACAGGCCTACCAGCTCAAACATGTACCTATTCCGGACGGTATCCAGGCACTTCCACCCGTGCGGTAGGGGCGTCCTGGGCTGTTAGACACCAGGCATCGGCTCAACAAGTGTGTAAGGCAGCCATTTGGACTAGCCTACACACATTTACAAAACACTACAGTGTCCATACCCAGTCATCAGCAGATGCAAGTCTGGGTAGAAGGATCCTGCAAGTGGCAGTAGCCGACTTGTAGGGGCCTGTCTTTAACCAAGGGTCGTTCCGTTGCTATTCCCACCCAGGGAATGCTTTAGGACGTCCCATGGTCCTGTATCCCCCAATGAGGCAAAGGAGAAAGAAGAATTTTGTATACTCACCGTAAATTCCTTTTCTCTTAGCCTTTAATTGGGGGACTCAGTGCCCACCCTGTTGCCCGCTTCGGGCCATGTGTCAGTTCTCAGAATGTTCTTGAGTTTGTACATAGTTACTTCATTGCAAACAGTTGGTATATAGTTGCCTTACTACAGACATTGTTACACAGTTGTCTATGCAAAGATTCTCCTACTGCTTTAGCACAAAACTGGTTAAGGCAGTGCCTGCCCAGGGCTGTATACTGCAGAGGAGGAGCCACTGTTAATCTTTTATAGATTCTGCATAGTGTCACCTCCTAGAGGACAGCAGCATAACACCCATGGTCCTGTGTCCCCCAATTAGAGGTTAAGAGAAAAGGAATTTACGGTGAGTACACAAAATTCTTTTTTTTGAAGTTTAGATCTTTCATGAGTCTTTTGATTTGAAGACCATCAAAAATACCTGCCTTTAGCTCCTCTATGGTCTGTACTGGATAGTTTGTGCAGATATAGTTAAAGCATCTTTCATCTTTGTTTAGAGCATTTACAAACGGCTTTATTCAACCTAATTTGATGTGCAGTAGTGGTAAAATGATCTTATTCTTGTTACCAATGGTTCTACAATTAGATTCTTTTTCCCTACTACCATGTGTTCTCTCAGACACCACTGTTTTCTCACCCAGTGCTCATTTTTTGATATACTATCCCAGAGATATATAAAACAGGGCTAAGTGTATCCACTGTGCTGTCCGATGAGAATATTCACCATTTTAGATCCACATACATTTCCCACTGATGATCTCAGTATATTTTCTGTAGGACCAGAGCAATTGTGTTTTTGCTCTTCAATCATCTTAGTTTAGTGACCTACTGGGATTAATCCCTATTTGTTTCTATTGTGTAAAAGTGCACATTTTAGGCTCCACTTAGAACTCTCTGAACAGCCACCATTTGCTTGGTTAATATTGTTAAATGCCCATTTTCTTCAGGAAGTTTTGAACATTGTTCCAATAAACAAAATCACTTTCCTTCAAGTAGAATAGCAGTATATATTTTACAACTGTACATTATCTCAAAAAGTAGAGCTGCTTAAAAAAAAAAAAAAATGAATGACATTCTGATTCAGGGGACTCAATATACCTAAAATCAAGTGTAATACCCGAGGCACCAAAAAAATGTTTTTTTATTTGTTCCCTAGTGTAATGTATGTAAAAATGCAGGTTATGGTTGTCCGAGACTCCTGTGGTGATTGAACAAGGCATCTTCATGTAGAGATTTACTTTTTTATTTTTTATTTTTTTTTTTAAAACATGTCAAAGTGTTGTTGCATGTGCTGAAGCCTCGTCCACTAGCACAACATCTCTGATGAACATGTCCTGCTGAGTGGATATGGATTGTGGTTTAAGGCCGGATTCACATATCTGCATGTTATGATTGGTTATTCCCTGCCCAATTTATATGATATGGCTGTCAAGTTCAGGTCAGGAGACCCAAAGTCAGCACATGCTTTGCTATTCATAATCTGAATACAGCATAAGGATGGGTGAATCCTGCCTAAAAGATGCTTCTAGTTCTGAAAACTACCACACTGGGGGGATTATTTTGGATTATTTAATATCTGCGTTTCTTGTACTGTCAGTTTGAATGTGCAAGATGCCATTTTGATGAAACACAATTTAAATAGTTAAAACCTACATGAAGTTTTATGAAGGCTTTTGAAAAGCGAAATCTAAAGCATACAAACGAAGATATATATATTATATATAATTTTAGAAGTTTTGATCAGGTCATTGGTCAAATAACCTTTCTATCGTATTGCCATTAGATTACGATCTAAAGTACTCCTGCTATTTAATGGGGAACTCCGAGGAGATCAAAAATGTTTGCATGGTCATTGCACTCCTTTACTATAATGGTTATTCACTGGCTGCTCCTCACACCTCTCGTCTGTCGCGTCACGTTGCGCTTCATTGTACAACTCCCCCCTTTCTCCACTGTTGGCATTGGCTCATGCGATAAGAACTTCCTCCTTCAATCACGTGGGAATGACGTTACAGAAGGTTCTGCTGTGAGCACAGTCTCTACCTGCTTCTGTGCAGAGAGCAGGGGGTAAGTCTTCACTTCCTCTCATTGGACTGACTGCGGGGGAAGCAGTTGTAAGAGACTGCTTCAAAGCAGGACCTTCTGTGGGTCACGTCATGATTGAATGAGGAAGCGTCTGTTATAGGACTTGCTGATGCATACTGGGCTGGGGGATGCACAGTCAAGCATGACATGCATCTCATACGGGAGGCAAGGTGAGTGAGGAGAAGCTAGTGAATAAGTGATTTAGGGCCCTTTCACATTGGTGTTTTCGCCAAAATGTGTCAGATGCGGCAGATTTACCGCATCTGCCGCCTAATGGCCGCACTTGCGGCAAGCCCCATGCATTGTCTATGAGGCTTGCGGTAAGATTGCGGCAAGTGCGGTTTTGGCAGTTGCTGCTGACCGCGTTTTTTGCCACACCTGCAGCACAATGCGTGGGGCTTGCCGCAAGTGCGGCCGTTAGGTGGGACCCTCGGCAGATGTGTTTTTTTTGCCTGGATCCGGTCAAAAAAGCTAGTGTGAAAGGGGCCTTACAAGTGTTCTAAGCACTATAAAAGTGTGGTAGGCAACTCAGCATTACAGTGTGTGAGTGCAGGAACTATAACAAAAATGTTTTATCTTCCCAATGTCCCTTTGAGAAATCCACTGTTAAAAGAAATATTGTGGGCGTTATGTTGGTTTAGTCTCTCATTGGAAGAGATCTATCAACACAAGCAGTGATGGACAACCTAGGCGCTCTGAACTAATAATTTTAATGCTTTCATCTTAAGAGGGGTTTCTGAACGAAGGAAGCCAAAGACGTGACTGGTTACTTTAGGCAACACATCTTTTCTTTGAACTATTTTTTTTAATAAATCTCTAATATAAGGGTTATACTATTGATATTCAAATGAATTGAATTAGTAGGAATTGTTTTTGAAGTACTGAATGACATGCATCTGCAGTATATGGCAGCAAGGTTATAACTATATACTTCAGACATTACTCACTACTAATATAGTGTTGTGCTGATTGCCTTAGAGCCAAAAGAAAGATGAACTGTCGGGAGATAATTCCCAAGAAGGTTCCAGCCAGGTTGGTGGTTTAAATGGCTTGTTTCAGTGGTTGGTCTTTTGCATGTAGTGCTCGTCACCCATACCTATTTTCCTTTTTTTGCATATGTGTGGGGCACCACAGGGTGATGTACAAGTCATTTTGCCAAATGTGCTACTTGTAATTGGTTCCAGCAGCAGCTTCTTTTATCATTTTGCTGTTTCATTGTAATGTTTATGTACGTTTTCATTTCTAGCATATTTTTCTTCTCTTGCAGTCATTTGCTAAAATTAATTATTTCTATATAATTTTGGATGTTTTACGATTATTTGAAATACATTGATCAAATATTGGAAGTTTATTCTGTTCTGCAATGTTCAAGACTTTAGATTGTAAAAGTTTTGTATTTAGTGTAGCTTGGCCTAAGAATTGACCACAGCCATAAACCATTTTCAGTAAATGTGCAACAAGGATGAACCTCCTTGAGTTTTATTCCTGTAAGATGTGAAAATCAGCCTGGTTATGTATACGTACTTGGCTTGCTCCATTGTTTGGCAGACTAGTTATAGAGTTTGGAGGAAACTTTTTTTTTTTTTTAATAAAACTTTTCAACCTTTCTGGAACCTAAGTAGAGACTCATCTGATACTGTGGCTCCTTTTCTGGCAGATTGTGCACATTTATTGCCTGTGTCTGCAGAAACTGCATGCACCCATTCAAAGAATCACTGAATGATGTGATTAGCCATGCCAGAACTCCATGTAGGCTTCATTTTGAGATTGGAGTACCCAGTTAAAAGAAAACTCAGTGGCTTGTATTGGGGATTTTTGGTGGAAATGTTGAATTTTAGCAAACAAATTTAGGACGTTAAAGCTATTTGTCTAAGGCATAGCATAGTCATTTACATTTCTAACAGTCTTATCCACATATAGACTTTGAACCTTTGGCTCTTTAAAACATTATTGTGTAGTAAGTGGCTGCCTGATGTCATGTGCCTGTAGGAAGGGGATTCAGCTGTCAGAACCCATAAAATGAAGACAGAGCTGGTTTATTACCATCTCTGCCTTCCTGATTGCTATATACATAGTGCTGAACAAGCACAATCTATACAGTAAGAGTAAGCACTAACAGTGCTTCCTCCTTCTTCGGGCCTAGAGATCATGTGATCACTGGATGTCAGGAGCAAGCCGGAGCTGCTTAGTCCCAAGATACACAAGTTGGGTCTGCAGTGTAGGCAGGAGCCTGTATTTGCCCTGTGACTGGAAATCATGAGCCAGCATCAGTTTTAAGGGAATTCAGATAAAAAAAAAATATAATTTCAATATTGTAATTTTTATGATGTTAATGGGATGCACAATGTGTTTTAAAAAAAAAAAAAAAAAAACTGTTGCCAGGACTGTTTCCAGTCCTGCCTCTTCAGTAAAAAAAAAATACCTTATGTTTAAAATATAAAATTAATTGTTGCGCAAAGGGGAACACACCTATTTTAAACGCGTTTAAGGCCGAGTTCACACTGGACGTTTTTGATCATTTTTTTTTTTTTTTTTTTTTTTTTGACGCTGCATTAGTGGTGCAGAAAGCGCATCCAGAAAATAATAAGCGTCAATTATTGCTCTGTTTTTCTGCTGCACTTTACACACCATCAAGGCTCCATTACTTACCCTTCCCAGCAATCCCACAGTGAGCTCCGGTGATATCTTCCTTCTAGCCATCAGCAGGACCTGTGGGCACGGCACTGACAGAACCTGGACATGTGACTCAGCCTGAGAGTCACATGGGCAGGTCCTTTCAGTTCTCATACTACTCGCAGGTCCTGTCTGTGCCTGGAATGTAGACCTCATTAGGAATGCTAAGGGAGGGTAAGAAAGTATGTGTTTCTGTCTATCTGTGTCCCCCTAAAACGGAGCAAAAAAGCTACACAAAGGATGATGCGTTTGTGATGCTTTTGTAAAAAGAGGATCCACTTTTTGGTATTGAAGCTGCACCAGAAACTGATCACCAAAAATGAAACATAAACGCTGTGAATGAGGCCCAAGTGGTCTTTTCTGATAATTTTAGAAAAAAAAAAATGTGCCAACACAGGAATTTCCATTTTTTTTACATTTTCTTATGATGTAAAAAAAAATATATGAATGACTTAAATATTAGCCCCCACATATCACAAAAAAAATCTAAAAATTTTAGATAACATGAACAAAATTCTTCAAGTTCTTAAAACTTGAAAATGTTCCTGGTCATTCACAAGGAAAAATGTCCGAACATTGCTCTGGTTAAATGTGAAATGGAAGGTAAGTTGATTGATAATAGTAAAATTATGTTTCTCTTTAGAAAGAGAACCTGTTGTGTTGTACATGCAGTCTGATCTGTGGAAAGAATATTATACAGGAGAAGCGGAGCAGGATGATATATAGGTTTATGGGAATAGATGCAGTCTAACTTGCATTTTATTCACTGAAATTTCTAGTGTTTGTATGCATGAGCCTAGGGGACAGTCCTACTATGAGATTAAAGGGGAACTTCAGTGAAGGAAAACTTTTTAGAACAGTTCCAACAGAGAAGCAGGTATGATTTTATCAATTTATAAGAGATCTATAGATACTAGAACTGCAGTGTACAGCTCTGCTTCATCATGTAGGAGGGCACGAACAGTACTAAAAAGTTTTCTCTCACTAGAGTTCCCCTTTAACAGCTATCTATGGGTGCACAATCATACATGTCAATCATTGAGTCAAGTGAGCAGTCCTATTCAATCATACAAACACTACAGATCTCAATGAATAAAATCATATTTCATTTAATCTATACCTAGAAATATATGGTTAACATTTAAACCACCCTATTCCTTCTTTACCATTCACATCATTTGTGGGGAATTTTTAGAAGGCCCCCATATGCCCTAGATCTGGGATCTCAAACTCCAGGCATTAAGCCTCTGCACACAGTGCATGTTTTCAGGATTTCCTAAGGACAAGGGTTGGAATCATCACCTGTGCAGGTGATTCAAGTGTAGCCTCTGCAATACCTAGGAAATCCTGAAAACCTGACCTGATGGTGGACCTTGAGGCCTGGAGTTTGAGATCCTTGCAGTAGATAATTAGCTTGGTCTTGTCTATTTAATTTGAGAATGTTGGCCTTTAGGCTGGAAATACACTGTCCGAGTAACATGCAAGTTACTTGCACGAGTCTCTGATCATTCACCTGGCACTACCCTACCTCTTTGGACGGGATACTGTCGGCAGTATTTATTTCTATGTAGCTCCACTGCCCCCGTCCAGTGAGGGAGAGGTCATCCCGGGTGAATGATCAGAGACTCTTGCGAGTAACTCGCATGTCAATCAGACAGTGTGTTTCCAGCCTTAGCTTTAAATTTGTAATGAAAATATTCTATTTTACATAATCCATTATTTTTATTCGCTTTCATTCTGCTGAGTATATTTTTATTGATGTACAATTTCACCTTCCATATAAGAATTGCTCTGCACAAAAAAAATGTATTGTGTGTAACTGTAGGATTATTGAGCTTCCAAAATGTACTGTTCTCTGGTAATACATCATCGGTCATATTGTGCATTTTGAATTTTTACATATGAATCTAGAAAAACATATTCTTTATATCATATTTACTGAAATATTCACTAACTGGGTAAAGAGGCTAGAATCAGAAATGCAGTTTTTATATCTAGTATAGGTGAAATGTGCCGTCCATACACAGCATTTAAATAACCAAACTCAATGCAGATATTCAGCAGAGGATACGTTTCTTGGAAGCCTAACCTCCAAGCAGCAACTGATCCTTTTCTGTATCATTCACATCAAAGGTAGCATTAAAGATGATAAAGTCATAAACTGTGGAAAGGTATCTTTAATTATCCTAAAAAAATATCCTGTTGGCTGTATACAGCTTCTAATTTTTGTGGTGCATGGCAAAATAAATTGGAGACTATATCAGAATGAGGTGGTTATTATTTTAGAAGAGTTCCAGAGAAGAGAGATATAGGTTACACTTGGGAATAAGCGAACCCAAACTGCAAAGTTCAGAGTTCAAACCAGACACCTAGTGTCCGCTGCTGATCTCTGGACTCTGACATCTGAGGGTATCGTTACACGACGCAATATTGCATGCTGCAATTTCACTGGCAATTTGCTGGTTGCAGTGAAGTCATGGACACATGGTAAAGCAAATGGTTACAGGCTGCAGCTTCAGCTGTCTGCTTTACCTTGATAAATTATCAAAAGCAGAGGGGACACCATGCTGTTTAAAATTTGATTGGTATTATTAAGCTGGGAAGATCCATGGTTATTGGGCTTTCCCAGCCTAAGTATACCAGCCGGCAGTTGCTCCAGAATTGGTGCATCACATTACATGCACCAATACTGGCTTTTCACCCCAGCTGTTCCCGATAGCCCTGATGTGGTGGCACTCGGGGTAATATTTTGGGGGTTAATGTCAGCTGTGAATTGACAGCTAGTATCAAGCCTGGGGGTTAATAATGGAGCAATGTCACAGACACCCCATCACTAAGTCTACAGTTAATAAACAGACACTAGAATAAATGGTTTATTTGAATACAAAGTCCCTCACACTCTCATCGTTCATCAATTTACAAAAATCCTCGAATTCCTATTTAATCCAGTGGTGTAATATTCCACAACGTTCATCGAAACCTATGGATGAGGCTATATAGTTCATTCACAACCAGCAGCAGGCATAGAATTTCTAATAAGCAGAATGGAGGAATTCCATACCTGCCACTGTCCGCGAGTGAGCTATGGAGCCTCATTCATAAGAGTCAATAGAAGTAATGGGATATTGCACCATTGAATTACATCAGAACGTTGAGGATTGTTTTTAAATAATAAATTAGAGAACATGTTCTACTTCTGGGATGGCTGTGGTTTGCTATATTTCTGGTATCAGACCTTCCCAACCTGATAACCAATATGCAGCTGTCTGCTTTCCTTTGCCAGAAATATTGGGGGACCCCACTTCATTTTTTTATTTATTTATTCCATATCCACATTTGTTTGCAGGGCAGATGTCCTGCTCTTACCCCCATTTTGCTTGCTTTTGCAGCCCCATAACACTTACCATGGCCAATTTACAGAACTAAATTTTGGCATCCCCTTTGACTTATGAGGTCCAGGGTCACGTTCTGGTCTCCAACCAAGCTTTTAACTAAAGTCCCAGCCAAACCCAAACTTCCACGGGTAGGCTTATGCCTATTTGCAATCTTTCCTATTACAACAAGCTCACTTATGGACTCATGCGGCAACCCTTTCTAAAAAATGTGGTGATTGAAATTACCTTGGAGCCTCGTTTGGATGGCCATATATTCGATCAGTGTGCTTTTAGACAGCTCGCTGACCAATTATAGCATACAGTAGCAATCAGAAGTTTACATACACTACCTAAAAAGACACATGAATGTTTTTCTCACTATCTTATGATGGGCCCGGCCCAACTAATATATTATTATCAATGGCTGAAATTAAACTGAAGGAGACTTTAAGGTACTTCAGCCCTTGTACGGGAGTTTTATTGGGTGAAATTTATATCTAAAAAATAGACTGATTATATACCACTACAAATATTTATAAAAGATAGAACATTAATAATAAATATAAAATTATAAAAACACAATATATACTAGGTATGTAGGTATACATAATTCATTGGGGATTGTGAATGAATGAATTATATATACCTACATACCTAGTATGTGGTATCCATAATGTGTTTGGAAAATTCTCAGGTTTATTGGCAATATCTGCGTTAATTAGACACACCTGTGGATGTCTTGTAATGCACACCTGAAACAAACTGCTTCTTTGCGTAGCATCTTGGGAAAGTTTTAAGAAATCAGCCAAGATATCAGGAAGAGAATTGTGGACTTGCACTAGTCTGGTTCATCCTTGTGTGCAATTTCCAGATACCTGAAGGTGCCTCAGTCATCTGTACATCTATATGCAAGTACAAAGAACATAGGATTGTCCAGCCATCATATCGCTTAGGAAGACACTTGTTCTGTGTCCCAGACATGAACGTGGTTTGGTTTGACATGTGTATATCAACGCAAGAGCAAAAGCAAAAAAACCTTTTGATGATGATGGTGAAAGCTGGTAAGTGTGTCATTATCCACAGTGAAACGAGTACTGTATTAACATGGGCTGAAAGGCCACACTGCCAGGAAGAAGCCATTACTCCAAAAGAAATTAAAAAAAGACATTAAAGTTTGCAAATACACACAGGAACAAAGAACTACATTTTTGTAGACCTGTTCTGCGGTCTGACAAAACTAAAATTTAACTGTAAGGCTATAATGACCATCGATAACTTTGGAGGAAAAGGGGAGAAGTTTGGAAACCTAAGAACACCATCCCAACTGTGAAACACGGAGGTGGCAATACGGGTTGTGGGGTGGTTTTGCTGCAGGAGAGACTGGTGCACTTCAAAAAATAGATGGCATCATGAGTAAAGAGGAATATGTGGCAATACTGAAACAACATCTTTATGATATCAGCCAGGAATTTAAAGCTTGGGTGGAAATGCGTCTTTCAAGTGGACAATGACCTGGAGAATACTATCAAACTGTTACAAAGTGGCTTAAAGGGAACCTGACCCATAAAAATCACCCTCCAGCCTATTAAAACCTGTCCCTGCACCTTCCTTAAGCTATTCTAACTATCCCTTTGTCTCAAAATTGTGTAGTTTGCCAGTTGAGAAAAGTGCTTTTTATACCTGCAGATCTGCAGCTTCTGGGCTCTTGAAAAGTCACATAGGGCGTTCCCTGTGGCTTCTCTCTGCCGCCTTTCCAGGTTTTTTTCACGCCCCGATGGGCGTGATAACCCATCTGAATACTCCTTGCCCTGCTCCATGGGTGGTATAGTCTAATCACGTTATATCCGGCTATCATGACGTCTGTACACCCATTGGGTGTAGGGAGGACTTCGCAATGTGCATGCGCATCGCGAGGTCCACCCTACACCTAATGGGTGTACTGACGTCATGATAGCCGGATATGACGCGATTAGCGTCATACCGGCTATACCACCCATGGAGCAGGGCGAGGAGGATTCAGATGGGTTATCACGCCCATCGGGGCGTAAACAAAAACCTGGAAAGGCAGCGGAGAGAAGCCACAGTGAATGCCCTGTGTGACTTTTCAAGAGCCCAGAAGCCGCAGATCTGCAGGTATAAAAAGCACTTTTCTCAACTGGCAAACTACACAATTTTGAGACAAAGGGATAGTTAGAATAGCATAAGGAAGGTGCAGGGACAGGTTTTAATAGGCTGGTGGGTGATTTTTAGGGGTCGGGTTCCCTTTAAGGATAGCAAAGTCAATGTTTTGGAGTGGCCATTACAAACCTTGATCTCAATCCTATTGAAAATTTATGGACAAAGCTGAAAAGGCAGGTGCGAGCAAGGCGACCTACGAATATGGTTCAGTTACAGCAGTGCTGTCAGGAGGAATGGGCCCAAATTCCGACTAATAATCGTGAGAAGCTTGTGGAAGGATATCCAAAATGCTTGAGCCAAGTCATATAGCTAAAGGGCAACAGTGCCAAATATTAATGAAATGTATGTAAACTTGTGACTTTGCAGAAAGTAAAAAAAAAATGTCTTAAAGTGATCCTGTCACCTGATTTGGGACTTTTAAACTAAAAGCGCAGTTTTCAGCAGCATCTGCCCTGCATTTTAAGATGGTGGCTATTACTATTATCCCCCGACTGCCCCCAAAAACCCTTCCCCACCCCTCCCTTGTATACCTAATTTATACATTTTATAAACTTCCTACCCTGTATAATAATCACCTGTATCCGGTCTGATGAGCTTGATTGTAGCTCTGTCTGTCTCGCCTTTCCTCGCTGTCCGACAGCTTCTTCTAAATTACATTCGAATCAAGTCCCTGCACAGAGGGGTTCTCAGGAACGCGCCTGCACTCTGTGCTCTGCCCTGCTGTGGGCAGAGCCTAAAACTGTTCTGTGCATGCGTGAACAGTTAAGGTCTCTCCCCAGTGCACAATGCGCCTGCACAATTCTGATGTCGTTTAGACAAAGAGATTGTCGGATGGCGAGGAGAGGCAGGACGGACCAAGCTACAGTCAAGCTTATCAGACCAGAAACGGATAATTGTAATACACGATGGGAGGTTTATTAGGTGTACTAGAGGAGCCACCTTCTTATAATACAGCATAGGCACTGCTGAAAGGTGGCAGTTTTAGTTTCACACTGCAAATCAGGTGACATGTTCACTTTAAAACATTCTCTCTCATTATTCTGGCATTTGGCAAATATTAATTATGGTAATTCTAGTTCACCTAATTGACCTAAAACTGGAAAGATTTATTCTGATTTCATGCCTTATATAATAATAATTATTATTTTATTCATTTATATAGCGCTATTAATTCCATAACACTTTACATTCATTTGCAACACTGTCCCCATTGGGCTCACAATCTAAATATCCTATCAGTATGTCTTTGGAGATAGGATAGTGCGAAAAACGTACCGTATATGTGTCTTTTTTTATCTAGTGTATTTAAACTTCTGGTTTCAACTGTATATGCCGATATGCACAAGCAGTTTTTCACTCGGATTGAAAATCTACGTTAAAAAAAATTGCAACATTCACTAAATTGGTCTGTTTTCTGAGCCATACTTGTATAGATGATTTCAGGCAACTTCTGCACCTGTCCACAATGCTAACAAATACAATTCTCTTAATATATTGTAATTCTCATATTTTACGGTGTACTTACAATTACTCATTTTGCCCTTTGGTTGTTTCTGTTTTTCTATTAGACCTATGGCATAACATGGTTAAAAATAAATTAACTGAATCCTTCTAACCTCTATGTAGAGATTGGAAGTCTTTTCTCTGCATGAGTCATCATTAGAACTACAAAGCTAGGTCACTTAAAACACTTTGAAGTTTTGATGATGACTCCAGTAGCGAAGAGACTTCTATTTATACATAAAATTATTCTTTTTTTTTTTTTTTTAAATCACAGGATGTAACAATTCTGTTTTACATGAGGGCTAACTGGGTTGAAGGGCAAAATGTGATTGTAAGTACACCATACTATAGAATATGATGATTGCAATATATTAGAGGAAATATGTCAGTGGGATTAACTCTTGTAAGTGGTCTGTATAGGCATGTAGATCGTAGGGAGCTGAATAAAATAATATCTTGATGTCTGCAATCCGATGTCTTATTCCAGAGAAATCTGCGTTTTTCTTGTGTATAAAAGAGCTGTTAACTATTGGTTGGACACTGATCTACATGATAATCTGGCTCCAGAGTTTATTATATATAGAAGGAAGAGTGGTGCTTTAAATCTAAATCCCCTAACCCCTGTCTTCTACTCACCTTTTGGCAGTTTAATCTTCTATCACCGATGCTTCAGTCACTCTCTTGTGATTTGTGTCCTGCCAGCAGCTCCAGTGTTTCATGGAGCACCCGGAGGTCACTCTTCAATACATCTCTATGAGAGCCTTGTTATGGTCTCGTAGAGATGCATTGGCAGCTTGTGACGTACCTTCTGACCAGTTAGAATTTACACCGCGTGACTGGAGTGGTTTCAATAAAAGGTGAAGCTGCTGAAACGTGAGTAGGTGACAGGGGGAAGGGGACTTACATTTAAAGCGCCACTCTATTGCAGAAAAACAAACAAAGAAAAAAACAAAAGAAAAACTGGAGTGTTACTTTAACCCTTTATCATGAATTAAAGCAATGTGGAAGGAAAAAAAATTAAAAATTTTACTTTTTCACACAAAATGTAGCTTTAGCCCGAAACTTTGCATTTTCACAAGGGTAACAGAAGAAATTGGACTGTACAATTAGTTGTGCATTTTTTCCTAAGTGCAATGATAATTCATGTGGTGGAAAATCACTGCTTGGGCGCACGGCAGGGCTCAGAAGGGAAGAGCGCCATTTGAGTTCTTGAGCACAACATTGTTTGGAATTGATATCTGATTCCATGTCGCGTTTGCAAAGCCTTTTATGTTTAAACTCCCCCACAAGTGACCACATTTTACAAATTGCACAATTCTAGTTTGGGAACCCCTTCCTGGCCATGACTTACGGGTACCTCAAAGGTCGTGAAGGGATTAAAGATGCACTCCCCATGAAGATTTTTTATTAATTAAATATGTGTATATGTGCATGTAGTGTGAGTGTATTGGTCAGTGAAGTCACCTCATTTGTGACTAGCAGGCTGACTATGAGCTATGCGGGAGACGGATGTCTCTTACAATGAAAGTATATGGAGGCTCGTTCTGACACTCCATAGATTTACACTGTAATAGCAACATCAGGTTCAAGCACAGGAGCCAAATAGTTGCAATAGTGGTGGTGTCACTGACCAACAGAAAAGAACAAACTGGACACCATAGAGAGCAGTCGTAGGTAATTATATCTATACACTACATGCACATATACACACAGTTAAAGCAATAATATCTTAATGGAAGTTAGTTAAAGAGAACCTGTCGCCCCCCTGGTGCATTCAAAAGTGAAAGCACCACTGAATGCAACGCGTCTGCTGCATTCAGGGAAGCTGTGAACTAAGGCTCTGCCACCGCCCTGTACCCGAAAAAAACAGTTTGCAAACTTTACAGTTAAGAAGTCCAGTGGGTTGGATCTGATTAAGAGGTCCTTGCCGCTGGCGGGGTCCTACCCACCTACACCTTGTGTATTCTGCCCCCTCTGTGTCTGCCGCCGCCTTCTCTTGTTCTGGGTCTGCCCTCCTCTTCTTCTCCTGCTCCATGTGACATGAGACGTATGCGCCTTACAGCCGCTGGGCTCCGCTCACCCCTGTGTGACGTCACACGGAGCAGGAGCAGAAGAGGGCAGACTCAGAACAAGAGGAGGCGGCTGCAGACACATAGAGGGGGCAGAACACACAAGGAGGAAGCAGGGAGGACCTTGCCAGTGGCTAGGACCTCTTAATCAGATCCCGCCCACTAAACTTCTTAACTGTAAAGTTTGCAAAATGTTTTTTCCGGGGTATAGGGGTACCTAGAGCCTTAGTACACAGGTTCCCTGAATGCAGCATACACGCTGCATTCAGTGGTGCTTTCACTTTTGAAAGCACCAGGAGGGTGACAGGTCCTCTTTGAGCTGTCTTAAGTGTAGAAAAACTGATGTCATATGGATGATAAACACTAACAGATAAATAATTAATCCATTAGACTACATTCACACACAGCATTTTTTGTGTGTTTTTTGAGGATTTGCTTTTCAGCTGTAAAAGTGGACCAGATTTACCAAAAAAAAAACATCACCTATTCACACACTGCGTTTTTGATCCGTTTTTGCCTGTTACGGTTTTTGTGCTTATAAACAATAGAGTCAATGGAAAAAGTGGATCAGAAAAATGACACACAGGCTGACATGCTTATTCTTTCGTGAGAAAGTTTTTGAGCCAAAAAACACATCACTGCAAAATGTTGTCTGAATGTCAATTCTTGAAACACATTGACTTTGCTGGGAAGCCCAGAGTCGCTGCAACTCCCTGCCGAAAGGGATCCTCAAAAAATGCAGCAAATACGCTGTGTGAATGTAGTCTTACACTGGTGAAAATGTGTTGGCTTCATGTTTGTTTTGTCTGTTCTGTAAGTTTGATACTAAAGGCCCCGTTACACACTACGATGTCCCAGCGATCCGACGTGGCCGGGGTCGCTGGGACAGTGATATTTGATCGCTGGTGAGCTGTCAAACAGGCTGGCTCACCAGCGATCAGGACCAGCAAGAATGCTGGTATCCAGGGTAAACATTGGGTAACTAAGTGCAGTGCTGTGCTTAGTTATCCGATGTTTACCCTGGTTACATGCTCCCAGAGCTTGCTGTGCGGTGCTGGGAGGTCGTTCATCGTTGGTCTCCCACTGTCACTCGCGCCGATGCTGGCCGCCCAGTGGGAGACCAATGATAAATTTATGGTCCAGTCCATTCTTGCATGATCAACAAACTTATTGTTGATCGTTGATACATGTCACATGCTACGATGTTGTTTCGACATCGCTGTAACATCACCAAACAGGTGACGTTGCAACAATATCATGAACGATATAGCGTGTAACGGGGCCTTTAGGCTACGTTCACACACAGTGTATTTGTGAGGATCCAATTTTGGTGCAAAACTGCACCAAAAAAAGGATCCTCACAAAACGCAACTTTCTGTGTGTGAACGCTGCTGCGCTATTCACCTGCGCTTTTACTCACCTCGCCATGACCGTTGGTGATCTGTCCTCATCCCGGAGGCCGCAGCAAGCACTGCCTCTAGGACCCTGCAGCCTGCCATGTGACCAGGTGACATCGCCCGGTCACATAGTGCTGTCAAAGGTTCTGCACAGGTCCTACGGTGTTGGTATGAGGAGAGATCAGCCAGTGAGCGCGGCGAGGTGAGTAAAAAGCGCAAGCGAATACACCAAAAGAATTGACATGTTCAATCTTTTTACACATCTGCTTTTCAACACAAAAGTGGATGCATAAAAAGCGCAGTGTGTGAATGGAAAACAGTGAAATGCATTGACTTGGCTGGAACAGCTGACATCAATGTGTTTCACTGCATTCCACTGCAATAGCGGATCAAAAGCACAGGAATAGCACGGCGTGTCAATTTAGCCTAAGGCTACGTTCAGACTTTTCTTTTTTTTTCTCTGTTCTGCTGCGTTTTTAGCTGTAAGGCTGAAGGCACACTGGCGCAAAGCTCGCGCGAGTGTAATGCGTCACCTCCATTGTCTGTGCGCATTAAAACTCCGGAGCGCAAACAATGGAGGTGATACGGACATCCTCAGCACCATGGATAGTGGCGGCTTCACTACGCAATTTCCTTAAGTAGCTGGGCCAGCTCATCATAGAGGACGCTGCCCAGCACTGTGCGTACTCAAATTGCGTAGTACAGCGCGCTGACAGCAGGAGCCGCCGGCTTTCTGTATTCATTACAAAATGCCGGCAAAGCAGATATTTATGCCATTAACCCCTGAACCACCAATGAATTTAGGCACCATGTCTCTAGGGAGGGTGGTCACTCCCAAGAGACATGGTGACAAGTTATTTGCCACATATTAACCCCTTATTACCGGGGTACATTGCCGCATATGCAGCATCTGTGCTCATATGCCGCACAGATGCTGCATATGCAGTTTAACCCCCTAAATTTAAAAGAGGTGCCCAGCAGCTGGGTTTATCATAATTATCTTGCACCGCTGACACAGCAGTGCAAGATGATTAATTACTCTACCGGGAAACCGGCACATTCATACTCTGTTTGAATATGCTGGAAAATGCTGCCCGCGGTCCTTCATAATCACGCACCACACACGCACTCACATCTCACAATCACTAACATACATACAGCCAGCCACACTCACCACTCGCACCACACACACCCAAAACACGCATCACACTCTCATCACTGTCTTGCATCAAACACGCTCCGTGTTTGATGCACGACAGTGTGCCTTCAGCCTAACGGGAGATGTAAAAAAAAAAACACACCCAAGCAAAGGATCATCCATTTTTGATCTGTTTTTTCTGGTCATCATAATGGGAGACCCAGACAATGGGGTTTAGGGCACTGCCCTCCGGAGGTCACACTAGGTACTACAAGTTTGTAGACACCGCCTCCTCCGCTTATAAACCCTACCGCAGGGAACATCCTCAGTTTTAAACTTAGTGTGCTCGGAGGATCACGCTTTGCTTGCACTTCACTGCATTCTCACAGCTTACGTGATGGCGTCTGAAGACAAGGTAAAAAGGTTCCAGTCGGGACCTGCGACAGCCTCCCCGCTCACCCTTGTGGAACACGCTGGTGGAGGTACCGGAGGGCCTAGAGCCTGGACACTTTGTGTTCTCCCGGTACGCTGTTGCGCTCCTTTCCATCCCTCTCTGGGGGGCTCTGGAGAGTGGGAGATGGGAGCCTTGCACAGCTCCGCTCCGTCCGAGGCCTCCCTAAATGGTGCTTACAGACCGGACTGGAGCCAGCCCAGTCCGAGGCCTCCCTAAATGGTGCTTACACTCCGGACTGGTGCTGCACCCCCGTCCGAGGCCTCCCTAAATGGTGCTTACAGACCGGACCGGCACTGAGGCACTCTGTGTCTCCTGTGTGCCTGGGGGTAGTGTTTGTCACTTTATGTGGCCTGACACTCAGACCGCGCGTTACCCTCGGGTCCGCGGTTCTGCGGGTGTACCCTGTGCTGGGGTCACCCTGGCTGACCGCCCTGTGTGTCACAGGGGCTGAGGCCGTGGGCTGCAAATGTCTGTTTGTACATGCAGTCTGTGTATAACTTGTTACACTTTTCCCGCGCTGCGGGCTCCGGCTCCCTCATGCTGAGGCTGCTTGGAGGATGGGAAGCAGCCCGTGCGGTGACGTCATCGATGGGCGTGTGTGTGTGTTTCCCGCGTGTCTTCGGCGCCGCCCACAGTTTCACTGTCGGCGGCCATCTTTACCCTCACTTCCCGGTTGGGATTTGTATGCAGCGTGCGCCTGCACTCCAAGAGGGGAGACCGGAAACAGTCGCGGAGGTCACACACACACACCGCTTCCTCATACCGCTTTACTGCGGTCGGTAAGCCACCGGGACTCCCGGTTTTGTTGTCTGCAATTGGCTTATTTTCCCCTACTGTGGCGATGTCCTCAGTTAGGAAACGTGCTGCTAAGGCGGCGGAGACCACCATTACCTGTGCTACATGCAATGGAACACTGGTGGAGGGGTCCTGCAATAACTGCGGACGCCCAGAGGCCCGGGCTGGCACTGTTGAGTCAGCAGCTCCGGTGCTATACCCTGAGGTTCAGGTGATCTCAGGGCCATGGGAGACTCAGAATAAGATCAATGAAAATCTGTTGTCTCAGCTGTCCTCCATGTCGCAATCCCTGGAGGCACTTAATAGGAGGCTGGATAGCCCAGCTACTCCGTCCAGTTACCCCCGGGTGTCTCCCTCTTCTGCTGTGAGACCCCTTAAGCGGGCTCGTCGTGAGGAGTCACCCGAGCTCCAGGCTCTCTCTGAGGAGGAGCGTTCCTCTGTTGGTGAGGACGATGATGGGGGTTCAAATTTCGGGTCTGTGTCTGTATCTGAACCACCAGACGGGGTGGAGGATCTGGTGTCCTCTATCAACGAGACTTTACGTCTCGTGACACCCCCTGAGGAGGTGACGGTGCACCCGAAGGAGGTCTATCAATGGCTGCGGCCTGAGGCTAGACCAAGTGGCTCCTTCATGGACCACACTAATTTTGGAAGGGTGGTTAGAGCTCCCAGGTTACATCCTGGGCGGCGTTATGTCCGTTAAAACCAAGGACAATCGCTTCCCCTTCCCCCAGGAGGTGCTTCAGGAGTGGTCGCAGTCCCCGAAGGTGGACGCTTCCATGACCAGGATTGCTGCACGCTCCCTTTTCTCTGCCTCTGATAGCTCCTCACTGAAGGATGCGACGGATAGACAGGTCGAGCAGCTCGCCAAGTCTTCCTATGAGGCTGTGGGGTCTTCATTTGCCCCTAATTTTGCCACGGTCTGGACCTTACAAGCGATTACTACCTGCTTGGATGGTATCTCTGACATGGCAAGATCCAGTCCAGAGGTCCTAGCACTTACCGAAAGGGCAAGGGCCTATGCGGACTACGCCAGGACGGCGACTCTGGAAACTGCCACTCGCTCAGCCGTGGCTTCGGCCAATGCTATAGCGATCCGCAGGTTGTTGTGGCTGCGTCTTTGGGACTCAGATGCCACATCCAAGAAGATTTTGCAGAATCTTCCGTTTGCTGGTGACAGGCTTTTTGGCACCGAACTGGACAAGCTGATTAAGGATTCTGCTGAGTCTAAGATACCGCAGAATAAGCCTAAGCCACGGTATACCGTTAAAAGGAACCCAAAACAGTGGTCCTTTCGTTCCAGCTCGCAGTCATCAGCACCGTCCGCTCGCACGGACCGAGGGGGAAAGCCCGCTTCCCAGTGGCGCTCTAAGAGTCGTCCAAAGAAGCCGGCGGGGACGGCAGCTGCCACCCCCAAACCCGCCTCTACATGACTCGCTCTCTCATCCTACCTCCCCACAGGTGGGGGGCCGCCTGTCTCGCTTTCAGGACAAGTGGCTGCTTCACGTTCAAGATCAGTGGGTTCGAGACGTGGTCTCGCGAGGTTACAGGATAGAGCTGACGTCAAAGCCGATATCCCGATTCCATCGGTCGGTCCCGTCACCAGAAAAGGCTCAGGCTTTTTATCAGGTGTTGGAGGGTCTCCGCAGGGACGGAGTGGTGATACCGGTGCCGTCCGGAGAGAGGTTCAGGGGTTTTTACTCCAACCTCTTTATTGTCCCAAAGAAGGACGGATCCTTCCGCCCAGTACTGGACCTGAAGTTGTTCAACCGTCACGTGTTGGTTCGGAAGTTCCGTATGGAATCACTGCGCTCCGTGATCGCAGCTGTGTCACAGGGGGACTTCCTAGCGTCCATAGATATCAGAGACGCTTACCTTCACGTGCCCATTGCACCGGCTCATCAGCGCTGGTTGAGATTCGCAGTGGGGGAAGAACACTTCCAATTTGTGGCGCTGCCGTTCGGGTTGGCCTCGGCACCGCGGGTGTTCACAAAAGTGATGGCCTCCATGATGGCTCTCCTACACATGCAGGGACATGCCGTCATTCCCTATTTAGACGACCTGCTGGTCAGGGCGCCATCAGAACACCTCTGTCAAGAGAGCCTGGATGTGACCATGCGGTCTCTGGAACAGTTCGGTTGGCTACTCAATATTCAGAAGTCAACGCTAGTTCCGACCCAGTCTTTGACATATCTGGGCATGGACTTCAACACAGCCTCAGCCCTGGTGTCTCTACCACGAGTCAAACAGATGGCGATCCAATCAGGAGTACAAGCAGTCCTCCTGTCACCACATTCATCCCTACGGGTATTGATGAGACTGGTGGGACGCATGGTAGCGGCGATAGAGGCGGTGCCGTTCGCACAGTTTCGCCTCCGTCCTCTCCAGCTGGAGATTCTTCGCAGATGGGACAAGAGGACGATCTCGCTGAATCGGCTGGTGACACTGTCACAACCGACCAGGGACTCCCTACAGTGGTGGCTCCAGCCACGTCACTTGTCACGAGGCCGGTCCTTCCTAAAACCGTCATGGTTAGTGGTGACCACAGACGCCAGTCTGAAGGGCTGGGGTGCGGTGTTCTTGCACCACAGGGCTCAAGGCCTCTGGACTCAGTCGGAGTCGGCATTGCAGATCAACGTGCTGGAGATCAAGGCGGTCTATCTGGCGCTCCTGGCGTTTCAGAAATTCCTGTCAGGACACCCCATTCGGGTTCAGTCCGACAATGCGACGGCCGTCGCCTACATAAATCATCAGGGAGGGACCAGAAGTGCTCAGGCCCTCGCCGAAGTCCACCGCATTCTAGCCTGGGTGGAGGAAAACGGCTGCCTGATCTCCGCAGTTCACATCCCAGGGGTCGAGAACTGGGAGGCCGACTACCTGAGCCGACAGGGCATGGACGCCGGAGAGTGGTCTCTACATCCAGACGTCTTCCGGGACATCTGCGGCAGATGGGGCACTCCGGACGTGGATCTGATGGCCTCACGGCTGAATCATCAGGTGCCCCAATACATGGCAAGATCGTGGGATCCTCAGTCTCTGGGGGCGGATGCCCTGATCCTGAGTTGGTCCAGCTTCCAGCTGCCATATGTGTTCCCGCCTCTGGCTCTGATTCCCAGGGTCCTGTGGAAAATCAGGATGGAATGCAGAGTAGCCATTCTAGTGGCTCCAGATTGGCCCAGGAGGTCCTGGTACCCGGACCTGTGGCAACTGTCAGGCGGACACCGGTGGGCTCTTCCAGAACGCGCAGATCTACTCGCGCAAGGCCCATTCTTCCACCTCAATTCCAGGGCCCTCAGATTGACTGCATGGCTCTTGAGGCCTGGCTGCTGACATCCAGAGGATTCTCTCCTACAGTGGTTGCCACTATGAATAGGGCTAGGAAACCTGTTTCCAGGAAGATATACCACAGAACGTGGAAAATCTTTTTCTCCTGGTGTGCCTCTGGTGGACGCTCACCGTGGCCTTTGTCCATCCCGACATTGTTGGCTTTCCTACAGTCGGGGTTGGAGTTGGGATTATCCCTTGGCTCTCTGAAAGGTCAAGTATCAGCACTTTCAGTGCTGTTTGACAGGCGCTTGGCGCTCCTCCCGAAGGTCCGTCAATTTCTGCAGGGGGTATCTCGGGTGGTTCCGCCTTACAGGCGACCTCTGGACCCTTGGGACCTCAACATGGTCCTGGCGGCTCTGCAGAAACCGCCGTTTGAGCCACTGAGAGACATCTCTCTCTCTCGTCTGTCCCAGAAAGTGGTCTTTCTGGTGGCAATTACGTCCCTGAGAAGGGTCTCAGAATTGGCTGCACTTTCGTGCAAGTCACCCTTTCTGGTGGTTCACCAAGACAAGGTGGTGTTGCGCCACACGGCCAGAATTCTTGCCGAAGGTGGTTTCAACGTTTCACCTAAACCAGGAGATTGTTCTCCCATCATTTTGTCCCGCTCCCGTTCATCAGGTTGAACGCGACCTCCATACTCTGGATCTCGTGAGGGCTGTACGCATTTATGTGTCCAGGACCGCCTCCTTTAGGAGTTCGGATTCCTTATTTGTCCTCACGATGGGTCGCTGTAAGGGGTCCGCGGCTTCGAAGTCGACCTTGGCCAGATGGATCAAGGCTCCCATTCAGGAGGCTTACCGGTCTTCTGGTTTGCCTCTCCCGGTGGGTTTGAAGGCTCACTCTACTAGAGCTGTAGGTGCCTCCTGGGCCTTGCGACATAGAGCGTCTGCTCTACAGGTGTGTCAGGCGGCCACTTGGTCCAGCCTGCACACTTTCTCTAAGCACTATATGGTGCATGCCCATGCCTCTGCGGATGCGAGTTTGGGCAGGCGGGTTCTCCAGGCGGCGGTTGCCCACCTTTAAAGGGAACCATGTGTTATCCGTCTTGTTGAGGAACTCTTCCCGCCCTGGGGTATTGCTTTAGGACATCCCCATTGTCTGGGTCTCCCATTATGATGACCAGAAAAAAGAGAATTTTGTTTACGTACCGTAAATTCTTTTTTCTTTAATCATCAATGGGAGACCCAGCACCCACCCAGTTGTTCCTTTGCATGTTTTGCATTTGCTCTGTTCTCTGTTGAGACAGTGTTTGCCGGGTTGTTGAACCGTTTTGTGTACGGCATTCTTCCCGATGTTTCGGGTGTGGTTTATTTCCTCCTCGCAGCTTGTAGACCAAACTGAGGATGTTCCCTGCGGTAGGGGTTTATAAGCGGAGGAGGCGGTGTCTACAAACTTGTAATACCTAGTGTGACCTCCGGAGGGCAGTGCCCTAAACCCCATTGTCTGGGTCTCCCATTGATGATTAAAGAAAAAAGAATTTACGGTACGTAAACAAAATTCTCTTTTTTGCTGCGTTGTTGGTTGCTGTGTTTTTTTTTACCTATAGACAATGGCTCCTAAGGGAAAAGTGGATCAGAAAAACACCAGACCCTTTTTCTAAAACAGAGCCCTCCAAAAGTGAAAAGCAAATCACTTTCACAGTGCCCTGTGTGAATGGCAAAAATGAAAACACATAGACTTTGCTGGGATGTCATTTGAGTGATCTGTTTTCTGCAGTGCACTGCAAAAAAGCATCAAAACGGATCAAAAACGTACAGTGTGAATGTTGCCTTACAATGTTTCTTGTATCCATTGGATTATTCCATTTCAAATTTGAAGACTAGAAAGTTCCCATAGAACATTTGAGCAGTAACACACCGTTGTGCTTTTAACCCTAAGGACTTAACCATGCAGCGATATTTTGCATCAGTGTTTTTATGACAAAATCAAGAGTGAAATATTTGGAGAAAAACTGTAATAGATTGATGCCTGTTCTGTGTTTTGGAGACACTCCTGGTGTTGGCGTACAGATAACTGATGTGTGAATAAAGCCTTAAACTGATTTGTAGAAGGCCATAAGGGCAATTTCTGCTGGTGATATATTTACTCCCACATTTCGGCCTGGACTAGTTTACATAGAGTTTTCTGGAAGGAAAATCTGATGCTGAAACAACTTGGGTGAAAAAAACGTGTGGGGGTGGTGGGGGGGGTTGTTGTACAAAGTGACAGGATTTCATATAACATTTTTCCCCATTCTGCTAAATAGAAAAATGTGCCATTCTACCGCAGTTCAATATGTGACGTGAAAAATGTGTTTCTATTAATTAGCAGAGGGCTTTTATCCTATAGCACACAGTAATCATTCACAGGCTGGACTCTTGATTGGGTGACTCTTCCAGGCATCCAGTGTGAAAGGCAAATTTTATTTTTTTATTTTTTTTTAAGTGTAGACTTCCTTTTTTTTGTCCACATGTTTCCCACAAGCCCCCAAATAAAACATCTGTATGTCTGACACACTCGCTATAAAACTGCTCCCTGAGCAGGGTATTAGATGCTGGACTATAGCTGGCACAACTATACGGTATATATTTTCTTTCATGTTTTCTGTGTGGTTAAAAAATAGATTTGAAAATATTGTTTAAACAGACACAAGTCTCTACCTGAAGATGGAGGCTGTGAGGGATGGATACCCTCTTGCCTGAAAGTTTTCATTTTTTTTTATCTACTTATATAATCGGGAGTTGGGAATTCGGGCGTTGTCGCCGAATCCCAGACTCCTTAGCGGCACTGCGAGTGATGACGCGCAGCGTCATCACGAGCCGCAGCCGCTCTACAGTTAAAAAAAAAAAAAATCCTCACCGAGCCCCCGCCGTCTTCCGCCAGGCTCCCGGTGGCTCCCGCAGGCTCCCGGTGCCTGCATTGCTCTTCTACTGCAGTCCAGGACCTGTGGTGATGTCAGAGTCACGTGACACCAGCTTACTCCATGGTAACCGCGGGTCACGTGACTCTGACATCACCGCAGGTCCTGAAGTGCTGTAGAAGAGCTCTGCAGACACTGGCAGCCTGGAGGAAGACGGCGGGGGCTCGGGGTGAGGTGAGCATAATCTTTTTTTTATATTTTTTTTAACCCCTGCCTTGCAGGAGCGCCACCACAGACACCTGTATACTCTGCCACCACACAGACACCTGTATACTCTGCCACCACACAGACACCTGTATACTCTGCCACCACAGACACCTGTATACTCTGCCACCACACAGACACCTGTATACTCTGCCACCACAGACACCTGTATACTCTGCCACCACAGACACCTGTATACTCTGCCACCACAGACACCTGTATACTCTGCCACCACAGACACCTGTATACTCTGCCACCACAGACACCTGTATACTCTGCCACCACAGACACCTGTATACTCTGCCACCACAGACACCTGTATACTCTGCCACCACAGACACCTGTATACTCTGCCACCACACAGATGCCTGTATACTCTGCCACCACAGACACCTGTATACTCTGCCACCACACAGATGCCTGTATACTCTGCCACCACACAGACACCTGTATACTCTGCCACCACACAGATGCCTGTATACTCTGCCACCACAGACACCTGTATACTCTGCCACCACACAGATGCCTGTATACTCTGCCACCACAGACACCTGTATACTCTGCCACCACACAGATGCCTGTATACTCTGCCACCACAGACACCTGTATACTCTGCCACCACACAGATGCCTGTATACTCTGCGCCACCACCACAGACGCCTGTATACTCTGCCGCCACCACCACAGATGCCTGTATACTCTGCCACCACACAGATGCCTGTATACTCTGCCACCACACAGATGCCTGTATACTCTGCCACCACACAGATGCCTGTATACTCTGCCACCACACAGATCGCCTGTATACTCTGCCACCACACAGACGCCTGTATACTCTGCCACCACCACAGACGCCTGTATACTCTGCCACCACACAGAGCCTGTATACTCTGCCACCACCACAGACGCCTGTATACTCTGCCACCACCACAGACGCCTGTATACTCTGCCACCACCACAGACGCCTGTATACTCTGCCACCACCACAGACGCCTGTATACTCTGCCACCACCACCACAGCACGCCTGTATACTCTGCCACCACCACACAGCCTGTATACTCTGCCACCACCAACCCACACACGCCCTGTATACTCTGCCACCACCACACACGCCTGTATACTCTGCCACCATACTCTCACAACACCCTGTATACTCTGCCACCACCACCACACACGCCTGTATACTCTGCCAGCCTACCCACCACCAACACACCTGTATACTCTGCCACCACCACACACGCCTGTATACTCTGCCACCACCACACAACGCCTGTATACTCTGCCACCACCACAACAGCCTGTATACTCTGCCACCACCACACACGCTGTATACTCTGCCACCACACCCGCCTTATACTCTGCCACACCACAACGCCTGTATACTCTGCCACCACCACACACGCCTGTATACTCTGCCACCACCACACAGCCTGTATACTCTGCCACCACCACCAACACCCTGTATACTCTCCCACCACCACAGCCGCCTGTATACTCTGCCACCACAGACACCTGTATACTCTGCCACCACACAGATGCCTGCATACTCTGCCACCACACAGATGCCTGTATACTCTGCCACCACACAGATGCCTGCATACTCTGCCACCATCAAGACCTGTATACTCTGCCACCACACAGATGCCTGCATACTCTGCCACCACAACAAGCTTGTATATCTCTGCCACCCACACAGACACCTGTATACTCTGCCACCACACAGATGCCTGCATACTCTGCCACCACCACACACGCCTGTATACTCTGCCGCCACCACAGACACCTGTATACTCTGCCACCACCACAGACACCTGTATACTCTGCCACCACCACAACACACGCATGTATACTCTGCCGCCACCACCACACCCGCCTGTATACTCTGCCGCCACCACCACAGACGCCTGTATACTCTGCCGCCACCACCACAGACGCCTGTATACTCTGCCGCCACCACCGACGCCTGTATACTCTGCCACCAGCACCGACGCCTGTATACTCTGCCACCACCACACACGCCTGTATACTCTGCCACCACCACAGCCGCCTGTATACTCTGCCACCACCACAGCCGCCTGTATACTCTGCCACCACCACAGCCGCCTGTATACTCTGCCACCCACAGAGCCACCTGTATACTCTGATACCCACAGAGCCCTTTCTATACTCTGATACCCACAGAGCCGCCTGTATACTCTGCTACCCACAGAGCCACCTGTACAATCTGCTACCCACAGAGCCGCCTGTATACTTTACTACCCACAGAGCCACCTGTATACTTTACTACCCACAGAGCCGTCTGTATACTCTGCTACCCACTCACCCGCCTGTATACACACAATTCATTTCACCCTGCTCCCGATGCAATTGCATCGGGCCTTTTTACTAGTATATATATATTCTTGTGTTTAGATAGTTTTAAACCCTTCACCCCTGGGCGATTTTTAAAATTTTTTATTTTTTTTTGTTTTTTCCTCCCTTTCTTCCAAGAGCCATAATTTTATTTTTCTGTTGCTGTACACATATGAGGGTTTGTTTTTTGTGGGACAAGTTGTACATTTGAATGACGTCATTCATTTTACCATATAGTGTACAGGAATACGGGGAAAAAAATGTAAGTTCAGTGAAATTGCAAAAACAAAGTGCAATTTAACGATTTGTTTTTTTGGGGGGATTTTTTATTTACCAGGTTCAATACATGGTAAAACTGACATGTCATTATGATTTCCCTGGCCGGTACGAGTTCATAGATACCATATGTGTAGTTCTAATTTTATGTAAGTGGTCATTAAAATTTTTAGAAATATGTAAAACAAAAGATTTGCATTTTTGTCGCCATTTTTTGTGACCCGTAGTGTTCTCATTTTTCGGGATCTGGGGCTGTGTGACAGCCTATTTTTTGCATTATCTACTAATGTCTCTAATGATACCATTTTTGGGTAAATATGCTGCTTTGGTCTCATGTTATTGCAATGTTGCAGCAACCAAAAGACTGTAATTTTACGTTTTTTTTTCCATTACGCATTTTTACTGATCAAGTTAATTGATTTTATATTTCGATAGAACTGGCATTTCTGAATGCAGCAATACCAAATATGTATTTTTTTTTTTTTATTATTCATTTTATTTTTAATGGAGCAAAAGAGGCTGATTTGAATTATTTTTATTTTTTATTTTTTACTTCATATCCTTTAAAGCTTTCTTTTAATTTATTTGTTTACACTTTTTATTGATTTATCAGTTTCCTAATGGGTCTTGAAGCCTGAACTTGTCTGATTGCTTCTGCTGTTCAGAGCGATGCTTCAGTATCCCGCTGATGATGTGTGCTCAGTCGGTGTTCACGAGAACTTTGTCATGAGTGACAGGGGACCTCATCTGAACTCTGGTTGTCATGACAACTCATCGACGCCCACACTATTGCATCATGGGGCTGCCGATGACTGCAAGGAGCACACATTCCTCAATCTAACTAGTTAACAGGATCCACCCCGCACCTTTTAGCTGCACATGTGAGCTGATCAGATCAGCAGACATGTGCAGGGAATGATGTGAGCTTGTATTAAAGTTGGACATGAAGGGTCTAAACTACCACTCCAGCACTGAAATACCAAAAAAAAACAAAACGCTGCAATAGTGCTTTAAATGTCCTCTGCCCCTGTATTATACTCGCCTTCGGACGTCAACTGTTTCCAGAGGCGTTCCTTTCCGACTCAAGCGATTTGTAACTTTCTGGCAGCTGCAGTTTTTCATGCAGCACACAGGTCGTCACAAATAAAGGTAACTGAGCGCCTCATTCTAGTCTTGCTCATCAGTCACCACTTGATACGTAGTGATCGGTGGCTGTAACCACACCCGTGGCACTGACAAACAGCTGGCTTAGGCTTCTTTCACATCAACATTTTGCTGTGGTCTGCGGCCGATCCGGCAGGTGGCGCCACATCTGCCGGATCGGCTGCCTAATGGCCGACTTGCGGCCCAGATCTGGCACGCTCCATGCAATGTCCAGTGCGGTTCTACCGGATGTGGCAGATCTGGCACTTGCAGACGCGAAAAAAGCTGCTTGCAGCTTTTTTTTTTCCGCAGCCGCAAGTCCCAGATCCGGCGTAGAAGCACTTGCCGCACCCAACCGCAAGACCCATAGACAATGCATTGGGCTTGCCAGATCTGGGCCACAAGTGCGGCCAATCCAGCAGATGCGGTAAATCTGCCTGATCTGCCGCACATCAGTAAAACACTGATTTGAAAGGCCCCTTAGTGTTACATCACTACAGAGCCAGCTGTCAGTGCTTTGGGCATAATTACAGGTTCCTTTTTAAGGATCTTTTATTACTCACAGGGCTCAAAGTGGTGATCACATTGACTGTAAATGGGACCAACACTTTTGTCACTTAAGTCGTAAAGACACCCAAGTATGTATTTTTGTTTTTTTGTTTTTGTTTTGCTAATTTTAAAATTATTATGTATCGCCCAACCATCCCTGTTCATATGCCTCATTGAAACCTCCCTGTTAGTCAGTACATAGTGCCATGTTCATCTAGTGGTCACATGAAATACTATACTATGTCTGGCTAATTGTGGCTTCATCGAGAACCTGTTGTTACCGGCTGTAAAAAGGGTCGGCCTCCAATTTGATTCCCTAAAAGTTGCAACTAGATGGGTGCTTACAGTATTCAATGTGTAACCATTTAGAGTAAACGCCTATGGTCCCTGACAGTGGCAGGACAGAATATTGGGCACATGGTTTCCTGGTCACTCAGCCCCTAGTAAAGTGTAATGGCCTCTGCAGGTCTTACCAGTCTTGTGTAAACACTTTATTTTATGTATAATGTTCCTTTGTAAATTTTTGGCTTAAAAATGTCACTGGCTCCTATGTTTTGGGGTACTTTAAGGCCTAAGTAATTTGTTACAAAAGTTATATGTTTCTCATGTTTGTTTCATACCTTGCCAGGAGGAAGATGAAGTCCCTGATGATGAAACTCTTAATCAGATGATTGCCCGCCGTGAGGAAGAGTTTGACCTGTTCATGGTGAGCTGTTATAATTGCATTTCAAATTAACGATTACCTACATAATATATATATATAGTTCTGAAACCATATCAAGGATTTGTTAGTCAGACCTAAAATACACAGGGTATAAAACTAATATTACCTGAAGTATAGTCTATTTTGTTCAATCTTGGTGTTCAGAGTAGAAGCATAGACCAATCGGACATCTATCAACTTAAAATAATTTTAAGACATCATTTTTGCTGCCCACTCTTCACATAAATTAGCATTCTTACACCGGCCAACAAAAAAATCTGGTGGAAAAGTACTGTAGGTAACTTAAGGTCCCATCACACACAACGATGGCTCCAACGATCCCGACAGCGCTAATGACCTGCCGGGATAGCTGGAGCGTCATTACCTGATCGCTGGGGAGCTGTCAAACAGGCAGATCTCCCCAGCGATCGGCCATGGGAACCACCTCCCACATCGCTCCCTGCTTAGCGCTGCCTTATAGGCAACGCTAAGCATGGAGAACGATGGTAACTATGATAAACAGCGCGGTATCCAGGCAGCCCGCGCTGCCTGGATACCCGCTGTTTATCATAGTTACCAGCGTTCTCCCCACTTACAGGCAGTGCAAAGCATGGAGGACGCTGGTAACCATGGTAAACGCCGGGGATTTAGGCAGCGCGCACTGCCTGGATACCCGGTGTTTACCATAGTAACCAGCCCTGTGAGGTCACAGATCGCTGGTTTCTCACGGTCACACGCAGCAGCGACCAGCGGGAAATAAACGATCAAAAAATGACCCACAGCACTTTGCAACGATCAGCGACCTGACAGCAGGGGCCTGATCGCTGCTAAGTATCACACAGAACGACATTGCTGGAGAGATCATTGTAACGTTGCAGTTACAACGATCTCTCTAACGATATCGTTATGTGTGACTGGGGCTTAAGGCTGTGTGCACACCTAGAGTTTTTGGTGTGTATTTTGAAGCGTTTTTACTTGCAGATTTTCCACAATCTGCAACAGAAAGACACATCCCTGCAAAGTCTGTGTTTTCTGAAGAACTGTGCCCACTTTCAGGTTTCTTCACCTGCAGACTTTGGTACAGGAAAAAGAAGCAACATGGTCATTCTTTGTGCAGATTTACATGTGTTCTCCCTACAGATAATAAGGAAAACGCAAAAGACAAAATGCACCAAAAAAGAAGCAACTTTTTTTCTGCTGTGTTTTTCCTGCCAGTAGATACAGAAATAATCTGCTAGGTGGACACATTGGAATGATTTTGGTCTGATAAATGCACGCATCCCTGGCGGTCAGCGCTCGTTTGCATGCATTAGCTCTAGAACCACCACAGTTGTCTGAGTCAACGGTTTGGAGCGATCAAAGGAACCATAACTGAATTAATGGGTTGGCACATAGCCTAACATTTTTAACAGTCATCTCATTATCATCACAGAGAAAATTAGAGTGAATAAGAGGCACCTCACAGTAGGTGATATCTCAGCTACCTGTCCAGCCTTTATGCACTTACATCTCTGATTTTTATTATGCATGCTCTGTGGTCCTTGTGACTGCTGTATAGTATACATAGGAATGCTGGCATACAGTGTGCGACGCAAGGACATTCTAGGCCAGTACTAGGCCCAAGACATCTTTACGCATGCAAGTTTATAAATTTGTGGTGAATTCTCACCATGTGCGATAACCTCATAAATGTTCACTCTAGGCTAAAACTAGGCGAGACCAGGCCTGACCTAATAAAATGATGCCCAGCATGTCAGCAAACAGCGTCGATAAGGGGTCCTGGGGACACCGCAGTAAAGGTGTACAGTCATGTATTAGTCAATAGGAGTGGCGTTAAAGTGTTTTTGTTTTTTTTTTTTTAACGCTCTCTCTAAATTTTTGGCTTACGTTGGTCTAGGGCAGAGGTCCTCAACTCCAGGCCTCGAGGGTCGCCAACAGTGCAGGATTTCAGGATTTCCTTAGTATTGTACAGGTGTTAATGTGATCAAATGCACAGGTAATGATTCCAACTCCTGTGCAATACTAAGGAGATCCTGAAAACCTGCACTGTTGGCGGCCCTCGAGGATGGAGTTGGGGAGCCCTGGTCTAGGGTCTCTATAGGTTTCACAAATTTATAAGGGACATTCAGTTCACAGAAAATAAATTTGGTGCAAATCAAGTTGTTAAAATCCAGCGAATTTAAAAAACCTCATTGAATCTGCTCAAATCTACGAACCCTAGAACTATGTACATCAAATATAATTAATAAAGTACAATTAAAAAATGCAGATTAGATATATATATATATATATTTTTTGTAAATTCAATTGTATTGTATTCGTTTTAAAGCATCCTTAATTATACTCTTCTGTATGTGAACAAACGTGCAAACAGGCTTTACAGTACATATTCTCAGTATAACCTAGTTTATAAAAGTATATCATAAAAAAACAAAAAATATTGACCAAGTAACTGGTAGACTGGCACATAGTAAGAGAGGATCCTGTCCCTAAAACAGCCCACAGTCTACAAGGGACTGTGCTTGTAAAGTTACTGGGTTGTAGGCTTTTCTGAAGATGGTTTTCAGGTCGGTCTCTTGCGGCTTTTAATGGTTTCAAAGCTGGGAGAGAACCTGACTGGTTGGTGTGGTGAGGTCCAGAGTACGGCAGACAGCTTTGTGACAAGCAAACATGAGAAAAGCAAAGAAAACATGTGTTAGGACCACAGATTATATATGGGGATGTATGGAGTGGGAGCAGATTATGATCCACCTTGTATTCACTAATATTTCAAAATAAATTTTATAGATAGTGGGTACCCACTATGGGATTGACAGAAGCATCAAGGGGATAGGTGGATTAACTGGAAGCAAAGTTAAGCATTAGTTAAAGGTGTACAAGAGTGGTTACATGCTGCACTACAGAGATAGAGGTTGTCGTACGTGGGTAGGACAAGGCCATGCACTAGCATTTTCATTGACTCAAGATCAAGCAGGTTTGAGTTGAGATGCCGTCAAATGTTTTCTTGAGGCAGCAAACCTGTGACCTTGGTGTGAGCATTGAGTTATTAATCAAGGATAATAGAAAAAAATTAGAGTCCTGCTCAATAGGACTGGATTTTTCCTTTTCTTTTTCAAAAGAAAATATAGTGAATACAAAAGAAAAAATTACATGGTCAACATGACCCAGTCAACGTGTTTTGACTGCACTAAGCAGTCTTACTCATGACTGTGAGGCCAGGGCGAGGGTAATGTCTGAGCCAGGAGGATGAGCATATAGCAACTGGGTGAGTTGGAATCAAGTTTCTATTATAGCCAATAAGCAACTTTGATATGTATGGTGGGAGAAAGGGAAAAAGCAGTTACTTGTCATTCCCAGGCAAGAGGTAGGCAGAGGGGCTGGGGAATCATAGACCGGGAGGAGAAGACCTAGTGTTCAGTCTAGAACCTGTGCACCAAAATCTATTTACGAGACTTTAAATGGTGATTAAATAAGAACAAAGCAGATTTCTTCATGAAAGGTATCCATTTAATAACTATTACTGCACAATTACAGCCATGTCTTTACTCTACCTTATGCGATTGTGCTAACAAGTTCTCCTTAAGTGTCCTTTTAAAAAGCATAGTATTGCTGGCTTTGTCTCCCAAAACCAGATACTACTGCTTTGAGTGAAAATGCCACTCTTAATATGTCCAGGAGCTATTCTGGAACTACTGCACTGTAAACTATTCACACTTTAAACAGGCATTTCCAGCATTCTGCTTCATTTTAATCATTTTTCTCCCAATTTTTTATAGTCCAACAGCTTGTCTTCCTAGAACTAACTGATATGCCCAGAGGCAATACAGCTCATCCTGGGGAAAAATAGACCCTGGTATGACTGGCACTGAAAAAGTAAAAAAAAAAAAAAAAAGTTATTGCTCTTGGAAAAGTGAAAATAAAACAAAAGTAAGAGGGGAAGGGTTGTCAGAAAAGGCAAGGTTTGTTGCCCTTTGTTTTTTGTATAGTAGGTGGTGTCCATATTTGCTAACTATTGTTGTGTGCTTCCCAGCGAATGGATCTAGATCGGCGCAGAGAGGATGCCCGAAATCCAAATCGTAAGCCTCGTTTAATGGAAGAAGATGACCTTCCCTCCTGGATCATTAAAGATGATGCTGAAGTTGAGCGACTGACTTGTGAGGAGGAAGAAGAAAAAATATTTGGCAGAGGGTCACGTCAGCGTCGGGATGTGGATTATAGTGATGCACTGACAGATAAACAGTGGCTTAGGGTAAGTTTCTGTTTAACTATAATCAAAATGTTAATTATACCGATTTTATAGTTCTATTCTCTGGTTAAAAATGCCAACTGTCAGAACACTTCGTTACGTTTCTGAATCCCCATCATTTTTTTTTTAAGATTCTGATGGATAAACTGGCAATCTGCTCCTTTTTTAGTAAATGGAGTCCGTGGAGCCTCGATTAAGAGTCTCAAACATGGGACTAGCTATATATCCCTCCAGGGAAGGACCTAGCCCTGGGGTGGAATCCTTGCGGAGACCACCATAACCACCATATTAAGTGGTCCTTTTAGTCAATATCCCACTCAGTTACCAGTTAAAAATATGACAAGGGAATTAACAGAGCCAGGTATCCATCCACAGACAGCTGTTTCGGGGTATTGCCCCTCATCAGTGTGGAGTAGGATTCTGGCTAGGTGGGAGCAATGCCTGGTAATGCCTTTTTTAGTAAAGACTTTGATTATTTTGTATGTAAATTCCCTAGTTTGCCATCATTTACAAATGTAGACTTGTCTGCTTTTACTAGTCAAACATATGCTCTACATAATATGTGAGCTTTGTGAGTACCGTGAAGGCAGTCTTTAAGTGCACACCTTGAGTATTTGGTGAGTCTTTATTTCAATATTTGTAGCCAAATCCAGGAGTGTGTAATAAATCCAGTAGTGATGTCTTTCTATTCTGCTTTGCCTCTATTGTCCCACTCCTGGTTTTGGCTTCCAAATACTGAGGTAAAAAGCTCACCAAATACTCAACATGTGCATGTGGCCGAAGGGGGAATTTCCATAGTCCCTGTGCACTAGGCACATTTTTATTTATGTAGATTTAGTGACTGCATCAAAATCTGCATGTCTATCCTGAAGCCAAAGTCTATGACCGTTCAGAAGTGATGTGCCCACGTTGCTTTTTTTTTTTTCCCTTGCAGATTTGGTTCAGATTTTGGTACAGAAAAAAGAAAACTGCACCAAATCTGCAAGGGAAAGAAAAGCATTGTGGGCACATCACTTCTAAACTCGCAGACTTTGCTGTCTTCAGGTCAGACATGCAGGTTTTAATGCAGATTCTCAAAATTTGCATAAATGAGTATCAAACAACTCTCCGTGGGCACAGGGCCTAAGACTACACACTGCGAGGCACCTCTTTTTAAACTAAACTAACCTGCAATTTTACACTTGTATGCCACCATACATACAGTTCCTTGAAAAAGTATTCCTACCCCTTGAACTTTTCCACATGTTTTCACGTTACATTCACAGACTTGCATGTATTTATTGGGATTTTGTTGATGTGCATCTGTATACAGCGCCCCCAAGTCAATACTTTGTAGGACCACCTTTGCTGCAATTTCTGCTGCAAGTCTTTTCTGTTATGTCTCTGCTAGCTTTATTCAGATAGACACTGACATTTTTGTTCATTTTTCTTTGCAAAAGAGCTCTAGCTCAGTGAGATTGTATAGAGACAGTCTGTATATAACAACTTTAATGTCTTGCCACAGATTCTTAATGAAATTTAGGTCTGGACTGTGACTGAGCCATTTACACACATGAATATGTTGTGATTTAAACAATTCCATTGTAGATCCGGCAGAATGTTAAAGGTCCTTGTTCTGCTGGAAGGAGAACCTACATTCCAGCCTTTAGTCTTTTCCAGGTTCCCATCAACTCTCACCAGCTTCCCTGACCCAGCTGTAAAAAAAGCCTCCCCACTGCATGATGCTGCCACCACTGTGTTTGATGGGAATGGGGTTTTATTTTGAGGGTGTAGTGTTTGTTTTTCACTTAGCTCAAAAAGTTTAGCTTTGATCTCGTGATTACTCCCACATTCAATTTGTATCCCCTACATGCCACGTGGAAGAAGGTGCTCTGGTTAGATGGACACAAGTTAGCAATTTGTTTTTAGCACAAATCTTTGTGTGGTGGAAAACAGCACATTATCCAGAAAACTCCATCCTCACCGTCAAACGTGGTGCTGACAACATCACGTTGTGGGGATGCTTTTCTTCAGCAAAGGACAGGGAAGCTGAATGAGTAAGGCTGGTTTCACACTGCAGTTGTTTCCCTGATCATGTTCGATCTGGTTTGTGTGCCAAATCCAGGAGAGGAACTTGTAGAGAAAGACTGCAATTGAAAAGATTGACACCTGTTCTGAGTTTTGGAGATGCTCCTGGTTTTGACACACAAACCTGATCGAACATGATCAGGGAAAAACTGCAGTGTGAAAACAGCCTAAGGCTGGCTTCACACCACGCCACAATCCGATCCGGGCTGTCAGGGATGAACCTGACCGCCCCGGACCGGCTCGGCACACAGAACTGGACGGCTAATATGCCCTCTGGTCCGGTGTGCAGCCGGACGCAGCTGCCACTGCTGATAATTAAGGCTCGCAGGGAGCTAGCCGCGGTCCTGAAATTACATCAGTGTGCAGCCGCAGGTGTCCGGATCCCAGATCCTCCCGGGAGGATTGAATTTGGGGAGATTTTTCTCCCCGGACACACAAATGGTGCATGCTCCGATTTTGTGTCCGGGGGAAAAATCTGATTCCTCCCGGATTCTCCCGGACACATGGAAACCGGATGCCAGAGAGCTGACATCCAGTTCTATCCGGCCCCATAGGATACTATGGGACCAAAATCCGGTCCGGAGCTGTCCGGTTTACACCACACAGCCCCGGATCAGATTGTGCTGTGGTGTGAAGCCAGCCTTAGTATTATAGAACCTGGAGTATGAATGGCTCAGTCATTAACTGGTAAAATAAAACCAGCCTCTCACTCATACCTTATTGTCATCCCATTTTTTGACAACACCAGATTCTTATTTTGAGCTTCAGATTTCTTGATAAAAAGGTGCACTAAACTTTGCAGATCACAGGCGTGATATTGGATCATTTTGCTCAATTAAAATAAATGGTAGTCTAATATTTTTTCTGCACTTGTTTCATTTGGTTCTGTTTCATTTGGTTCTCGATCTATTTTTAGGACTTTTGTGATCTACTTTACTTTTAGGTGACATTTTTTAAGACACATGGAAAATTAGGAATTGTTCACAAACTTTCAAGCGCTGCTGTGACGCATGAGATGTATCGAGTGGTGTGAATGACTCCCAGATCACAACTCTTCATAATAGACGTACACATTAGATGAGGGGTGCTGATAGGTTTTTGGTTCCAGTGTTACAGTTGTGGCCAAAAGTATTGACACCCCTGCAATTCTGTCAGATAATACTCAGTTTCTTCCTGAAAATGATTGCAATCACAAATTCTTTGGTATTATTATCTTCATTTAATTTGTCTTCAATTAAAAAAAAAAAAAGAGAATGAAGCAAAAAGCAAAACATTGATCATCAATGAGTTTCTTACAATGCTCTGCTGGAATTTTAGACCATTCTTCTTTGGCAAACTGTTCCAGGTCCCTGATATTTGAAGGGTGCCTTCTCCAAACTGCCATTTTTAGATCTCTCCGCAGGTGTTCTATGGGATTCAGGTCTGGTCTCATTGCTGGCCACCTTAGAAGTCTCCAGTGCTTTCTCTCAAAACATTTTCTAGTGCTTTTTGAAGGGTGTTTTGGGTCATTGTCCTGCTGGAAGACCCATGAACTCTGAGGGAGACCCAGCTTTCTCACACTGGGCCCTACATTATGCTGCAAAATTTGTTGGTAGTTTTCAGACTTCATAATGCCACGCACACAGTCAAGCAGTCCAGTGCCAGAGGCAGCAAAGCAACCCCAAAACACCAGGGAATCTCCGCCATGTTTGACTGTAGGGACCATGTTCTTTTCTTTGAATGCCTCTTTTTTTCTCCTGTAAACTCTATGTTGATGCCTTTGCCCAAAATGTCATCTGACCAGAGAACATTCTTCCAAAACGTTTTAGGTTTTCTCAGGTAAGTTTTGGCAAACACCAGCCTGGCTTTTTTATGTCTCTGGGTAAGAAGTGGGGTCTTCCTGGGTATCCTATCATACAGTCCCTTTTCATTCAGACGCTGACGGATAGTACGGGTTGACACTGTTGTAACATCGGACTGCAGGGCAGCTTGAACTTGTTTGGATGTTAGTCGAGCTTCTTTATCCACCATCCGCACAATCTTGCGTTGAAATCTCTCGTCAATTTTTCTTTTCCATCCACATCTAGGGAGCTTAGCCACAGTGCCATGGACTTTAAACTTCTTGATGACACTGCGCACGTAGACACAGGAACATTCAGGTCTTTGGAGATGGACTTGTAGCCTTGAGATTGCTCATCCTTCCTCACAATTTGGTTTCTCAAGTCCTCAGACAGTTCTTTAGTCTTCTTTCTTTTCTCCATGCTCAATGTGGTACACACAAGGACACAGGACAGAGGTTGAGTCAACTTTAATCCATGTCAACTGGCTGCAAGTGTGATTTTAGTTATTGCCAACACCTTTTAGGTGCCACAGGTAAGTTACAGGTGCTGTTAATTACACAAATTATAGAAGCATCACATGATTTTTCTAACAGTGCCAAATTTTGTCCACCCCCTTTTTTATGTTTAGTGTGGAGTTAGATCCAATTTTGCTTTAGGACAATTATTTTTGTGTTTTTTCATTGAAGACAAATTAAATGAAGATAATAATCCAAAGAATTTGTGATTGCAATCATTTTCAGAAGAAACTTGAGTATTATCTGACAGAATTGCAGGGGTGTCAATACTTTTGGCCACAACTGTAAATTGTCTGAATGCATTATCACACCTCGAGGGCCTCACCTATCACAAGATTGGGGTCATGCTGGTATGAGAGAGAACATACATGACTTCTGAAATGGTTCATGCCTCACTGTGTCTACTTCTTTCTGGAGCTTTACTGTTTTCTTATCCTTGCTCCCATTTTGCATGCAACTTCTCATGGCAACTACATGTGTAGAGCCACCAAATACAGACAAGCATGTCCAAGCCCAGTCATTTAAGGGGCTTCACAGAATGGCATCATTTGGCTCCTGAGCTGCAAGTTATGCTTCACGCTAATATACAGTGTAGCTTGTTGGAGCAGCCATTAGTGCTGCCAAAACTGTCTGACAGCAGCCTATCTCTCTGTCCCTATTAAAGTAAACCTTACAAACACAGGTGGCCTAGATCCATACTCAAACACACTATTGAGTGTTTTTGCATGTCCTGCATATGTGGTTTCATGCTGAATCAGCCCCTTTTCTTCATGTCCATTGTAATTGGTGGCATATGACAATATTCTGATATGACAACACTTATACTGCGTACAAATATTATTAATTTTGACTCTGTTTGTTGTTTGTTTGACAATTTTCAGAGAATGGGAGAGCAGCCCAGACAAGTCTTGTAGAAAAAATATTGGCTCCTGTGCCTACATAAAATTAATGGCAATAGAAAGACAAGCCAGTGAATATTTTAGTATATTAAAAATTAAGTAAAATCTTTATACCAACCACTGTCCTTGACATGCTTTGCAGCAATGTCTGTTGTTTTAATGAAATCTGAAATGTGTATGACTACACAGCACAAACGTTTAAGCCGCACACAATGTATAAGAGCCAACAGGTAACCACTCATGGATTATTTTTTATTATTTATTTATATAGCGCTATTAGATTCCATGGCGCTTTACATATGAAGAGGGAGAACACAGACCAATACAGTAAATATAGACAATCAAGTCTTACAGATACAGGAGGGGTGGAGACCCTGTCCACGAGGGCTCACAGTCCACTATGGGGGGGCAGAGGAAACAGTAGGAGGGTAACCACCGATCGTGTGTCAATGCGGTGACCAGGTCTCATTGTAGGCGGTAGGCTTATTGAAAGATATGAGTCTTGAGGTTTCTTTTGAAGTTACCAAGTGTAGGCAGGTGTCTAATGTGTTAGGGGAGAGAGTTCGAGTATGGCGGATGCACAGGAGAAGTCTTGAATGCGGTTGTGAGAAGATGAGATGAGGGGGAAGTAGAGAAGGAGCTCTTGGGAGGATCGTAGGTTGCGTGGAAACAGGAGACCATGTCGGAGGTGTATGGGGGAACAGGTGATGGATGGCTTTGCATGTCATGGCTAGGGTTGTAGCCTCCCTGGCGGTCTGTTTAGGTCTTGAATTTGTTGCTAAAAGCGGGCTACCCGCGTTCGCGGCAGATGCGGTTAAAAAACCGCATCTGCCGCACTTGCCGCATAGCTGCCGCACTTGCGGCGCGGTTGCGGCGCGGTTGCGGTAATCTGCATAGGAACCAACCACCTCGGATGACCCTCATACACTGTTAATATGTGCCCCTGCAGCCTAGTAAACCATTAGCAGCACTGTTTTAGTGTGAAAAGTGGCTGCAGTAGAAGTGAGATAATGATTTTATACACTTACATGCCTGCGTACTTGAGGGCGTCTCCCTGTGTGTGCTGGCACTTGTGGGCTGTGCTCATCATGTCTGATCTCCCCCTCCCTTATGCACGCCCCCTCTCAGCCTGCTATAATGCGTGAGGATGATTGCGTCATAAAGGGGCGGGGTTACCGGGATGTCGCGATTTAGCCCCGCCCCTTTATGACGAGATCAGGCTCACATCACTATAGCAGGCTGAGAGGGGGCGTGCATAAGGGAGGGGGAGATCAGACATGATGAGCACAGCCCACAAGTGCCAGCACACACAGGGAGACGCCCTCAAGTACGCAGGCATGTAAGTGTATAAAATCATTATCTCACTTCTACTGCAGCCACTTTTCACACAAAAGCAGTGCTGCAAATGGTTTACTAGGCTGCAGGGGCACATATTAACAGTGTATGAGGGTCATCCGAGGTGGTTGGTTCCTATGCAGATTACCGCAAGTGCGGCAAGTGCGGCAGATGCGGTTTTCTCACCGCATCTGCCGCGAACGCGGGTAAGCCCGAGCCTGATTCGGGGTTAACGCTTCTGGTAGTGAATGTTAACCCCGAGTCAGGCTCGGGAATAACGCTAGGAAGGTTAAATTGGGGTGCCAGTGAAGGGCTTGGCGGAGGGGGGAGACAGGGAAGTAGCGAGGAGACAGGTGAATTAGTCAAGCAGCGGAGTTTAGGATGGATTGGAGAGGTGCAAGGGAAGTAGCGGGGAGGCCAGTGAGCAGGAGGTTGCAGTAGTCAAGGTGACAGATAACAAAAGCATCAAGAAGAGTTTTAGCAGAGTCGTGATCAAGGAAAGAGTGGATCCGAGAAATGTTTTTGAGCTGGAGTCGGCAGGAAGTGGCGAGGGCTTGGATGTGAGGCTTGAAGGAGAGGGAAGAGTCGAAAGTAACCCCAAAACACTTGGCGTGGGGGACTGGGGGAAAGTGAGCAGTCATTGACGAGGATGGATAGGTCTGGTAGAGGGGAGATCGACTTGGGGGGGAAACGATGAACGCGGTTTTGTCTATGTTCAGCTTGAGGAAGCAAGCAGAGAAGAATAAGATGGCGAACAGGCATTGTGGAGTTTTGGATAGTAGGGTGGTGATGTTGTGCCCACAGAGGTACATCTGGGTGTCGGCAGTGTAGAGATGGTACTGCAGGTCATGGGACTCAATGAGTTGTCCAAGGCCGTGGGTATAAATGGAGAAGAGTAGTGGTCCCAGAACCAAGCACTGGGGGATGCCAACAGATAGGGGGTAGGGTGAGGAGGAGTTGTGGAAGTGGGTGATGCTGAAAGTCCTGTCCGTTAGGTATGAAGAGATCCAGGATAGGGCTATGTCAGTGATGCCGAGAGATTCCAGGATCTGGAGCAGGAGGGAGTGGTCGAAAGCGGCAGATAGGTTAAGGAGGAGGACAGAGTAATGTCGCTTGCTCTTTGTGGTCAGTAGGTCGTTGATGACTTTGGTTAGGGCTGTTTCAGTGGAGTAATGAGGTCGGAAACCGGATTGTAGGCAGTCGAAGAGGGAGCAGGAGGAGAGGTGGGAGGACAGTTCGGAGTGGACGTGTTATTCAAGCAGCTTTGATGCGAAGGGGAGAAAAGATATGGGGCAATAGTTAGAAACAGATGATGGGTTGAGGGAGGGTTTTTTTGAGGATGGGTGTGATCAAAGCATGTTTGAAGGATGAGGGGAAGATGCCGGTGGTTAGTGATAGGTTGAAGAGATGGGTTAGGGCAGGGATGAGGACTGTGGTGAGGTTTAGGATGAGATGGGAGGGGAGTGGGTCGAGGGCACAGGTGGTGAGATGTGACAGAAAGGTGGCGAGTTGATTTTCTGTCATGATGGAAAAGCTGCCTTTGGATGAATTGGTTTGGGCGCTGATGTGGGGGGGGGGGGGCGAGGAACCAGGGGGGCACTGGGTCAAAGCTTTCTCTGATTTTGTCAATCTTCTGTTTGAAGAAGGTGGCAAAGTCATCAGCAGAGATGAGGGGGGAGGGAGGAGGTGCAGGGGGACGGAGTAGGGAGCTGAAGTTTTGAATAATTGTTTGGGGTTGCAGGACAGTACGTTAATTAAAGAAGAGAAGTAGGTTTGTTTTGCGGCGGTGAGTGCATTCTTGAAGTTGGAGAGGGATTGTTTGTACGTGGTGAAGTGCTCCGCGGAATGGGATTTCTTCCATCTCCGCTCGGCTACTCTGGACGCCCGATGTAGTTCTTTAGTGAAGGTGATAAGCCAGGGTTGCCTGTGTGCGCGGGTTTTGGTATGTGTGAGGAGGGCAGCCTGATCGAGGGCTGTAGTTAATGTGTTATAGAGGGTGGCATCAGCGTCAGCATCAAGTGAGGAAGGTAGGTGTGTGAAAGGGAGAACGGACTCAGAGAAGGAGTGGAAGTCAATGAGATTAAGGTTTCTGCGGAGATGATTTAGTTTCCAGAGAGGGGGGAGCATGATGGGGGGGGAGAGGGAAGAGAAAGTTAGTAGGTTATGGTCGGATTGGGGCGGGGGGTGAGTTTGAGAGGTCAGTGAGGGAACAGAGGTGGGAAAAGATAAGGTCAAGCATATGGCCATCCTTATGAGTGGCTGAGAAGGACCATGGAAAGCCCAAAGGAGGTGGTCAATGATGGAGTCTAGAGGCAGCGGGGTGGGGGATGTCGATGACTATATTGAAATTGCCCATGATGATAGTTGGGATCATGGAAGAAAGGAAGTGGAGAAGCCAAGTGGTGAAGTGGGGTAGATCATGGGGAGCAGTAGATGACAGCCAGCTGAAGGTTGCAGGGGGAGAAGATGCCGACAGTGCACCTGAAGGCGGTAGAGGGCGGCGGTGTAATTGGGGTGAAGGAGCAGCTTTTGGACAGGAGTATTCCGACACCTCTGCTGTGGGAGTTGCTGGGGCGGGGTGTGTGAGTCCGCCATAGGAGAGTGTAGCGGGGGAGGCTGTGTCAGAGGGGTAAGCCATGTTTTTGTGATGCCAAGGAGTGAGAGTTTGTTGGGCATGAAGAGGTCGTGGGTGAATGAGAGTTAATTGCATACCGAGTGAGCGTTCCAGAATGCTCCGAATAGGGGGGGTGGGGTGAATGGGTATAAGGTTATGAGGGTTTCGAGAGTTTGTGTTGAGGAGTAGGTATGGGTTAGAGGTGATGTGATGGGGTGGGGGACCAGGATTGGGGGATATGTCACCTGCGAGTAAGAGAAGCAGCAAGAGGGTTAGAAGGTGGGAGCAGGAGAGTTTGTGGTGGGCGTGCTGCCTGGAGACAATGGACTGTGCGTGAAGGAAGAGTTCAGAGGAGGGGGCGAGATGGGCGAGTAGGATGGAGAGGGAGATCACTAATTCCTTAGTGGGCGGAGGGATGAGCTGGGTTAGTAGGAAGTATAGTACAATGGGGGTGAGGGTGAAAAGGAGGGGAAACATTGTAGGTAGCAGCTATGTATGCAGCTCGTAGAGATGAGATACCTCAGGGGTGGGGTGGGGCAGGGAGGGTGTGTGGCCGGGGTTGAGGTGCAGTAGGGTCAGCCAGGGATAATATGCAGCCAGTGATGATGATGATGATGTCTAGCCAAGTCGTGAAATGCAGGCAGGGATGAGATGGAGACAGGGCTAAGGTGCAGTAGGGAAGGAGATGTTTGATGGATACCATCAAAGTTTACCTTGAAGGATTTACTAGCAGCCCCCATCACTCATAATGGCGAACAAAGAGTGACCAATTCAAAGACAGAAATCCAACAGACCCTCTTACAGTCACAGCTGGTACAATAATAGCGAAATATAAATATGAACACAGATGTGACTTTAGCTATTCATGTAGAGCAGGGGTCCCCAACCTTGTAGTTCGGGAGCCTCATGTGGCTCGCTGGCCTGTAATGTGTGGCTTATGGCTGTCTTCCCGCTTGATGCATTTGTATCAGGTCTAGCAAATATCTATGAAGAGCAGGTCTCTAGATGGTGACTTTTGTGTCTAGCCCCAAACATGACCAGATCTGAATGGGGGTATTGTGGGAACCCCTGCACCTTGGTATACTGCCTGTATGATTTCTGTGGAAAAGCTTTGGCTGTTATATTGTTAAGGGGAGCTCTGCGGGTCACTACTAGTAGGGGGGCAGAAGCTGGATGTGGCTCACAAGATCAGAAAGGTTGGGGATCTCTGCTGTAGAGGCATATATTGAATGTATTCTTCTGGCATCACATTTCTCAAGAAATCTTGTAGTCTATCTCCTGCACGTGTACAGTAGAAGGCATTTTGTCAGTTTGTTCACCTGTCATTTACTTTAGGTATGTATGACCATGGTAGAATTAAACCACTACTCCCAACTGGTTATAAACACGTGCTTTGGGGTTTTATTGCAAATGGCTATTTTGAAAAAGTGGTCTCAACAAAAATTTTATCTTTTATTCCCCCCCCAAACCCTTACTATATGTGTATACTGCATAGTGTAGTTGTATTGAAATAATTACTGATTGCCATCCTTCACGGTCTCCAGGTCTGCTACAGTTCTCTTGAGTCCCAGGATGAACTGTGACTAGTTGGATCACACGGGGGTTTGTGTGGACCTGACTTCTCCTTTACACTGTAATCCTATGAAACATTGTTCTGTGTCTCCTAGACTTGCATTGTAAAATCCACTTCCAGCCCACAACTAAGCCCAAATGCAAGCTGTCTAGTTAGTGGAAATCACAAGACATGGAATGCATTGGATCGCAGATATTATTAAGGTATCATTATATTCAACTTTGTTACCTGCATGCCCATATAGACGAATTAGGAGGGTAATCCTAGTGACAGATTCAGTTTAATATCTGGTTAATGCAGCTGTTTTGTATGTAAGTACAGCAGTCTCCTCAGGTCTAACAGATATATTTTATAATGTATTTAGTTGCCATTGTGAAATCTATTGAAAGATCTACTTTACAGCGGTTGTCTTTATATGACTTTCAAGGGAAACAGTGAAGTTATAGTACATGTTACGCCTGTTCAGGACCCATGGCTGCCAATATTGTATTTACTCAGGAGTTAGTTTCTACAATAAATTACAACTTGTGGTGAACTGTGGTGACCAGGTGTCCTGTGGCGATCATAGGTCAGCACATGTGGGCATAGTATGGATCTGAAACCCGCCACCTAAGAACTATAGGTGAGTTTAAATGAGTAGAGTGGATGTATGCTCTCCCATATGAAAGCTAATGCTACCCCATAGCTAGGTGTGTGATATAACTCACTAGGTTCCACATTGAATCCATGTGTTACAGACTGATTGTGGTACCATCCTTGGATTTCTTCACCAATAACTTCTTGTATCGTGTTTATGTGTATGAGCTATAAAGTTGTAATTTATTGTTGAAACTAAAACTCCTGAGTGGGTTTCACTTATTTCTATAAGTAATTTCAGTGTTCCAAAAAAAAAAACTATCAATGTAGAAGTGAACTAGTCATGAATTAATCATGAGGCTGATACATATATGTTGGTGGTTGTGTTGTTTGAACAAATTATCAATATTGTATTTCTCCAGCTGTAGAAATGAAGGAGAATTTTAGTCATTCATTTATTTCCTATATTTATACAATGTCCTAACTTATTAGCTGAATTAGTGCATTTTTACAATCCTCATTGTTGGGATACTACTAATTGACATGGGCTGGTAAATGATCAATCTAGGATGCCATAATGCCAGGTACCATGGTGGTATGTGACCCCGTGAGCCTTTACTGGTGAGATATTCAGCTTTGTGCATTCATATGGTAAATCTGCATCAATGTTATTGAAATATGAATATTTCTTTGTAGTACATGTTTACTAGGATGAATCTTGATTGTACAGTGGTTTAGATGTTCCTTTTTCACCTATTGGTTATATTTCTTGTGTTGCTATGGTAACACCCCCAAATCTTGGTGTGTCGGGCTGGATGTACATGTAGCGATGGATTATTGTTGTGTGACCTGCAGTAATGTGATTTTTTTTTTTTCCTCTGCCAGAGGATATAAACTGTGATCATTTGGGAAATAGAATTATTTAGATGTCACATGAGCAATTCTTCATGTAAAAGGTGCAAGAAGCAGGTTGTCTAGATGATGCAAATTACCTGAACATCTGTGTGTCTGAGATTAAGATCTGCTCCATGGATGTGTTCTGCATTGTGTGCAGGCAGTCTGGTTCCTGTGCTAATGACTGAAAAGGGCTGGTATCCCCAAGTGCAGCCCCGTCTGATCATGGCAGATTTCTAGAATCCTCTGAAACTGGCCTTTCTGTAAATGACCAATGAATTCCCCAGCACAGTATGGTAAAAAGAAAAACCTACTGTGATTAAAAAAAAAAAATTATATATAAAAAAAAAATCTTAATGATGTGAGCTGTCCAACTGACCTGTATATATGTAATATGTGCATCACACCTTGTACACCAGGTTTGTGTGGCTTTGTATGTGTATGAGGCCACCAGAGTGGACGCCGAGCCCATACCAGTCTGCTAGGGGTTAAGCTGTTTCCGTTCACTCCTTGTGCCTCCCTTTCCATTCACCTCACTAAATTGAGAAGCTGATCAGCAGGAGAGGCGTCACCGTGCCTGAATAAGGTCTCACTGCAGCACGTCACCAATCAGAAATGTGGGATTTGTCTTTGTGATTTATAATTGCCATGCTGAAGATTTGGATGGGCATTCTCTTTTCTTTCTGTTTTGTTTCATGGCACCCCTAATCACTGAAAGTCTAGCCTTGTATAGTAAGTTGTCCAGTTGTCTGTATTGTATACATAAATGATCTCCTCTCATGCAGCGCGGCTGCAGCCGTTGCCATTTTTCTGCTCCTTTAGCATACAATGAAAGCATGCTATTTAATTTAAAGAGACGATCTCACAGCAGCAGCTCTACCATTATTAATGAATGGCCCGGACATTGCAGTGATCTGACAGGTTCTTATTTGTCCAGCTTTCTATGCAGATAGGTGACTGATGAACATTTAACTTTGTAGTAATTCCTGATGAGCCCCTCATATTATCAATATCTCAGAATACAGCCTAAAATCATGTATCTGAGATGGAGATTGGCTAATGACCATTGTGTTATTGTCTCCGGCATACCATGTAGACTCTACGGTCACTGATTATTATTATTATACCTTGTATATCGACATTTAATGTGCACACAAGCTCATATACAATAATGTGATCTTTTTAGGGGAGGGGGTTAGAGGGAAGAAGATATCGATTCTTCTTAGGCTCATACACCCGTATTTTCCAATATTCACCTGTCTGGTTTACCTTTCGGTCCGTCCCTCATTTGTTTCCATCATGAATAGTCTAAAGGAACGCTTGCCCTCGATGATAATCTCCAGCTTGTGCCTGGAATAATAAGGGTAAATATGATAAGCAGTTGTCAATACTAAAGCATTACTGTCGGAAGGAGGCTTCAGGCCTTGTGCAGGGTGGAATGAAACAGCAGATTTCCATCTCGCAGTCCAGTGTTACATATTCGGTAAAATAAAATTACTTGTATATGAAAACATAGCCTTTCCCCGGCTCCCTCTCTTTTTTTTTTTTTTTTTTTTTCTCCTGATCAGCTGATGAAGAGACTAGCAGCTCGCTGCTTTGCTGGCTTGTTAATTTTGTCCCCACTAACAGTGATTTCCGATAGCCGGCCTGCTGATAGTGGTAAGGTAAATATCTCTTTTCCTTGTCGTCTTGAAGATTGGCTAGAACTTATATACCAGGCATGTGTAGCTGTGTAAAGCGGCTGTTCTTCGTGCTTCTGTTCATCTGAGTGCTTAAAGAAAGCAATAGCATTAACTGTTGCCTGCCTTGTCTGCTGCATTTTAGCCATCCAGTGCATGCTAGATAGTCTGCCTTCTAATTGTCTGCTAGCTGCGGTATGATGGGTACTGCTGTTTTACTCTATAAATATTAATGCTCCTGGGTTTCTTTATCTGGTTCATTTTTCTTTCTTGTTTCTGTAAATCGCCAGGTTTTTGAGCGTCCTTCATGGTGATTGTGTCTGAACGCTACAAGCATGATGGAAATTGACTTTTGATTATTAAGGCCTAGTCTGGAGCTGTCCCTTAGGATTTTCTTGCTCCTATTTGTACGGTGGGCTTGGGGTATTTGAAAGGATCCGTAGAAAACGGATGTGTGAATCCCTTTGGCATACGCACCTGCCAGGTTGAAGGTTTTTCTTTTCTGTTTTTGTTCTTCTCCTCTGAATGGGATTCTAATGACGTGAGTGTGTTTATTTGTGCTGCCTGTAAATATTGCCCATGGTTGATACGGCGGAAAGTGAAGGTAATTGCCATTTGATTAGATTTCTTTTCAGCTGTAGACGACAACATTTAGATGCATAACAAGTGTATAATGTTCCTCCAGATGTGCTAGGGGTGTACTTTACAACTCGCTGTGTGCCGTGTGGATGTAGAAATGTCAATGTGTTTAGTGTATGCATCACAGGAAGCCAATGTAAGGTGGACTCCCTCGGTCAGGATGAGTTCCAAAGTTAGGCATCATCCATGGTTGTGAGCCCATTGTTCTGGCTCACGGGTTATTATTCAATCTCTGCATTCTGTGCAATTTCTCAACATCATTATTGTTTCCTATTGTTATTTTTACCAATAAAAAAACCCTTAGCATTTATAATGAGAGTTTGAGCTGCATGGATTGAATTAACCTGCTCTTGATTTAGTGGATAACAGTTTCATTATTCGAGACCATCCTAATGTTTTGCCTATTACCCAAGGTACAGCACCCTTAAAGTATAACTGCACTTTACAAAAACCTTTCTCATCTTATTGTGACAGTGTAAAGCTTTGGTGCAGTAGTTGCTGAGATCCCACCTGTCGCAGCAACAAGTGTATAGTGGTGTACCACTTCTACTGAACATCATTCTTTCTGCTTAAATGAAGTTTTCATAAACTTTCTATTGAACCTGTCAATAGCCAATCCTGCCTAGACGAGTTAAGTACAACAGAGGGGTATCTCTGCACCTAGATCCAAACCCCTTTTACTTTGTCAGTTTTACACATTGCGTATTTGGTGAGTTTTTTTACCTCGGTATTTGTCGCTAAAACCAGGAGTGGAACAATCACAGGAAAAGTATAATGTTAACACGTCACCACTTCTGGATTTATCACCCACTCCTGGTTATGGCTTGCAAATACTGAGGTAAAACGGATCAAACACTCGATGTGCACATGGCCTTGACAGAAGTTTGTTTTTTTTCTTCACCACATTGGTGACAAACCAGTAAGGGTGCGTTAGGTCACACACTGGATTTTTGGTGCACATTTGAATAGGGTTTATAGCCTGTGTAGTAGCAAAGAAAATTAATTTGCAGAATACAGCATAACGCAGGAAGACCTGACGTCAGAATCTGCACATAACTTTACCACAATGTGTGAATGAAGTTTTAAACTTCACTTGTGTTGCACTGTAGTTCTCTGTAGCCTTTCCATGCACCAAGTTCACACCATGTGAACATGCCATAGCAGCAGCCATTACCTTTTCTATAGACCCTGGATATAATGTACATTTGCAATATGCAATGTTGGGGTATTAGTACAGATTTCTATACTATTCTGAACTTGAAGACCTAGGGCTTTTAAACCCCTTCATGGCCTACGCCGCACATGTATGTCATAGGTCACCTCCCACAATTGGATGTGAGCTCACGCTGTGAGCTTGCATCCTGCCCTGCACATCTCCTCTGACCTCATCAGCTGAGATGTGTATCCAACAGCGCCAATCAGATCAGTGATACAGTCAGCGCTGTTAACCCTTGAATGACAGCACGATCCAAAGCACCAGGTGGGGATCGCAGGATCCATGAAGTGATTATGGGACCTGCATCTTGTTACCTGGACAGTCTGGGGTCCTGTGATGACCCCGGAAGCTGTCCTGAATCACTTCTGCTGGTGATGACTCAGTGACACCACTAGCAGGGAGTGATCACTTCCACTTGTCTTTAGATGGGCAGCAGCTCATCTAAAGGCAGAACAAGTGATCGGTGTGTATAGCACTGAGGCCCTCTGGTGGCCAGTGTAAAATATTTAAAAAAATAATTAAATTTAAGTTTTTAAATGTATGAATAAAAAACAAGTTCAAATCACCCCCCTTTTGCGCAATGGAAAATTAAACTCTTAAAAAAATACACAGATTTGATTTTGCCGCATTCAGAAATGCCCATCTATCAAAATATAAAAATCAATTAATCAGATCCGTAAACTTCGTAACGAAAAAAAATCCAAACGCCAAAATTACGTTTTTTGGTCGCCACAACTTTGCAATAATGGACGATCGAAACATCGCATCTACCCAAAAATGGTATCCTTAGAAACATCAGCTCAAGACACAAAAAAAATCAGCCATCTAACAGCCCCAGATCCCGAAAAATGAGAACGCTACAGGTCATGGATAATCCAAAAGCGCAAATCTTTTTCTTTAAACACTTCAGAATTTTTTTTTTCACCACTTAGATAACAGTAAAAGTATACATGTTTGACATCTATGAACTCGTACCGATCCGAGGCATTATACTAATGTCAGTTTTACCATATCGTGAACATGGGGAATTAAAAATCCCAAAACAAACGTGTAATTGCAATTTCACCACTTGAAATAGTTTTCTCATTTTCCTGTACACTATATGGTAAAATAAATTAATTAATCTGAAAGTACAACTCGTCCCGTAAAAAACAAGTCCTTATATTTCTGCTTGATGGAAAAATAAAAGTTATGTCTCTTGGAAGAAGGGGAGGGAAAAAAGAAAAACGGAAAATTGCTGGGGATGAAGTGGTTAATGATTGTGATCTAGCTTTTACTGGCCATTATTTTATTTTTAGTGTTAAGAGCTGCTTATTTATCAGGTTGATGTATGCATAACATAGCTCTTCTGTATTTATTTACCATAGCTTAATAGCATTTATAATATTTTATTATGACGTTTCACCTTCTTTTTAGAAATCTGAAAACCCACAGCTGTGAGTTACTATAATCCATTGAGAATGAGAAGGGTACCACTCTTTATCCATTATGATATTAAGTTCCTTCACATGTTGAAAGTTCGAAAGCACTTGAGGGCACACTCACTAAAAATGATACAAATAGATGAGACTAATTAAAAAAAATCTTCAAAATGATTCCTGTGTGGACTAGATGTAATAGTATCTGTGGTCTAACCCTTAGCCTCTTCTTTTATGCTTAATATGCCTGTAAATTGGTTTAATTTAAGAATTTATTACCCCATGTCAAACCTGAAATTAAAAAAAAATATATACGGTACATCTATTTTCATTTTGTGTTATCAGGCTATCGAGGACGGAAATTTGGAGGAGATGGAAGAGGAAGTTCGGCTGAAAAAGCGCAAGCGGCGAAGAAATGTAGACAAAGAGGTTGTTGTAAAAGATGATGGAGAAAAACGAGAGAAAAAAAGAAGAGGACGTCCTCCAGCTGAAAAGTTGTCACCAAACCCACCTAAGCTTACTAAACAGATGAATGCTATAGTAGACACTGTAATAAACTACAAGGACAGGTAAGCATATAGTGACTCAGTTTCAAATGCTTGATTTTACTCCATGATAATTTGGTTCACGTTATGGACTAAAGGCCCAATTTATCAAGACCGGCATTGTTCACGCAGGCCTTGATGAGATGTGCTGGAGTTAGACACTACTGATTCTTGAAGGAGCTGGACGAAAATGTTGTGAAGGCCCCAAAAGTCTCATCATTTTATTGCAGCCACAAGTTGCCCCAAAATTGTGTCATGTCAAAGCTTTTTTGAGCCCGAATACTGGTGTGAAAGCTTGGATGAATTAGGCCCTAACATTAGGCCCTAACATTTTCCTGTAGTTCTTGCAAGTCTTCAGAAGTTTTTCTCGATTAGGTGTTGTGCTTATCATGTATAATATATACTGTAAATGTTGTATAATTTATTTCACTTTGTGTTTTTGTCTGTTGCTTAACCCCTCAATAATCACCAATACACCTTTTTACTGAAATCCCATGCCCACTGTGCTTCTTTCCTCCACAGGGTCAACTCACATGCATTTAGGCTTTCAGGGCCACCACTTGTCCGCAGCATGTCAGTTTATGTCTGCAGAGTCACAAGCGATCTCAGCTGGTGAATGCAGTGAAAAGCTGTCGTGCCTCGAACACAGATCGTAGGCACAGGGCGGCTGTGTTCAGCCGTGGAGATGGCCGGTATTCCTGCAGGAGAGGAGACACTGCATCCAGGACAGTGTCTCCTGATCATCTACACACAGCCTAACAGAAAGGTGAAAATATAGCAACTATCAGCTATATACTACATATAGCTCACACCCTTCTGCATCAGCCACAATCTGTGTTGACCACCAACCATTTCTCTTTGATTCCCACTAGATGCTGCTGTCAATAGTGACAGTGGCATCTAGATGGTCGGCAGCGCGTGCGGGTTTCCTCTTTAACCCCATTATCACAAAGCACTCACTGATCTCTTACTCGAGGCTCCACGGACTCCATTTGCATATTCAAATTTCCAGGGGGAATACATCATGGATTTCACTGTGTTTGAGCGCTTTAGCCGGCTGCCCGCAGTGTTTTCCTTGACTGGTCTCCCTGAGATCAGTGAGTACTTTGTGGTGATGGTCTACCAGGAATTGCTCCCACCTAGCCAGAATCCTACTCCACACTGATGAGGGGCAAAAGCCCAAAACAGCTGTCTGTGGATGGATACCTGGCTCTGTTAATTCCCTTGTCATATCCTTAACTGGTAACTGAGTGGGATATTGACTAAAAGGGCCACTTAATATGGTGGTTATGGTGTCTCCGCAAGGATTCCACCCCAGGGGTAGGTCCTTCCCTGGAGGGATATATAGCTAGTCCCATGTTTGAGACTCTTAATCGAGGCTCCACGGACTCCATTTGCATCTTTAACCCCATTGGCACCTTGAAATTGCAATTGTGTGGTCCTGATTGTTGCCATGGCTATAGTAGCCTGTTCAGGTATTGGCATCGTTTTACTGTTAAAAATATTATTTTTGTTTATATTTTTCCTCTATAAGCTATTTCCTGAAAAGAATTTAAATGGTTAACAAACCACCTAACAGCAGTCTTTAATATTTTGAGGGGTGCTGTTTTAAAATGGTATAATTGTTGGGAGTTTATTCAATATTTAGATCCCCCAGTGTCACTTCAAAACTGCATTGATCTATCAGAAAATACCATTTGTGACTTTCCTTAAAAAAATAAATAATTAAAAACTGCTGTTAGTTGAAAATTATCTAATATTCTAACAAGATAAGAAAAGACATTTGACAAATGGTGCTAATGTAAAGTAAACATATGATATTCATTTACTATTTTAAGTCGGGGAGGGTAAGAAATTGTTTCTCTGTCTGTGTCCCCCAAAAACAGCAAAAAATCAGCACAAACGGATGATGCGTTGTGATGCTTTTTTGCAAAGATAGGATTAGTTTTTTGTGCAGAAACTGCACCAATCATGGATCAACAAAAAACAGAGTACAAACACTCTGCCTGAATTCGGCCTAAGAGGTCCAGGTACAGAATTAAACTCTACAAACTGTGCAAGACTATACTTGGGGTACACTACTGATTTTGAATTTGAAGGGAAGGACACCCGGATTCAACCCCCTGAATAACCCCCTGTCCTGGGAGTGAGTGTGGGATTTCATACTCATTGCTGGATCAGGATTATCGCCTGTATGTTGATAATTTTTACACCAGTATCCCACTGTCAAAATTCCCCTTTGCCAGAGTAACCGCAGCTTGTGGTACTGTGTGGAAAAACTATAGGCACCTCCCTAAGATTCTAATTTGGCAACTGCTCGGAAAGAGTGAGAGCAGAGCCCAATATGTCAACAACCTGCTTGTGGTTAAGTACAAGGGTAAGCGGGAAGTCCTTTTCATCCATGGTGATGGCAGAACACCCGCAGCTATTCGAGGTACATTGGGGACATTGATCTCACTGATCAAGTCCTCCAGCCTTGCCTTGCGAAAGGCCAAGATATGGTATAAGAAGCTGGCCATGCACGTCGTACAAATGTACTATACAATACTTTCATGCGTTCTTGGTGTGCAGGCCAGACTGGCACATTCCTTCATTTCCAAGTGATAGTAATCAAGGCCATGATGTTTAGAAGTCAGCTAAGGAGCAGGGCCCCAATATCTCTGGAACTGATGGTGCCTGTATAGTACCAGGGTTTCATTTCCTAACAGAGATCCCTCAGACGGTTAAAAAAGGAAGGTCACAAAAAAAATGCCTTGTGTTACAGGAAAGGAATAAGGATATCATTTGGCAATGCGACACCTTCTCCGACCAACCTGGCGCATCTGTATAAAACAATATTTCCAAGACTACCACACATCCATCAATTAGGTGATATACTTTGGCACTCAAATGAAATAAAAAATAAATGCTTGTGGTTGTATTTATTTTGGTGAGATATTGAGAGAATACAGTCCACAAATTGTCATAATTTTTGACTCGTGCAGAAGTCTTTATTAAAAGGTACTGTATCTAATCGATTTAGGTATAGACATGGAAAGAGTGTGTGTAATACAACAGAGATGAGTCCTTAAATAACAACTTAATGTTATATGCTATAGAGGGAAATGACTTAAGGTCAGTAAAAAAAAAAAGACATCTTTGCAGTGTATTGAAAAAGTTAAATCCCTTGGGATTTATCCTCAATTTGGAAAAGGTAGGCAGGCAGCCTGGGAGAATAATAAGGTTGGCTGGAGGAGAGGTACAAAAACTACTAGAAAAAAGCAGCATCAGAAAAACTTACCATCGATGGCAAAAACAAAAACCAACAATGCACTTGCAGGATGCAGTCAGACCCCACTATGTGAAGCAAGCCCAGGTGCAGGCTGATAAATCGCCTCAACCTACAACAAGGTGTGGGAGGCGACTTGCCATGCATACAATGGGCCTACATAGAGCACCATACAGACTGATACATATGATGCAGAGTGTCTGAAAGCTACCCAACTGCTCTGCTGCCTGAGCAAATGAGACCGCACAGTACGATGCTTCTGCACCACTGGATGAATAGCGCACCATGGGGCCCAACTGCACCCTGAATTAAAAAAAAGTTTTTTATATGATGAACAAAAAAACTTTTATAAATGGGATATTGGTTCATGTATTGGCCAAGACACTTAAGCTCACGATCCTCGTCACAGATTCCCATGCTCATGAGTCCTAACATGCATCCTGCAAGTGCATTGTTGGTTTTTGTTTTTGGCACCCATGGTAAGTGGAGGAGAGAGAGTCCTCAAAAAGCTGTATATATAGCAACCTAATCGCTATATTGTAGGGCTAGCCTGTCCACAAGGATGAAAAGGAATGGCTGAAATGAAGGCCAGGTAAATCCTGTGAAGCACTACATGTGGAGGACTATAGTATGATGGAAGCTTTGGACAGGGAAGGGTCCCTGTGTGCTAAAGATGCTGGGGTGCTATGCCATGTGTATTGAAAAAAAAAAAGCATTTATTTTTTCTTTAATTTGAGAGTCAAAGTATCTCAACAAATTAGTACACTACTTCTGAGCAACATGTGTTAGTGAGTCAATCATCCTATATCTCTAACACACATCCATGTCCTACTAAATTTATTTCTATAGAATTCACATGTTAACCTGACATACTCTACAAAACTCAGATACCAACCTGACATACTCTACACAACTAACAAATGCCAGCCTGATGTATTTTTACACAACTCAGTTGTCACCACATTCCTAACAGTCACATACCAGGAAACCCTAGATCAATTCCATTACATGGTCACTGGGATAGGGGGGGGGGGAGTGGTGGTCTACTATTTTGGCACTTTAAGGGATCTGTAAACATGCCATGATGCCCGCAGGCTATTCCATCAAGGTCTGCACTCCTAAATGTCACACCTTCGTTTTGGAGCTCTGCAGTGTGTTTAAACAGTAGTACTCAGGAGAAATTGCACAAGAAGTGTAGTTTAGGACTCCCATTTTCTCTTGCTACCCTAGTGAAAATATTTTGGGGCTTAAGCAACATTGGGGCAAAAAACTATTTGTTTGATTTTCACTACTCAAAGTTCTACAATTAAGTACACATCTAGAAAAGTTCCTTAAAGTGTAAAGGTTCCAAAATGGGGTCACTTGTGGGTGGTATCCACTGTTTTGGCACATCAGGGGCTCTGCAAATGCAACATGGAATCTGATAATTCCAGTCAATTTTGCATTCAAAAAGTGAAATGGCGCCGCTTACGCACTGGTTTTCCACCATATACGGGGTATTGGTGAACTCAGGAGAATATGCCTAACAAATTTTGGGGTCCATTTTTTCCTGTCACCCTTGGGAAAATGTAAAATATGGCAAGTATGTAACTTTTTCAGGAAAAAGTAAATTGTGTTTTTTTCTTCCACATTGCTTTAGTTCGTGTGAAGCATGTGAAGGCTTAATACATATCTTGAATGTGGTTTTGGGTTGTTGAGGGTGTAGTTTTTAGAATGGTGTTACTTTTGGGTATTTTCTGTCACATAGGCCCCTCAAAGTCACTTCATATGTGATGTGGTCCTTTAAAAAAAAAAAAAAAAAAATGGTTTTATACATTTTGCTGGTGAAATTAGAAATTGCTGATGTATCTTGAACTCTTAACTTCCTAACAAAAAAATTAGTTTAAAAAATGGTGATGATGTAAAGTAGACACATGGGAAATGTTTAACCTAAAATTTGTCCAAAAAGAATCCCCCACTTTCCCTAAATCAGGATACGTTGAAGATTTAGACCGAAAAAGATCCAGACTCATGAATTAATGCTAATAGTTTATTGAAAAAGTAATATACGGTAAGTTACATAGTAAAAAATCACCACGTGACAAACAGGAAACCAGCTGTATGAAACAGCAGAGGAACAGTAAATTAGAGACACAAAAGAACCTGTCGGGGAAGATCCTGAATAATTCAACTGGCACACTAAATGAGTATAATGTGGGGTATTTTACTCTACAAAAATTTGGGTCTAGAAACTAGATTAAACCTAGGTATAGATACTCAAATTTAGAGCAAATATACAGAGATATTTAGTGCTTTAGTTCCTGCTATATCATGTGCAACATAACACCATTACCATAATAACATTATATAATGCTCCTAGACTTCTCAAAGTTACTGTATATAACATGTAACTATAGCCCCACAAAAACACAATTGTATAGGTGCACACACTAGAAACCCATAAACCTATATGGCATAGATATTCTATCCACTCACAAGTATTAAGATTTAGATATTAGTAGGCATTTGCCTGATACTCAAACATACCTTGTGACATGGTGCACTTAGACTCGTGGGAAGGATCACCCAGCACAGATCCACAGCCCTCGATGCGTTTCTCCGCACAAGACGGCTTCGTCAGGAGGTGTGGCCTGTCCCTGGATGGTGCCCCTTATATATGCCCCCAGATAGATTACCACATGTTGTAGACGCCACGGAGTCCAAAGCACCGCCGCGCACCTGAAGTGACGACTCCGAGCCGTCACCCCGGCAACAGCAAGCGACACCGGAAACAGCGCTATCCACAGCGCATGTAAGAGAAACGCTGCTAGCAGTATCGCATCATTCCCCACAAGCTGAGTAAGTGCATCCAAAGCTATCATGTGCCCACCAACTGTGCCAATAGGGTATATCCTTTAATCAATAGGGAAGTATGACATTTCCAAATAAATGGCAAATGAAGGTTTAGATCATATAATGAATCTTTACATCAGAGGTGCCATAGGTTACTATGATGTACTTATTAGATAGGGAATAACATCCAAATAGATTACTCACTAGATTTCAGCCACCTCTCCTACATTAAACAACTCATATCATATTTCTAATCAACAATAAGATATAAATGAGGTATAGATCAATCAGCCCACATATATAGGGAAATAATCAGATCCCCAACTTATAATTGGGGATGTGGCCGCTCTCCTCTGCCACCGCCTCTCCCCTCCTGTGTTGGCTCTTCTGCCGCCGTCCCTCCTGTCGTTTGTCTGCTCCCGCCCGACGGCGGTGCCTGCTCCTCTCGGCCTCATCTGCATGGTAGAGAAGAGGCTGAGGATGAGCAATGTGATAGCCAGGCACAAAGATCACTATGTGATCGCTGTGCCCTGGCTCTGTGTCACCTGATCTTACCAGAATCATCCAAGATAGGAGTGGTGTCTCTGGTCCGCGCTGCTGCCCGATATAAGTGTTGGCTCCCTGTGTATCTTTTATCTGCTGCTCCTTTATTCCTCCTTTCAACAACGCATTTCGGTGCAAACCTGCACAAACCGTGCAAGGTTTGCGCCAAAACGTGTTGGTGTAAGGAGGAATAAAGGAGCAGCAGATACAAGTGTTTGCTCCCTGTGTATCTTTTATTGGGCAGCAGCGTGGACCAGAGACACCACTCCTATCTTGGATGATTCTGGATCTTTTCCAACGGTGCACGTGGCGGTGTGGGTCCTGCAGCAACTGTCATCTAAGGCATTCAAATCGGTTGTGGGTGAACATAACCGAACCAGGTGAGCAAGGTCCATCTGGGTTCACCATTTTGGTGGTAACGAGTGATGAGGCACAATCTGCGCCTCTGTGTCTCCCTTGTTTTTTTAGAACCTGATCTTACCAAACTCGTCACTCTGGGTCCGGGTAGAAGGAGCGTGCGCTCTCCCTGTGATGATCGCTCCATCATAATGTAATTGTGATGGGCCGATTATCGCCATGGTAACCTGTTGTTGTCATGACAACATCCGGTCACCTGACCTTATCCTCAGAGATCATGTGATCTCTCGGACTTAGGTTTGTTACACTGACAGGTGCACTGTATGGCAGATCATTGCCATACAATGGACCTGTCAGTGTGACCCCAGAGACTACAACAAGAGGGCACTTGATGCTGTGCTGTAGTCTCTGAATGTAGCAGAGGAAATCGAGCATTTTGGGACCATTGTTGTGGACTATGTTGGAGGGTAAGGGTAATAAAGATGGAGTCTGAATTTGTGTTTGTGTGTTTTGTTTTTTTCTTCTAATGAAAAGATTTCTCTGTGTGGAGTGTTTTTTTTTTTTTTTTTTTTTTTTTTTTTTTTTTTTTTAGAATTGACTATAGACTCATAATGGACGGGACTAACATTGACCGAACTGACAAATTATATACAAAGCTGGCATCAACCCATTTATTACCCAGTTTGCCAGCGGCACCATGGCAATTGGAAGAGTTGGGGTACAGTGCCAGAAAATGGCGCTTCAATTAATGTGCCACTTTCTGGGGCAGCTGCAGGCTGCAGTTCGCAGCGTGGGGCACAAAATGCTTGGACCTCTCCATGCTGATGATTCCAGACCCCCAGCTGCCTAGTTGTACCTGGCAGGAAAACAAAATGCAGTACAGATCCACGTCGTTTTTTTTAAAAAAATTTTTTTATTCTTTCTACAAATTAAAAAACAATGTTGTGCTTTGCCGTATTTAGGGTTGCCAGCCAGGTACAACTAGGCAGCTGGGGTGGGTGGCAGCCTATACCTGTGCTGGTAACCAAAAGTACAACAGAGCCCAACATCATTAGCACAAAATCCCCACTAAATACACAACAAATACTCACTGTGTGAAAAGTGCTGAGTATTTTGGAGCTGACACTGAGTTCTATGGGTAGAAAATGCAGCAAAATATGCAGAAAGAATTGACGTGCTGCAGATTTTTCTGCGGGAAAATGTGCGCCATTTCCGTCACGCAAAAATATGCAGCATGGGCGCAACACTGATTATTTCCCATACACTATGCAGGGAGGTGCTGTATTGCAGAATTGTGACAAATACGCAAAGAAAGAAATTGCGGCAAAACCGCAGGAAATTCGAATTCTCGGCGCATAGCCTAAATATTCACCTACCAGGTACCCGATAAAGAACATCATTCCTTCCCTTCTGAGCCCAGCCATGTACCCAAACATTGTTTTCCCACCACATATGGAATATCCGTATACTCAGGAGAAATTGTCCAACATATTTTGGAGTCAGTTTTATCATGTTGCTTGTGTGAAAATGAAAAAATCCTTTTTGTTTGTACAAAAATGTTCTTTTGGCCTCAATATTTTCATTTTCACAGCTCAACGTTATAAAATTGTGTGAAGCACCTGGGGATTGATGGTGCTCGCCACACATCCAAATAAATTCCTTTTTGGTCTAATTTCCAAAATCAGGTCACTTGTGGGGGGTTTCAACTGTTTAGGCACACTGGTGCTCTTGAAACTGGACACAACACCCACAGACCATTCAATCTAAATCTGTGTTTCAAAATGTCACTCTCTCCTTTCAGAGCCCTGCCATGCATCTAAACAGTGGTTTACCACCACGAGGCATCAGCGTAGGAGAAATTGCCCAACAAATCTTAGAATCCACTTATTTTTTGTGAGGGGAAAAAAAAATCCTTTTTCATTTTCACAGCTCAATGTATGAAGCTCCTAGGGGTTCAAAGTGCTCACCATGCATCTAGATAAGTGCCTTGGGAAACTAGTTTCCAAAATGGGGTCACTTGTGGGGAGCTCCACTGTTGAGGCACACAGGGGCTTTCCATATGCTACATGGTGTCTGCTAATGATTCCAGCCAATTTTCTACTTGAAACGTCAAATGTTGCTCCTTCCTTTCTCAGCCCTGCCATGCGCCCAAACAGTGGTTTATGACCACATATCAGGTATCGGTGTACTCAGGAGAAATTGCGCAACAAATTTTAGAATCCATTTTATCCTGTTGCCCATGTGAAAATGAAAGAATTGAGGCTAAAAGAACATTTTTTTTATTATCACGGCTCAATGTTATAAAATTTTGTGAAGCACCTGGGTGTTCAAAACACTCACCACATGTCTAGATAAATTATTTGGGGTCTAGATTCCAAAATTGGGTCACTTGTGGGGCTTTCCCCTGTTTAAGCACATCAGGGGCTTTGCAAACACAACATGGTTGTTTAACGATCCCAGCTAATTTTCCCTTCAAAAAGTCAAATGACGCTCCTTCCCTTCCAAGCCTTGCTGTGCGCCCAAACAGTAATTTTCGACCCCAAATTTTAGAGTCCATTTTCTGCCCTTGTGAAAATGCAATATTTGAGGCTAAATAACATTTTTGTTGGAAAAAGTAAAATGTTAATTTTTCATTTCCACGTTGCTTTAACTCCTATGAAGCACCTAAAACGTTAATAAACTTCTTGAATGTGTTTTTGAGTAGCTTGAGGGTGCAGTTTTTGGAATGGTGTCACTTTTGGGTGCTTTTTGTCATGTAGGCCCCTCAAAGTCACTTCAAATGTGATGTGGTCACGAAAAAAAGTGGCTTTGTAAATTTTGTTGGAAATATGAGAAATTGCTGATGAACTTTGAACCCTTATAACTTCCTAACAAAATAAAAATTTGTTTCCAAAATTGTGCTGATGTCAAGTAGACATGTGGGAAATGTTATGTCACAAAAAGTAGTTAATAGATTACTCTGGTTTAACAGTATAAAAAGGAAAAGTTTGAAAAGCAAAAATTATCAACCTAATCTTACCACTAACATATGAAGTCCAGTATGTCACGAGAAAACTGTCAGAATCGCTAGGATCTTTTAAAGCATTCCAAAGTTACCTCATAAATTGACACTGGTCAGAAATGCAAAAAATGGCCTTGTTAGGAAGGTCAAAACAGTCTAGGGGGTGAAGGATGTGGTGAATCGGCCACCGTACCTGGCAGCTCCACAGCGCCTCCCGTTAAACCCAAGTCAGTCAGAGAACTGCCTGAGGATAAAGAAGGGCCGCAGCTGCCCTGTCAGTGCTGGTTTATTATTATGGCACCTCTCAGTGAGTGTGGTATATGCCTTCTGATCCGCGACCAAAAGCACATATAATCTCCTCCACCCCGTCATTGATAGAGACCCTGAATAATCCCAAGCACGAATGCTGCCATCAGTTCCTCGTTTAATATAAGTCTGGTCCGTGATCGGGCTTATATCGAGTCAGAAACCAACCCAGGTAGCGTTAAATGAGCACACGGACGTGGGAATGGTTGAGCAAGATAAAAAGAGCAACTCAAGATTAAATTTATATATTTAATCACTCTATTGGTACACTAGATATATTTACAGTTAAGATGTTACAAATAGTACAGTCAGTTATGCAAATAAAAGGATAAATGGAATACACAGAATTACACACACATGTGATCAGTTACCTTGGTGCTGATGGCACCACAAGGGCGGCGTGATGCCAATCTGTTCCTGGGGTATTCTCTGGCTTTGGTGGAATAATAATGCCTCTTCAGAAGAAATACAAAGATGGGAACAGATGGGCTATTTTTATACGTTAATAGGCCCTCCCCATCTGACACCCTGGGATGTCTCATAACTCCCACTCCTCTGAGTGGAGATATAGATATCCAAAAGTTATTTGCCGTAGCTTGATCTATGAATATCACAGACCGAAGACAGTGCTCTCATATTTTCATATGTTTGGGTACATGGCTGGGCTCGGAAGGGAAGGAGTGATGTTCTTTATCGGGTACCTGGTATATGTGAATATTTAGGCTATGCGCCAACACTGCGCATTTCCTGTGTTTTTGCCGCAATTTTCCCTTTTTTTTTTTTTGCGTATTTGTCACAATTCTGCAATACAGCACCTCCCTGCAAAGTGTATGGATGTTTTCTGGTCATCATAATGGGAGACCCAGACAATGGGGTTTAGGGCACTGCCCTCCGGAGGTCACACTAGGTACTACAAGTTTGTAGACACCGCCCCCTCCGCTTATAAACCCCTACCGCAGGGAACATCCTCAGTTTTAAACTTAGTGTGCTCGGAGGATCACGCTTTGCTTGCACTTCACTGCATTCTCACAGCTTACGTGATGGCGTCTGAAGACAAGGTAAAATGGTTCCGATCGGGACCTGCGACAGCCTCCCCGCTCACCCTTGTGGAACACGCAGGTGGAGGTACCGGAGGGCCTTGGGCCTGGACACTTTGTGTCCTCCCGGTACGCTGTCGCGCTCCTCTCCATCCCTCTCCGGGGGGCTCTGGAGAGTGGGAGATGGGAGCCTTGCACAGCTCCGCTCCGTCCGAGGCCTCCCTAAATGGTGCTTACAGACCGGACTGGAGCCAGCCCAGTCCGAGGCCTCCCTAAATGGTGCTTACACTCCGGACTGGTGCTGAACCCCCGTCCGAGGCCTCCCTAAATGGTGCTTACAGACCGGACCGGCACTGAGGCACTTGGTGTCTCCTGTGTGCCTGGGGGTAGTGTCTGTCACTTTATGTGGCCTGACACTCAGACCGCGCGTTACCCTCGGGTCCGCGGATCTGCGGGTGTACCCTGTGCTGGGGTCACCCTGGCCGACCGCCCTGTGTGTCACAGGGGCTGAGGCCGTGGGCTGCGTATGTTTGTTTGTGCATGCAGTCTGTGTATAGTATTTTACACTATTCCCGCGCTGCGGGCTCCGGCACCTTCATGCTGAGGCTGCTTGGAGGATGGGAAGCAGCCCGTGCGGTGACGTCATCGATGGGCGTGTGTGTGTGTTTCCCGCGTGTTTTCGGCGCCGCCCACAGTTTCACTGTCGGCGGCCATCTTTACCCTCACTTCCCGGTTGGGATCTGTATGCAGCGTGCGCCTGCACTCCAGGGGAGACCGGAAACCGTCGCGGAGGTCACACACACACACCGCTTCCTCATACCGCTTTACTGCGGTCGGTAAGCCACCGGGACTCCCGATTTTGCTGTCTGCAATTTGGCTTATTTTCCCCTACTGCGGCGATGTCCTCAGCTAGGAAGCGTGCTGCTAAGACGGCAGAGACCACCATTACCTGTGCTACATGCAATGGAACACTGGTGGAGGGGTCCTGCAATAACTGCGGACGCCCAGAGGCCCGGACTGACACTGCTGAGTCAGCAGCTCCGGTGCTATACCCTGAGGTTCAGGTGATCTCAGGGCCATGGGAGACTCAGAATAAGATCAATGAATCTCTGTTGTCACAGCTGTCCTCCATGTCGCAATCCCTGGAGGCACTTAATAGGAGGCTGGATAGCCCAGCTACTCCGTCCAGTTACCCCCGGGTGTCTCCCTCTTCTGCTGTGAGACCCCTTAAGCGGGCTCGTCGTGAGGAGTCACCCGAGCTCCAGGCTCTCTCTCAGGAGGAGCGTTCCTCTGATGGTGAGGACGATGATGGGGGTTCAAATTTCGGGTCTGTGTCTATATCTGAACCACCAGACGGGGTGGAGGATCTGGTGTCCTCTATCAACGAGACCTTACGTCTCGTGACACCCCCTGAGGAGGTGACGGTGCACCCGAAGGAGGTCTATCAATGGCTGCGGCCAGAGGCTAGACCAAGTGGCTCCTTCATGGACCACACGAATTTTGGAAGGGTGGTTAGAGCTCCCAGGTTACATCCTGGGCGGCGTTATGTCCGTAAACCCAAGGACAATCGCTTCCCCTTTCCCCAGGAGGTGCTTCAGGAGTGGTCACAGTCCCCGAAGGTGGACGCTTCCATGACCAGGATTGCTGCACGCTCCCTTTTCTCTGCCTCTGATAGCTCCTCGCTGAAGGATGCTACGGATAGACAGGTTGAGCAACTCGCCAAGTCTTCCTATGAGGCTGTGGGGTCTTCCTTTGCCCCTAATTTTGCCACGGTCTGGACCTTGCAAGCGATTACTACGTGCTTGGATGGTATCTCTGACCTGGCAAGATCCAGTCCAGAGATCCTGGCACTTACCGAGAGGGCAAGGGCCTATGCGGACTACGCCAGGACGGCGACTCTGGAAACTGCCACTCGCTCAGCTGTGGTTTCGGCCAATGCTATAGCGATCCGCAGATTGTTGTGGCTGCGTCTTTGGGACTCAGATACCACATCCAAGAAGATTTTGCAGAATCTTCCGTTCGCTGGTGACAGGCTTTTTGGCACCGAACTGGACAAGCTGATAAAGGATTCTGCTGAGTCTAAGATACCGCAGAATAAGCCTAAGCCACGGTATACCGTTAAAAGGAACCCAAAACAGTGGTCCTTTCGTTCCAGCTCGCAGTCATCAGCACCGTCCGCTCGCACGGACCGAGGGGGAAAGCCCGCTTCTCAGTGGCGCTCTAAGAGTCGTCCAAAGAAGCCGGCGGGGACGGCAGCTGCCGCCCCCAAACCCGCCTCTGCATGACTCGCTCTCCCTTCCTACCTCCCCACAGGTGGGGGGCCGCTTGTCTCGCTTTCAGGACAAATGGCTACTCCACGTTCAAGATCAGTGGGTTCGAGACGTGGTCTCGCGAGGTTACAGGATAGAGCTGACGTCAAAACCGATATCCCGATTCCATCGGTCGGTCCCATCGCCAGAAAAGGCTCAAGCTTTTTACTTGGTGTTGGAGGGTCTCCGCAGAGACGGAGTGGTGATACCGGTGCCTCCCGGAGAGAGGTTCAGGGGTTTTTACTCCAACCTCTTTATCGTCCCGAAGAAGGACGGATCCTTCAGCCCGGTACTGGACCTGAAGTTGTTCAACCATCACGTGTTGGTTCGGAAGTTCCGCATGGAATCACTGCGCTCCGTGATCGCGGCTGTATCACAGGGAGACTTCCTGGCGTCCATAGATATCAGAGACGCTTACCTTCATGTGCCCATTGCACCAGCTCATCAGCGCTGGCTGAGATTCGCAGTGGGGGAAGAACACTTCCAATTTGTGGCGCTGCCGTTCGGGTTGGCCTCGGCACCGCGGGTGTTCACAAAGGTGATGGCCTCTATGATGGCTCTCCTGCACGTGCAGGGACATGCCGTCATTCCCTATTTGGACGACCTACTGGTCAGGGCGCCATCAGAACACCTTTGTCAAGAGAGCCTGGATGTGACCATGCGGTCTCTGGAACAGTTCGGTTGGCTCCTCAATATTCAGAAGTCAACGCTAGTTCCGACCCAGTCTTTGACATATTTGGGCATGGACTTCAACACAGCCTCAGCCCTGGTGTCTCTGCCACGAATCAAACAGATGGCGATCCAATCAGGAGTGCAAGCAGTCCTCCTGTCACCACAATCATCCCTACGGGTGTTGATGATGCTGGTGGGGCGCATGGTGGCAGCAATAGAGGCGGTGCCTTTTGCACAATTTCGCCTCCGTCCTCTCCAGCTGGAGATTCTCCGCAGGTGGGACAAAAGGTCGATTTCTCTGAATCGGCTGGTGACCCTTTCCCAACCGACCAGAGATTCCCTGCAGTGGTGGCTACAGCCACATCACTTGTCTCGGGGCCGGTCCTTCATCAAACCGTCATGGTTAGTGGTGACCACCGACGCCAGTCTGAAGGGCTGGGGAGCGGTGTTCTTACACCACAGGGCCCAAGGCCTCTGGACTCAGTCGGAGTCGGCGTTGCAGATAAACGTGCTGGAGATCAAGGCGGTCTATCTGGCACTCCTGGCGTTTCAGAGATTCCTCTCAGGACAACCCATTCGGGTTCAGTCCGACAATGCGACGGCCGTCGCTTATATAAATCATCAAGGAGGAACCAGGAGTGCAGAGGCTCTGGCCGAAGTCCACCGCATTCTATCCTGGGCGGAGGACAACAACTGCCTGATATCCGCAGTTCACATCCCAGGGGTCGAAAACTGGGAGGCCGACTATCTGAGCCGGCAGGGGATGGACGCCGGAGAGTGGTCTCTTCATCCGGATGTCTTCAGAGAACTCTGCAGCAGATGGGGCTCTCCGGACGTGGATCTGATGGCCTCACGGCTGAATCATCAGGTGCCACAATACATGGCGAGGTCATGGGATCCCCAATCTCTGGGAGCGGACGCTCTGGTCTTGACCTGGTCCAGATTCCGTCTGCCGTATGTGTTCCCGCCTCTGGCTCTGATTCCCAGGGTGCTGTGGAAAATCAGGTCGGAGTGCAGGGTAGCCATTCTAGTGGCTCCAGATTGGCCCAGGAGGTCCTGGTATCCGGACCTGTGGCAGCTGTCAGGCGGACACAGGTGGGCTCTTCCAGACCGCGCAGATTTACTCGCGCAAGGCCCATTCTTCCACCTCAATTCCAAGGCCCTCAGATTGACTGCATGGCTCTTGAGGCCTGGCTACTGACATCCAGGGGTTTCTCCCCTACGGTGGTTGCCACTATGAATCGGGCTAGGAAGCCAGTCTCAAGGAAGATGTACCACAGGACGTGGAAAATCTTTTTTACTTGGTGTGCCTCTGGTGGACGGTCTCCGTGGCCCTTGTCCATCCCGACGTTGTTGGCTTTCCTACAGTCGGGTTTGGAATTGGGATTATCCCTTGGCTCCTTGAAAGGTCAAGTTTCAGCACTTTCAGTGCTGTTTGACAGGCGATTGGCGCTCCTCCCGAAGGTCCGTCAATTTCTGCAGGGGGTGTCCGCCATCCAAGAGACCTCTGGACCCTTGGGACCTTAACATGGTCCTGGCGGCATTACAGAGACCACCGTTTGAGCCGCTGAGAGATGTTTCTCTATCTCGTCTGTCTCAGAAAGTGGCCTTTCTGGTGGCAATTACGTCTCTGAGAAGGGTCTCAGAATTGGCTGCACTTTCGTGCAAGTCGCCCTTTCTGGTGGTTCACCAAGACAAGGTGGTGTTGCGTCCTCGGCCAGAATTCTTGCCGAAGGTGGTTTCAACTTTTCACCTGAACCAGGAAATTGTTCTCCCATCATTTTGCCCTGCTCCCGTTCATCAGGTTGAACGCGACCTCCATACTCTGGATATCGTGAGAGCGATACGCATTTATGTGTCCAGGACCGCCTCCTTTCGGAGTTCGGATTCCTTATTTGTTCTTACGACAGGTCGCTGTAAGGGGTCCGCGGCATCAAAGTCAACATTGGCCAGATGGATTAAGGCTTCCATTCAAGAGGCTTACCGGGCTTCTGGTTTGCCTCTCCTGGTGGGATTGAAGGCTCACTCTACCAGAGCTGTTGGTGCCTCCTGGGCTTTGCGACATCGAGCGTCTGCTCTACAGGTGTGTCAGGCTGCCACCTGGTCCAGCCTGCACACTTTCTCTAAGCACTATATGGTGCATGCCCATGCCTCTGCGGATGCAAGTTTGGGCAGGCGGGTTCTCCAGGCGGCGGTTGCCCACCTTTAAAGGGAACCATGTGTTATCCGTCTTGTTGAGGAACTCTTCCCGCCCTGGGGTATTGCTTTAGGACATCCCCATTGTCTGGGTCTCCCATTATGATGACCAGAAAAAAGAGAATTTTGTTTACGTACCGTAAATTCTTTTTTCTTTAATCATCAATGGGAGACCCAGCACCCACCCAGTTGTTCCGTTGCATGTTTTGCATTTGCTCTGTTCTCTGTTGAGACAGTGTTTGCCGGGTTGTTACACCGTCTGTGCACGGCATTCTTCCCGACGTTTCGGGTGTGGTTTATTTCCTCCTCGCAGCTTATGGACCAAACTGAGGATGTTCCCTGCGGTAGGGGTTTATAAGCGGAGGGGGCGGTGTCTACAAACTTGTAGTACCTAGTGTGACCTCCGGAGGGCAGTGCCCTAAACCCCATTGTCTGGGTCTCCCATTGATGATTAAAGAAAAAAGAATTTACGGTACGTAAACAAAATTCTCTTTTTTTGTGAATAGGTTATATATTCACGTTTATGTAGAAATGACTTTCTCTTCTTATGTTCAGTTTTTTTGAGCGTCTTTTAACAACTTCAGTCTTCCAAAGAAGCCAAGTATTTAAAGGAAGTGAGCTGAGTTTTCTATTTTAAAATGAAATATTCTTCACACCAGAAAGGCTCAAAATATGCCCAGATATCTTTTATTTTTTAATAGCATTTTTCCAGCATTTTTGGTTGAAAAAGCAATAGCAATTTCTTCACTCTTGGAATGGAGTTATAACTGAAAACAGCAGTAAAAAATGCTGGAAAAACACTAAAAAATAAATATTGAAAAAGCACTTGAGGAAACTGCGCTGTGGCTTGGACATTTACTTCAAGAAACCTGAATAAATTGAGTCTTTCAACTCCACTAATGTGTGCCGATCTGACAGGTTGCAATGCCGCCAGCCAATTGTATTGTTTCTGCTGGAGGCGGCAGGAGCACCTAGCACACGTCTGTATACAGGGCATGACTCCATGCTGACACATTATTATTATGTGATGTGCTTTGAAGCCTAGTACAATGTAAATGTATATATTTGCAACCTGCGGTGACCTCTCATGTGAATGCGTCTCTTTCCCTTCCCATGTTGCAATCCAGTCTAAATAGCATAAAGGCTAACAAGCTTCTCCCAGGTTTCTTGTGAGCGTGCCCGACACAAAGCCTGAGCACCGCCCGTTCATTGTGCAGTCTTCCCTCGCTGCGGCAGGCATCTCTTGTTGCCTGGAAACAGTAGTAGCAGTAAAGTGTGTGCGCTGTGAGCACAGCAAGCCTTATATTTATTGCTGAGTGAATGGACATCATCATGGGCAGCCATTTACGCTGTGCTAGCCAGAGAGTTCTGCACAATTATTTAATTATTTTTTTTTTGTAGCAGGCAATGACTGGTCATAGACAGACAAGTCAGGACAAATTATTTTTATTGTACATGTCAATATGCACGTTTGTATGGTTATTAAATTGTTTCAGGCACGAATGACGTGTCCAGGAGAATGTCTTTTGATGTCTTGGGTTGTATATCGGACAATAGAAGTTGCATGTTTTGTGCATACATTTTTCTCCACTAGGTGGCATCAGCTTGATTTAAATAAGAATTATTTTCGGTAATGGTTGTATTCTACAGAAAGTGTGTGATTTGTTCCTTTTAAGTTGTCCCAAATGTCATTTGATGATTTAGTTAAAATTCCATTAGTTTACAGCTGCCAGAAAATGTTGTGTATATTCTACAGTGAGCATTTACCTCATTCTTTATTTAATTTAATACATTTTATTTTGTTTGTTTTAATAACGTTCAAATTCTGTTTTCCTTCTTTTACAGCTCTGGACGGCAGCTAAGTGAAGTTTTTATACAGCTTCCTTCAAGAAAAGAATTACCAGAATACTACGAGTTAATCCGCAAACCAGTTGACTTCAAGAAGATAAAGGTAAAACACCTACTGTTTTCTAGAGCAATCACAAGACAGGACTCTTGTGACTTATCAAGCTATTTTACACACACAATTTGCACAATATGCAGTTCCACAAAATGTTTTAAATAAATATACATAGGCAAAAAGCTTATCCAAAACGTCGCCATGCCACTTGGCAATAAAGTCCAGATCACTTTAATTTGTGGTGCTGATTGAACACTTGTTGGTGTTTGGAGTGCACTGCACCACTGTAAGGTAATTTTTGTACCATATATATTATATAATATATAATGGTACAAAAATTACCTTACAGTGGTTCAGTGCACTCCAAACACCAACCAAGTGTTCAAACAGCACCACAAATTAAAGTGATCTGGACTTTATTGCCAAGTGGCATATATATATTGTATCAATTACAAATGTCCAAACACTTGTACTGTGCTTTCACTATACACTTAAACTTCTCAAAGAAACTCCATCCAGGTTTCCTCCATAGGAGTCTACCTAGGTGGCTTACAGTGAATTTGCACCACCAGTAATTCTACAATTAATTTAAATTCCTTTATTATTTAAAATTTATATACAACAATTAATATTCAGGTACCAAAAATTTCTTAATGAGCTGCATATTTTTTACATTGATCTACGTGATAGTACAACAATTTTTTATCTCCCTGCACATTTACATGGAGAACGCCTATCAGATTGTATAGATATAATATCTCACTGCACATTTACATGGAGAACTATCATGTTGTATAGATATAATAGTATTCTTACTCAGTTTATGTTCCCAGTTCTCTGGTTATATTACCTCCTCCCCACCACCTATTTTGGGACATATGATTCTCAAAGGTATGCTTATCTCAACCACAGGGAATTTGTACTATGAAGTTACTGCATAATGGTGAGCTGGCTTAATAATTCCAAATTTTAGATATATTTATTTATATACACTACCGTTCAAACGTTTGCGGACACCCAGACAATTTTGTGTTTACCATGAAAACTCATACTTTTATTTATCAAATGATTTGCAAAATTAATAGAAAATATAGTCCCGACATTGACAAGGTTAGAAATAATGATTTTTATTTGAAATAATAATTTTCTCTTCAGTTGTTCTGCATCTCACAAATGTTTTTTTGTGTGATCCAAACACCTCAAACTTTGATTAGTTTGTCCATAACACTTTTTTTCCAATCTTCCTCTGTCCAATATCTGTGTTCACTAGCCCATATTAATCTTTTCCTTTTACCAGACAGTCTGATATGGCTTTTTTCTTTGCCACTCTGCCCTGAAGGCCAGCAGTCTAGAGTCACCTCTTCACTGTAGACGTTGACACTGGCATTTTGCGGCTACTATTTAATGAAGCTGCCAGTTGAGGAGCTATGAGGCGTCGATTTCTCAAACTAGAGACCCTAATGTACTTGTCTTGTTGCTCAGTTGTGCAGCGGGGCCTCCCACTTCTCTTTCTACTCTGGATAGAGCCTGTTTGTGCTCTCCTCTGAAGGGAGTTGTACACACCATTGTAAGAAATCTTCAGTTTCTTGGCAATGTCTCGCATAGAATAACCTTAATTTCTAAGAACAAGAATAGACTGTCGAGTTTCACATGAAAGTTCTCTATTTCTGGCCATTTTGAGAGTTTCATTGAACAAACAAATGTAATGTTCCAGATTCTCAAATACTGTAGCTCAAAGGAAGGTACAGTTTCATGGCTTCTCTAATCAACCAAATCATTTTCAGCTGTGCTAACATACTTTTGCAAGGGTTTTCTAGGGTTTCCTACACATCCATTGGCCTTCTTACACAGCAAACACAATGTAACATTAAAATACTGAGTGGTGGATGTTGGAAATGGGCCCTCTACGCACCTATGTATTGTAGATATTGCATTAAAAAAAACAGACGTTTGCAGCTAGAATAGTCATTTACCACATTAACAATGTATAGAGTGTATTTCTGATTCATTTAACATTAGCTTCATTGAAAAAAATGTGCTTTTTTTCCCCCAAAAAATATGGGAAATTTCTAAGTGCACCTAAATAAAATGGGAATGGTTGGTGATATCAACTTCCTGTTTGTGGCACATTAGTATATGGGAGGGGGAAAACGTTTCCAGATGGGTGGTGACCATGGCAGCCATTTTGAAGTCAGCCATTTTGGATCCAACTTTATTTTTTTTAATGGGAAGAGGATCATGTGACACATCAAACATATTGAGAATTTCATAAGAAAAAGAATGGTGTGTTTGGCTTTCATGTAACTATTCTTCCATGAGTTATTTACAAGTTTCTGACCACTTATAAAAAGTGTTCAAAGTGCTGCTCATTGTGTTGGATTGTCAATGCACCCCTCTTCTCCCACTCTTGACACACTGATAGCAGCACCACAGAAGAAATGCTAGCACAGGCTTCCAGTATCCGTTGTTTCAGATGCTGCACATCTCATATCTTCACAGCATAGACAATTGCCTTCAGATGTGTGATGAGGCAAACTTTTTTGTGATTAGTGACGTTGCTCCAGCCTCACCAGTTTTTGCTTAGTGTCACATTAGGAGGTAGATGCGGTCCAAAGGACCACACCTTACATATTTAGATATTTTTAATCTTAGATTTTTATTTTTTTATTTTTTTTCATCTTTTTTTACCAAGGATACTAGAGGGCGACGGTATCTCCGCATACCGATTTCCCAAAAAACGGCAACAGACGGAAACCCAGGGTGTTACCTCCACGTATCACCTTCTGCCACGAAGGATAGGGAGCAAGGCGACGGTTACATCGCGTTCCGTTCTCCTTGTTTTTTCCCATTGCTCCCACATTCTCCCCTGTCCCAACTGGGAAGCACAGGGTGACTCTGCACCAGCTACATGGAATTCACACCAGGTGAAGGCAGGATCCTGCTGAGCAGATGAGGATGCCAGGCTAGGCGCAGACACCCTCCCCATCTCTCTTCTGGGTTATGGGTCGAGCAAGCCAAGATGCCCTCCCCATTCCCTCCTAAGGGTCTGGGCTGAGAAGCCTACACAGGTAATCAGGGCTCCCTTGGGACCCTGTTTGTCATTTTTCTCTTTTCCCCCCTGTTCCCCCCTGAGCCCGGGCTCATGTAATACAGCGGTGGGGCAGTACAAACGAGGGGACATCATCAGGGGCGCCCGATGCACTATCACACACATCCGCGCCGACGCGCTCTTTGTCGGCCTCAGTACCCCAATCGAGGCCCCGGCTTACAGCCTGCATTTTCGGGAACGCCCCCAGTCACGGGAACGCCCCCAGTCACCGCCCTCGTGTGACGTCACCTGGCTGGGAATTAGTTTCCGGCCGCGTCTCTGTAGGCGGACCTTTCTCTCTCTCTCTCCTTGGCGCTTATCACGAGATCTACTCCGCGCCTTTTTTTCCCTCTGCCATCTCGGAACTCTGCAGCACGTGGGGACGCTTCTGCAGCATGTGGGGATACTTCGGTGGCTTCTCAGGGGGACACTGGACCAGATCTGCGGTCCATTAGGAGCGATAAGAGGCACAGCAATCTGCTAGTGCCCTCTCCTTTTTGTTTTATTTGGCGGCTCTCTCCCCTTCAGCCTATACCAGCTGCTCCAGATAGAGCCTCAGACAGTATATATTGTGCCATACCTCTCTAGGTGCCATCAGCAGGTACTGATACCATGCAGAACTCAAGAGGTAACAAGAAGGGCCCTAAGATGGCGACCTTCTATGCGTCATGTACCACTTGCAAAGCACACCTGCCCAGTGGTCATCGACCCCTCTCTGCCAAGCCTGTGATGTATCTAATCCAGAGCCTGCCAGTGCAGCAGCTTCTGCTCCTGAAATCTCCTTGGTACCTGTTGCCCCTGCCGTGACTAGTAGCCCCCATACCACCCCAGAGTGGGCTGTTTTCCTGACTCAGTCCTTAACTCAATCCATGTCCCGAATCCACGGAAAGGCTGACCTCAACCCTCGTTCAGGTTTTGCATGCCCGATCCACACCAGATTCCTCAGGGCCCCCTGAGCCAAGCATTACAGACAGTCACGGTTCTGTTTCCAGGGACAGGAGTCTTCCTCCTCCCAACAAACACGTAAAAGAACCCGCAGGAGTCGTCCTCCTTCTCCCTCGCGAAGCTCCCACGGTTCCCCGTCCCAGGACCAGGAACTGGGTTCTCAATCATCCCAGGGCCCATATGACTCAGATCCAGTACAGGATTTATTTCTTGACCTGGACAACCCCGACACTCAGTCTATGATTCAAGACCTGATTACAGCTGTCAATCAAATTCTTAACGTTGATATTCCCTCATCAGAGACTTCCGAATCCACGATTTCCTTTATGCGAGCAAAGCGCCCGCATAAACTTTTTTCTGACCATCACGAGTTCCAGGAACTTATGACCAAACACAGGACTCGTCCTGACAAGCGTTTTGGCAACCGAATAGCCATGGAATCCCACTATCCTTTTCCTCCAGCTGTCAGTCAGAACTGGGCTGAATCCCCGCAGGTTGATCCGCCAGTCTCTCGCTTGGCCACGCGCACCCGCCTCTCCCTGCCGGACGGCTCCTCTATCAAAGATCCTACTGACCGGCAGGTCGAGCAATTAGCTCGGTCAATATTCGAGGTCTTTGGTTCAGCCTTGTCTCCGCTTTTTGCTTCCGTCTGCGTGGCCAAAGCTGTCGCCTCATGGGCCAACTCCCTCCGGGATACTTCTCAGTCCCCAGAAGGGTCTGACATGGCTGCCCAGATTGTCATCACAGCCGAATACATGCTTCAGGCGTCTCTTGATGCCGCCAGCTGTTCGGCCATTGCAGCGGCTAACTCTATAACTATCCGCAGAGCACTTTGGCTCAGGGAATGGAAGGCAGACTCTGCCTCCAAAAAATCCCTGACTAGTCTACCTTACTTCAGCGGACAACTTTTTGGGGAAAAGCTTGATAAGTTAATTTCAGATGGTACTGGAGGAAAAAGTACCTCCCTTCCACAACACAGACCAAAACGACCCCCTCTTAGGCACCAGCAGACTAGTTTTCGGTCTTTTCGCAACTCATTTGGATGGTCGGTCTCTCGCCCGACCCAGGTCAATAACAGATTCCCACGGGGAGACAGGATGTCTCGATCTTCTCAGAGGCCCTCGACTGCCTGGCAGTCACGCTCCCGACAGTCAAAGGCAAAGGGATCACGACCAGAAAGACTCTCCTCTTCTTGACTCTCTTTCCCTCCCGGAACACCCCTCCCGAGTAGGCGGCCGCCTTTCTCTTTTTCAGGACATCTGGCTCGTGTCCTAGACGGAGTGGGTCAGGGAGGTCATTTCTTCCGGTTATTGCATAGAAATTTCAAACTCGTCCGGCCGATCGTTTTTTCCTGTCCTCCCCCCCCCATCAAAATCATCAGGGAAGGCTCGCGCTTTCTTCAAGGCCATCGACTCCCTCCGGCTGGCAGAGGTCATTGTCCCAGGGCCTCCAAAAGAACGCTACACAGGGTTCTACTCGAATCTCTTTGTGGTACCCAAGAAGGACGTGTCAGTACGGCCGATCCTAGACCTCAAGTTCCTCAACAGGTTTATCAAGCTGCGTCACTTCCGGATGGAATCATTGCGATCCATCATCGTATCAATGGACGAAGGGGAGTTTCTCGCATCAATAGACATCAAGGATGCGTACCTACACATACCAATCTCCCACGCAATCAGCGATTCCTGCGCTTCGCAATAGGTCAGGACCGTTTTCAGTTCGTTGCCTTACCATTCGGCCTCGCAACTGCCCCCAGGGTATTTACGAAGATCATGGCCGCAGGTCATGAAAGACTGCATTCCAGAGGAATTATGGTCTTACCCTATTTAGACGACCTTCATATCAAGGCACCATCTTTTGCAGACTGCGAGGAAAGTGTTCAGATTACCATGGACACTCTCGTCCGCCTGGGCTGGTTGCTTAACCTCACCAAGTCCTCTCCAATTCCGAGCCAGACCATCACCTTTTTAGGAATGGTGTTCAACACTCATCGCGGCCTAGTTCTGCTTCCGCGACAGAAGGCTACCGTCATACATCAGGGCGTTCGAACCCTCCTCCTGCCCAGACCACATTCCTTCGATTTGGCATTCATCCTGGGGAAGATGGTAGCAGCCATGGAAGCAGTGCCTTCTGCTCAATTGCATCTCAGGCCACTTCAGCTCACTCTGCTATCTCACTGGATCAGGGATCCCGCCACTCTGGACAGAATCTGGCAGCTAACCCCAGCTGTGAAACAGTCTCTTCTTTGGTGGCTCCGCCCCGCCTCTCTCCAGATAGGGAGGTTCTTCCTACCAGCGAACTGGGACGTCCTTACCACCGATGCCAGCTTAATGGGTTAGGGAGCAGTTCTTCGTCACCACACATCCCAAGGCAGGTGGTCCAGTCAGGAGACCACTCTTCCAATCAACTTACTGGAGATCCGTGCTAGTTTTCTAGCCCTGCAGGCCTTCCATCATCTGTTGGCAGGGCGTCACATACGAGTCCAGTCAGACAGTGCCATGGCGGCGGCATATGTCAACCACCAGGGCGGCACGCGCAGTTTAAGAGCGATGCGCGAGGTGCGTCCAATACTGGAATGGGCAGAATCCACGAACTCGGTGATTTCAGCAGTCTACATACCCGGTGTGGACAATTGGGCGGCAGACTTCCTCAGTCGACAGGGCCTCGCCTCGGGAGAATGGAGTCTGCATCCCGAGGTTTTCTATCAAATATGCCTAAGGTATGGAATACCGGAGGTAGATCTAATGGCCTCACAACTGAACAACAAGGTTCCAACGTTCATGTCCAGATGCCACGATCCTCAAGCTCTAGGAGCAGATGTCCAGGTGCAACCCTGGACTCTGTTTCGACTTTGTTACATTTTTCCTCCGCTGCCCCTGATACCCAGGGTGGTGAAGAAAATCAAGGCGGAGGGTGTGCCAGTGATTCTCATAGCACCGGACTGACCACGTCGCACCTGGTATGCCGATCTGGTTCGTCTGCTCGGCGACTCCCCCTGGCATCTTTCAGATCTACTCTCACAAGGCCTTCTCCACCACCAGAGATCATCGGCCCTGAGTTTGACGGCGTGGCCATTGAAACCTGGGATTTGACCCAGACCGGCTTGTCCCCAGATGTCATCGCAACCATGCTTAAAGCAAAGAAAGCCTTCTACGGCCCGCACTTACCATCGCACCTGGAAGGCCTTTTTCTCTTGGTGCAGTTCCCAGAACCTGCAGCCTCTACAGTTTTCTCTGCCGGCTATTCTAGGGTTTCTTCAGGTCGGTCTTGACTCCGGTCTTGCCTTAGGTTCCCTAAAGGGACAAGTTTCTGCCTTGTCTGTTCTTTTTCAGCGTAAACTGGCTAACAAGTCTCAGGTCAGGACTTTCTTACAAGGGGTCGCCCGTCTTGCTCCCCCTTACAGAAGACCTTTAGAAACATGGGATCTAAAACTAGTCCTGGACGTATTACAGAGGCCCCCCTTCGAACCTCTGAGACGTACCTCTTCGTGTTTTGTCACAAAAAGTGTTTTTTCTTGTTGCGATCACTTCTATCCGTCACGTGTCGGAACTAGCGGCTCTATCCTGCAAGCCTCCTTTCCTCTTTTTTCATCAGGATAAGGTGGTGTTGCGTCCGGTTCCGTCCTTCCTTCCTAAGGCGGTGTTCTCTTTTCATCTGAATGAGGACATAACTCTACCTTCCTTTTGTCCAGCGCTGATTCATCGGGTGGAAAGGGCTCTGCACTCGCTGGACTTGGTTCGGGCTCTTCGCCTCTACATTTCCCGTACGGCGGGTTTTCGGAAGGTGGACTCTTTGTTCATTCCTCTGGAAGGTCACCGTAAGGGAATGCCTGCATCCAAGGCTACTCTTGCCAGATGGATCAGGACCACGATCATGGAAGCCTATCAACTCAGGGGTCAGCCCGTTCCAGCTGGGCTGCGTGTGCACTCTACTCGTGCGGTAGTAGCCTCCTGGGCCATTCGACACCAGGCTTCTGCCGAGCAGGTGTGTAGGGCTGCCACCTGGTCCAGCCTGCACACATTCGCTAAACATTATAATGTACATGTCCAATCCTCAGCAAAGGCCAGCTTGGGCAGGCGTGTTCTTCAGGCGGCAGTTGCCCACCTGTAGCATAACAAGATGCGTCTATGTATTTTCCCCCAGGGACTGCTTTTGGGCGTCCCACGGTCCTGTGTCCCCCAATGAGGCGAAGGAGAAAAGGAGAATTTTGTGTACTCACTCTAAATTCCTTTTCTCTTAGCCTCTAATTGGGGGACACAGCACCCTCCCTGTTGCCTATTCTGGCTGTTTTCTTGTTATCTCAGTTCTGTTTTGACCAGTTATAGTTAACTGAGGTTTGTTTATATATATATATAATGTATATGTATGTGTATATGTATAGATGGTAGTGGTTCTCCTACTGCTTTAGTCACAAAACTGGTGAGCCAGCCAGGTTGCATATAGTGCAGGGGAGGAGCCACACTGTTTTCTTGTTTCAGAAGTATACTTTGTGTCGCCTCCTAATAGACAGCAGCATAACACCCACGGTCCTGTGTCCCCCAATTAGAGGCTAAGAGAGAAGGAATTTACGGTGAGTACACAAAATTCTCCTTTTTTCAGTAAGTTGAAAGATCTGGTTCCGCAAAGATAAAACAATATTACGATCGTTAGAGCTACATTGCGAATATTGCTCTGATTTGAACAATATCGCGATTTTCTACGCAATATTTTCACCGTCGAATAGGGGCTTAAGCAACAAAACTTGGCCTTATCACAAAACCTATGCTATTTCCCTGTTCATGCAGCAGCCCCCACAGTTTGTGCTGTATTGTCCCTTTAAATTCACCTGACATTAGAGCCCCACTTGAGCTGGGTGAGGTGGAAATGTCAGTCTCAACTAAGAAATAGGTTGGTGCAGAAGAGTCTCAGGCAGGCACCATCTGCTGTCTCCTCTGCCCAGCACTGATTAGACAGAGAGGGAGTGCGCTCTCCACATATTTGACTTTTGGGTGAAATTTATGTGAAACGTGAAATGTTTATTCTACAGTGATAGCTTATAAAGAAAATAGGAGTTTTAAGTAAAAACATGCCATGGAGGTTTACTCATCTAAACATTGGTGGGTATACCCCAACAAAAAATGTCAGTCTCAATTACTTGTCATGTGGCCATCCTTCTGGTATACATGATCCCCCATCCTTCTGGTATATATGATCCCCCATCCTTCAGGTATATATGATCCCCCATCCTTCAGGTATACATGATCCCCCATCCTTCTCGTATACATGATCCCCCATCTTCCCGTATAGGGTCATTCCATGTCAAGTGAACCAATGATTTTTACCTCTATATTTTTAATTCTTTTGAGATTTTGTTATTTGATAATGGCATGTCATACAATGCAAAATGTGAAGAGAAAAAAATTCTAAAACATTTTATTTTATTTTTAATTGATTTTCAAAGTTTGGAAAAAGTGTGAATTTCTGTGTTGCCTGCCTTTACATTTCTCCTCATAACTCAGGCTACAAATTAGATAGAGAAACAAAATGGACACCATTCTACTCAGAATTGTACAGGCTTTCACTAGATATGTCACAACAGTATCTTTGTTAAAATTTTACCCATGCAAACGCAAAATTTTAAAACACATTTCCGAAAAAAACGTATCATTTAAAAATTCCTAAAAATATACGTGCCTGCTATGCTCTTAGCCACATCTGTTCCAAAATTCAAGTTGGTATCGCGATGGGATCATATTTTAAAATATTTAACTATTATAGTGTCAATGGGTCATTCCATATCAAGTGATCTAAATATCAATAATTTTTTTACCTGACATCTTTAGATTTTTTTTTTCTATATGAAGTACAGCTTTAGTTAATTACAAATTAAACGTTTTGAATTTTTTTCTTCATCAATTACATTTTTACAGATTTGTAAAGTTTTGAAAAAGCGCAAATTTTGGCCTGGTATGGCTGTACATTTTTTATCATATCTCGAGCGAGAAATAAGATAATGAGGTGGGAGAGGCATCATTTTCTTAGAATGGTACCGGCTTTCATTTGATATGTCACAAGACTGTTTCTTAATATTTTGTTAATTTTGTTAATAATCTGCATATTCATAAAGGCTCATCAACATAATGAGCTGGTCTATGACTCACTGAATGTCTATCACATGCTCAATCTGACAGAATAATAGGAATCTGTAGAACCGTTACTAATGCTCCACAGCTCAGACCACTTTGTGCTGCAAAGTGCAGTATACATATTAACAAAACTATTAACAAAATATTAAGAAACAATCTTGTGACATATCAAATGAAAGCCCGTACCATTCTGAGAAAAATTATGCCTCTCCAACATCATTATCTTAATTACCGTATATATTCGAGTATAATCAGAGTTTTTCAGCACACTTTTTGGGTGCAAAAAAGGCCATTATACAGCCCAGGATCCCAAAAAAACAAAGTTACAGTTCTCTGAAAATCGTGACAAAGGCAGAGAAAACATTTGCAACAAATCAACACATTTCTGAATTTTTTTCCAGTACTTTATAATATTTCTTTAAGTGGCGGAAAAAAATGTACAAATGTGTTGATTTGTTGTGCATGTTTGGTATCTACGAACATGTACTGACCTGGGGATTCATGCTGCCTGGTCAACGTTACCATATACGGAACATGGTAAATAAAAAACTAATTGTGGAATTGCACTTTTATTGCAGTTTCACCGCACTTTGAATTTTTTTCCAATTTTTCAGTACAATATATGGTAAAATGAATGTCATTCAAAAGTACAGCTTGTCCCACGATAAGCCCTCATATGGCTGTGGGGATGGAAAAATAAAAAAGATATGACTCTTTAAAGAGGAGAGGGAAAAATAACGGGAAATAGTCATGATGTGGAGAGGTTAAATGCATTTTCTGCTTTTGGAAACCTCTTGTTACTTGATATAGTAAATACCAAGTGCACTTTTCCTCCCTGGGTCCAGCGTCTGGAGGGCTGATGTCACATCAATCATTCTGCAGCCAAACGGAGCGCCAACTGGAGACGATCCGCCGAGCTCACGGATTGGCTGCGGAGCTGTCATGTGTGGCACGGTGGCTCAAGTGGTTAGCACTGCAGCCTTTGCAGTGCTGGGATCCTGAGGTCCTGGGTTCAATTCCCACCAAGAACAACATCTGCAAGGAGTTTATATGTTCTCTCCGTGTTTGTGTGGGTTTCCTACCACATTGTAAAAGACATACTGATAGGATATTTAGATTGTGAGCTCCAAGAAAGACTCAAAAAAAGTGCTATGGAATTAATAGCGCTACATAAATGAATAAATATTATGTGTCACCATTGCAGACAATGACAGACTTGGAAGGGCGTAAAGCAGAGTGTGGGGGTGGAGTTGTTTGTTTTAAACTGTAGCTGAGAACAAGATTTTATGAAACTGGAAAACATCTAGCCAATGTTTACAACTCTTATCGACACACATTTCTATAAACACACATATCAGGAATAAACAATTAGAAATTTATCCAAACATGCGTCTGTGCTGTTCACTTGCAATGTAAAGATGCCCCCTCCTCCTCTGTGTCTATAGGCTTATTTATATGGTAAGATGTTGGCTCGTAATGACCCTGATCATTATATGACATGTCAATTGGTGGTTGTTAAACTTTCCTTTTTGTGTTGTTAGTACAATCTTTCATCCCCTCACAGTTATGCACAATTTTAAGCATCACATTACTCATAACACAAGGGGCTGGGCTGCCAGCAATGTTTTTTAGATCCCCAAAACAACTGCTCTTTAGTCAGATAATCAATGCATATTAACATGGGCATTCATCTGGGAAGAGCATTTCTGTGAATGGTACTTTCTGCCTGATCTTGGCCCATGTAAATGCCATGAAATTCTAGTGCACAGAAAATAATTAAATACTATGCATCTTTTTGCAGGCATCACTTCTCATGCATTAATAAACCTTCATAAAAGTTTGTGATGATTTCTATTGTTAAAAAATTATATCCCGATCCAATACTATTGGATTCCATAAGGAATATAAGGTCCATGCATCTGAAGGTTTTAATGAATTAAATGTCCTTTGTCTTATCAGATAATACTTCAAGGCTTACTGCTTCATCCATCTGTATTGAATGTAAAAAGTGACTTGAATGAGTCAAAGTAAGATTAACATCAATCTCTTCTCTCTGAATTTGTAGGAAAGGATTCGAAACCATAAATACAGGAGTGTAAGTGATCTAGAAAAGGATGTCATGTTGCTATGCTATAATGCACAGACGTTCAATCTGGAAGGATCCCAGGTTTGTAGTGTTCTTTTGTTTTTTCGGTTGTTTTGATAGGTAAATGTACTCTCTGAGGCTGGCTTCACATTTGCGTATGGGAAGGCAGCGTATTGCTGCATTCCCATACGCAGACAAACGCATGCGCACTGCGTTCCTATGTTTAACATAGGAACGCATAGTGCTTGTGTTTGCTGCGTTCGGGTGCGGATGCGGACGATATCTGCTCCTTCTGGTGTCCAGCATCCGCACCTGGGACGCAGCATGTTGGGTTTTTTTTGTGCGCTTTGGGACCTTGGAAAATCAGCAAGCGTCCCCAAGCGCACAAAACATGCATTGGCTTCAATGGGTCCGCAGTGTTCTGCGCTTGACAGCGCAGGAGAACGCTGCGGACCCATTGAAAAATCTCCCGGTGGCCGCCGGTGATGTCACAGGAGCTCACAGACGGCCACCGGGAGATCAGCTGGAGCCTCTGCTGTCCTCTGCCTCCCGGCCGCTGGTAATCTGCTAGTTGTGTCGGCGGGGAGAACTGCTGATCTGACAGCTGTTTGAATCTTCCCGCGCCGACATCTCCTCTCGGTGTCGGCGCGGGAAGATTCAAACAGCTGTCAGATCAGCTGTTCTCCCCGCCGACACGTCCCGGAGGTTGCCGGGAGGCGGAGATCTGCGGTGCTGATCTCCGCCCCCGGACACCGCTGATTGGCTGCTGGGCTCCACAGTGATGTGTCCGCAGGCGGACATTCTCCGCTGCGGACACATCATTTTGGCCCTGCTTTACACTGCGTTTGTGTCTGCATGCGATCAGCATGCAGACACAAACGCTAATGTGAAGCCAGCCTGACACACTCTAGTATGTCATTACATAGCAGGGATGAAGGATAGATTAGGCTATGCGCACCATGTAATCATGGACATGATCCACAGACGTCAGTGAAATGCTTGTTTTCTCGCAGCACCACTAGAGGGAGACCGTGCTTTTCACACTACATCTTAAGAGTAATAATTGAACAACTATAGGTATTTAATGAATATGTTCAAGCCTTCAAGGTTGATGAATAATTGTAGGTGGGCGAGAGCAAGAGCAATTACTCCACAATGGTTCTGAGAACCTACAGGATTGTTTTAACCTTTCTGAACTCATTTCAGTAGTTTATACAATTATTGAATTTACACTGTGTGCAGAAATATTAGGCAAGTTGTATTTTAGAGGATTATTTTTATTCTTGATCAACAACTATGTTCTCAATAACCCAAAAAAATTCATAAATATCAAAGCTTAATATTTTTGGAAGTTTGAGTGGGTTTTTTTTTTTTTTTATAGATTTGGCTTTCTTAGGAGGATATCTGTTTGTGCAGGTAACTCTTACTGTGCAGAATTATTAGGCAACTTAATTAAAACCAAATATATTCCCATCTCACTTGTTTATTTTCACCAGGTAAACCAATATAACTGCACAAAATGTAGAAAAAAAACATGACATGCAAAAACAAAACACAAAATAAATTAGTGAGCAATATAGCCACCTTTCTTTCTGATGACACTCAACAGCCTTCAATCCATATATTCTGTCAGTTACTTGGTCTGTTTACGATTAACATTGCATGCAGCAGCCACCACAGATCTCACATTTTAGGAGGGACCACAGGTTCTCTATGGGATTCAGATCAGGTGAACAAGGGGGCCATGTCATTATTTTTTCTTCTTTTAGACCTTTACTGGCCAGCCACGCTGTGGAGTAGTTGGATGCATGTGATGGAGCATTGTCCTGCATGAAAATAATGTTTTCTTGAATGATACCAACTTCTTCCTGTACCACTGCTTGAAGAAGTTGTCTTCCAGAAACTGGCAGTAGGTCCAGGAGTTGAGCTTCACTCCATCCTCAACCTGAAAAGGTCCCAAAAGTTCATCTTGGATGATACCAGCCCATACCAGTATCCCACCTCCACCTTGCTGGCATCTGAGTCAGAGTGGAGCTCTCTGCCCTTTATTGATCCAGCTTCTGGCCCATCAAGAGTCACTCTCATTTCATCAGTCCATAAAACCTTTGAAAAATCAGTCTTAAGATATTTCTTTGCCCAGTCTTGACGTTTTATCTTGTGTCTTGTTCAAAGGTGGTTGTTTTTCAGCCTTTCTTACCTTGGCCATGTCCCTGAGTATGGCACACCTTGTGCTTTTTGATACTCCAGTAACGTTGCAGCTCTGAAATATGGCAAAACTAGTGGCAAATGGCATCTTGGCAGCGTCATGCTTGATTTTCCTCAATTTATGGGCAGTTATTCTGCGCCTTTTTTGCCCAACACGCTTCTTGTGACCCTGTTGGTTATTTGCCATGAAATGCTTGATTGCTCGGTGATCACGCTTCAAAATTTTGGCAATTTCAAGACTGCTGCATCCCTCTGCAAGACATCTCACAATTGTGGACTTTTCAGAGCCCGTCAAATCTCTCTTCTGACCCATTTTGCGTAAGGAAAGGCATTTGCCTAATAATTAAGCACACCTTATATAGGGTGATGTCATTACACCACACTCCTCATTACTGAGATGCACATCACCTGATTTACTTAATTGGTAGTTGGCTCTCAAGCCTATACAGCTTGGAGTAGTACAATATGTATAAAAAGTATCGTGATCAAAATACTCATTTGCCTAATAATTCTGCACACCTTGTACACTAAAAGGAAAATAAGCGGGCCATAGGGCAAACAAGCAGTTGTTATCGGCATGACATCCAATGGGGGAAAGGTGATCCATCTACTCATGATCCCTCCCATTGTGTCGCTGTAACAGACTAAGCAATTTCTTACATTGCAAAGATGTTGATTCATTTGAATGGCTGTCATGTTATGAAAAACTTTATTCTTTATCATTTTTCTTTTTAAAAAGAACCTGTCAGGTCATTTGTGTCCCCAGAAAAAGGAGCAGCTCTGTGCCCATGGCTATAATCCCTGCCTAACAGTGTCTTCCTGTAGTAGCATCCATAAACCGATTTTTAGAAAAAGTATTTCTAAAGACCGTTTGATATGCTAGATAGGACTTTGACTGGTCGAGGGGTCATTAGTTCCCTGACTAGTCGGCCAACTCTGCTTGTCATCATGCACCCATGTGATAACATGCTTCACAACAGCCAGCGTTATTGGTAGCGCTATACAAAGCCACGTATAGCTTACTACATCTTAGCATTGAACTTCTCTGACGTTGGGTGTATGTGTCCCCGGCTTCAGAGAGGCTCACTGTGCATGATTGGAATAGCTGCTTTTTTGGTCTTGCACGCTACACCTCTCTATGAAGTCAGGACCCGTACACCCCAGAGTAGTGCGCATTTACCGTAAGTGCTACGACCTCCAATCGTGTGCAGTGAGCCTCTCTGAAGCCGAGACACATACACCTGATGTCAGAGAAGTTGAATGCTCAGGGGTACAAAGCAGATGACGCTGGCTATTTATAAATCATGTTATCCCATGGGGGTATGATAAAATGCTAAGTGGGCTGACTAGTCTGGGGAACTAACGCCCCCTCAACTAGTTAAAGCTCTAATTAGCATCCCATAAACAATCTTTAAAAATACTTTTTCTAAAGATCTGATTATGGATGCTACAACATGAAGGCACTGTTGGGTATTTTTGATATGTACACAGAAGAACTGACAGGTCCCCTTTAAATGGGCTTTGTCTTTGTAAGACAAATGCTTTAGTTCCAATAGAGAAAAAAAGGCTGTTCAAAGAAAATTGCTCTCCTAGTAGGTAAGTCTGTGTAATATTGCTATGCTTCCCTTCAAGATGCTGCCAATTTTCATTTTTGCTTTTTATTTTTTCCTCCCAGAGCCATTACTTTTTTATTTTTCTGTCCCAATAGACATATGAGGGCTTGTATTTTGCCCGTTTTTTGCAGGATGATTTGATGTTTTATTGGTACCATTTCCCGCCGTGATGTTTTTTTGATTGCTTTCTATTTAATTTTTTGGAAAGCAGAAGGAGTATAAAAATTGAAATTCAGGAAATTTTTTTTATGATGTTAACCATGTGGTAAAATTATTAAGAAAGGCTTATTCTTTGGGTCATTACAACTACAGTGATATCACATTTATGTCTGTTTTTATGTTGTGCTTTTACAGAATTAAAAACAGATAAACCCAAATCTTTTTGTATCACTTCCCTATATTCGTAGAACTATAACCTTTTTAAAGTTTTGCCTTCTTTTTTTTTTTTCTTTCTCCTGTTTACATGATTTACTGGGCAACTAGTGTGACAGGTTTATAGAGCAGGTACTTTTACTATAAATCATGAAGGCCCCATACAATCAGTTTCTATATGTGATTTTCACGTACATATTTTGCTCAGTGGGGCTCCTCAATTGACTTTTTTTTTTTATATATTAAACTTTAGGTACACTAATTTTTATTTTGCTCATCAAAGCTCCTCAGCCAAGTGAATGGCTCTGTGGAAAAAAGGGCAATATGTGGATGGCATCCATGTGTCATTCAAGTGGGGTCTTTTACTGCTTAACAAATAATAGAAGGCTGAAAAATCTTTTGTTTTTGTGGATGGGGGGTTGCATATGAGAGAAGGCGCACTGATCAAAACTGTATAAATATTGAATCCAGAGCAATGATTTCAATTTCTTTTTTCCATTCATTTGACCTGCACTTTCTTGTGTAGATATATGAAGATTCTATTGTTCTACAATCAGTCTTCAAGAGCGCAAGACAGAAACTTACAAAAGATGATGAGAGCGAAGAAGACAGCAATGAAGAGGAAGATGAGGAGGATGAAGAGGAGTCCGAATCTGAAGGTAAACCCTTAACTTGTAGCTATTCTACCGTATATACTCGTGTATAAGCCGACCCGTGTATAAGCCGACCCCCCTACTTTTGCCCCAAAAATCTGGAAAAACCTATTGACTCGTGTATAAGCCGAGGGTGGACCCCAGCACAGGTATACAGACCCCAGCAGTGTGGTATACAGGCCTCCCCAGTGGTAGTATACAGCAGCCCCAGTGGTAGTATACAGATTCCCCAGCAGCCCCAGTGGTAGTATACAGGAGCCCCAGCAGCCCCAGTGGTAGTATACAGGAGCCCCAGCAGCCCCAGTGGTAGTATACAGGAGCCCCAGCAGCCCCAGTGGTAGTATACAGGAGCCCCAGCAGCCCCAGTGGTAGTATACAGCAGCCCCAGTGGTAGTATACAGGAGCCCCAGCAGCCCCAGTGGTAGTATACAGGAGCCCCAGCAGCCCCAGTGGTAGTATACAGGAGCCCCAGCAGCCCCAGTGGTAGTATACAGGAGCCCCAGCAGCCCCAGTGGTAGTATACAGGAGCCCCAGTGGTGGTATACAGATTCCCCAGCAGCCCCAGTGGTAGTATACAGATTCCCCAGCAGCCCCAGTGGTAGTATACAGGAGCCCCAGCAGCCCCAGTGGTAGTATACAGGAGCCCCAGCAGCCCCAGTGGTAGTATACAGGAGCCCCAGCAGCCCCAGTGGTAGTATACAGGAGCCCCAGTGGTAGTATACAGATTCCCCAGCAGCCCCAGTGGTAGTATACAGGAGCCCCAGCAGCCCCAGTGGTAGTATACAGGAGCCCCAGCAGCCCCAGTGGTAGTATACAGCAGCCCCAGTGGTATACAGCAGGCCCCCAGGGGTACATATAGCAGCCCCCTGGGGGTACCCAGCAGCCCCCTGGGGGTACCAACAGCCCCCTGGGGGTACCAACAGCCCCCTGGGGGTACCAGCAGCCCCCTGGGGGTACCAGCAGCCCCCTGGGGGTACCAGCAGCCCCCAGGGGGTACCAACAGCCCCCTGGGGGTACCAACAGCCCCCAGGGGGTACCAACAGCCCCCTGGGGGTACCAACAGCCCCCTGGGGGTCCCCAGCAGGTACCCCAGCAGCCCCCAGGGGGTACCAACAGCCCCCTGGGGGTACCAACAGCCCCCTGGGGGTACCAACAGCCCCCAGGGGGTACCAACAGCCCCCTGGGGGTACCAATAGCCCCCAGGGGGTACCAACAGCCCCCTGGGGGTACCAACAGCCCCCAGGGGGTCCCCAGCAGGTGCCCCAGCAGCCCCCAGGGGGTACCCAGCAGCCCCCTGGGGGTCCCCAGCAGCCCCTGGGGGTACACAGCGGCCCTCGCCCCCCCTTGCAAGGGCCCCCCCCCCCCCTTCTCTTACCATTCCGGACTTCTGATCCGCGCCGCTCCTCGCTCCTCCGCGCTGCTCCGTCCGTCTTCTACATCCGGGATCCCCGGCCGCGCGATGACGTCACATGCCTGCGACGGCCGGAGATCCGAGATGTAGAAGACGGACGGAGCAGCGAGGAGGAGCGAGGAGCGGCGCGGATCAGAAGTCCGGAATGGTAATATAACCATCGTGGGGGGGGGGCCCTTACAAGGGGGGGCAGGTGCCAGCACTTGGGGGGGGATTTAATTAGTTATGCACTGCTTTCCCCTGCCGGTGATAGACAGGGGAAAGCAGTGCATATTTAATGAGCGGCCCCACGCGACGGGGCCGCTCATACAGCAGCCTCCCCCCCCCGCCTCCTGAAGCCTCCACAGCCCCCGGACACAGCCCCGGACACAGCCCCCCCCGTATTGACTCGTGTATAAGCCGAGGGGGAGACTTTTCAGCCCAAATTTTGGGCTGAAAAACTCGGCTTATACACGAGTATATACGGTAATTTAATATTAACTTTTGTAAATGTTTTCATATGACTTCCATCATGAAGAGTCAAACTCCCTGGCTGCAACTTCACCTGAAAAGTAATCATCCCTTTACAAAATGTTTTGCTCTCCTTCCAAAACTTGGTTCTTTACTGCTGCATTAATACATTGAGTCTGCACAAACTGATTTGTATTGTGCAAGAAAAGGGAACAAATACAAACATTGATATCTCCATATCTGTAAAAAAACTGATCTAAAATTAAGAGCCGATCAGTGAACAGCGAAATAAGGAAAAATCAAAATATCAGAGTTGCATTTTGTTGAAGGGAGGGAGGGGCACAACAACAGCACAAAAAAATGCTAGAAGATGCAATCAAAAGATCATGTTTACCCCAAAATGGTATCAATAAAACATTCTCACCATGCAAAAAACGCCCTCACACAGCCCCAGTGACTGAAAATTGAAAATGTATACCGTATGTTTCAGATTATAAAATGCACTTTCGTTTCCCCAAATTTTGGGGGGGATTGCGTTTTATAATCTGAATACATGTTGTGTTGCAGGGGAGTGGGGTTTCTGGAGCGGTCTCCAGGGTTGGAGGAGGCAGCGGGAGGTTGCATGCCCACACTCATTATGCTCATGTAATGCACTGCATCCCCCTGTCCATCACCTCAGTGCTGAAGCCGGTGCAGAGAGGTGGGTGATGGGAGTAGCAAATATTGTATGAGCCTGCACGCACACACACCCCACCCTGGATATGACTTTGCCATCATGCTATGTCCCCTTTTGCTGCCACAAACCCACAAATAAACGATGCAACTCATCTTCTGTCACTCCCAGCTCACCGGTGTCTTCCTGTGATGGCATCCAATCGTGATCAATGCAGCACGGTGATGTCATTGGTGTGCCCCCTTTTCACATGATCCAATGCCCCGGACACAGGAAGACATTGCTGAGCAGGGAGCGATGGAGGGTGAATTACTTTATTTTTTGTGTGTGCAGCACCAGGTGAGAGATACCGTGACGGTGGGCTGTATCCTGGACAAGGGGGCCATATCCAGAATGGGGTGGGCATATACATGTTGAGGGGGATATGTACCAGGATGGGGTGCCATATCCAGAATGGGGAGGCTATGTACCAGGACAAGTGGATTATGTACCAGGATGTTGGGGGGCTATGTACCGGGACAAGGAGGCTGTGTACCAGAATAAGGGGCGTCATGTACCAGGATGGGAGAGGTCATATAGAGGATTTTTGGGCCACATCCAGGATGGGGGGTGTCCCAGGATAGGGAATATATATTGTTACCAGGTTATGGTGGGATTTAGAGAGTAGCAGCGGGGGGGGGGGGGGGGGGGCACCTACAGACCTCACGCGTTCTGTCACTGGGGTGACTTCTTCAGGGGTGTGCCCTTCCTAACTAATCTAGTTTTCAGTGACCCAAAAAGGAAGGAAGCAAACTGGAACAATTGGTTCATGTATTATCCTTTTTTGTTTTTAAACTGCCCCTAGTGTTATTTAGAACCCACTGTTCATCGCTATCCTGGTTTAAAATAAAAGAAAAAGTCATACAAAAATCATTTTAGATACTCAGCTGTCCGCATCAGATACCTGCACAAACAGTCATGGGGTAGAGGGGTCCGCTGCAATCATTCATGTCAATCCACTTCTGTAATGCAGTTTCTTAGATGTAGTAACGCCCTCCTGTAATGTAATGTATTCACATCAATCACTAAAGGTCCTCTGGTGGTCAAAAACCTGTTGTCACGACCATGTAACTGTAATGGGTGGAGCTAAGTATTCGCAAAGTAAAAAGACCCTTTGGGATTATTTCTGGCTGTTACGGTCACATAATCGTGCCATTACCACAGGTCCTGCACGGAAGCCAATCAATTACAATGCAGGGGGCATGATGAAATTCGAAAAAATATCATGAATGAACTTGAGTTACAGTAAGCAAAACTGCCTCCCCATGACTGAAGACATGGATTCGCTTCACAATTTACTGATTCTAGCAATGCTACCTTATTTGTTTTTTCACATCCAGCCATTCCAATGTGTTTAACATATTTAGACTTGACCTGGCATGTTTTTCCCGATATGCATGTGAATAAGGTTTTATTGAAAAATTTCCATGTTCCATGTAAATATTTGTCATTGCAGTTTTGAAAACTTATATTGCAGCTGTAACTAGAATGTAAAAAGCTGTGAAATCAAAATTTACGGTGATATTGTGAACCCTTGGGCTCCTATTTTTCCTGCACGACGCCTATAATAATTTTACATATGTAGTTTACGTTAAACTGGAGCAGTGGCCTTAGTACAGCTTTCTGCTTATCCTGGCAATCCCACAGAAAATCAAGTCCTCTCTCTTCCCTCCCGATGGCCGGGCTCAGAGTGAATGCATACCTATGTGATCCACAGCGTTTGTCTGCGGTGTTCTGCGGATGGCCTGTGTCCTCATTGCTCTCCATGTATGATTTGTACGCTTGCAGAGCCGTGCGTACAAATCATACATTCTCGGATGCACAGAAAATGCAACATGTCGCATTTCTGTGCACTGAGAATCAGCGCATGCGAATGCGGCCATCTGCAGGTGACCGCATACACTGTGCGTCCCCATGTTAAACATGAGGATGGACTATGCATGCGGTCTTCTCTCATTCGCCCACCGCAATGCGCTGCGGGGGAAATGATAATGTGAAACAGGCCTAAGTGATATTTTTAGTGATGTCATATTTTTTTTCTTTACACCTTTTGATCACTTTTCAAAATGTTTATACTCAATTAGTTTATTTTTTTTTAATTGTGTTTATTGTATGGGTTAAACCACAGTTTTATATCTTGCGTTGTTATGGATGTGGCGATAACAAATGTACACATTTGTTTATTTTAGTGTACATATATATGTATATACATATATCTATGAGCATTTTTAGTGATAAAAAAAGTTAGACCTCTTGATTTTTTTATATATTTTTTTTTAATAACCCTTCATCTCTTTTTTGTAAGTAATATTCTCTTACAATTAGCACTATATAGCCATTTTGGCCAGCATCTTGCAGTATTGTCCCCATCCTGGTCCCCTTCTTTTAGTAAGGTGGACATCTTGCTTTCCTTTTTTAATGTGCTCTATTGTGCCATCTTACTTACACTCATAAACACAGATTTTTCATACCTGTCCTCCGTGCCTTATATTATTAATGTTTATTGTGCTTGTCTATTATACCTTCTACACATGTAAAGCGCCATGGAATTAATGGCGCTATAACAATAAATAATAAGTATTCCTGGCGCTGCACAGAAACAAGCTGTCTGGCTCAGCTACATTAATGGCAGCTGCTGGACAATCAGAGATCAGCAGCTGTCCTCTGATTGGCTGAGCAGCTACATCATTGGCAGCCACCAGCCAGAGAGCTTGTCCCTGTGCAGCGCCAGGAATACATATAAAGTGCGGACTGCGGCGTTCCCCTTTTCATTCACGCCCCAAGGGCTGCATGAGGCCAGTGAGCCATGGGTTTTGAGACCCCTGGTATACAGAATAACACTTTAAGGGCACTCCTGGATACTCAAATTAAATGTTATTATGCAGAGAGTTATTGAAGTGATGGTTTGTGCAATAAAATATTCTTAATGTGGAGTTTATGATGCATTTCAGAAGTAGCTCCTCTTCATCAGACTGAACATCATTAATAAATCTTCCATCTGTTCTGCAATACTGACACCTTCTCTGGGTCATTCAGCAGTGCCCTTCAAATCAAAAGCTAGTCATATGTCTGTTCATTGTGGCCAAGTTCTATGTGTCTGGTTCAGCAAAGTTTTTCTCGCCAAAATACTGGCATAAAAACTACAAAATTCCAAAATGTAAACAGAATTCAGAGGTGTGCCTAAATGTTGTGACTTTTGGCGTTTTACACCAGTTTCTCCCAGCTGTGACATAATGGTTGGAGCTGGTGTGTAGTGGGGACAGGATGCCTCAGCTTTGTTTATTCATCATGAGCTATGGTGTTCTGCCAGATTTTGGGGATCAGACAAAATACAATGCAAGGTGGAAATTCATTTAAATAAGTGAATGAACCATATCATACCATATAATAAACTCACTACACTAAGTCTGAGCTCCTATATACTGTTTCTCTGTTACAAAATGGCTAAAATAATTTTTCCAAGGCATTTTTTTCTGATATTTGAATCACAATCTAGAGTTGTGCTTTTATTCAGCCCCCATTTTTGTATATTAACTTTAAACTTTTTGCTTTAGCCAAATCTATGAAAATGAAAATCAAGCTGAATAAAAAGGATGAAAAAAGCAGAGAAAAGGGAAAAGGAAAGAAACGTCAGGGTCGTGGCAAAGCCAAGCCAGTAGTCAGTGACTATGACAGCGATGAAGAGCAAGATGAAATAGTAAGTAGGAATGCTATTTGATACATGGTCATTTATTAAGGTATATCTACACATGGAGGATTTGTTGCATACATTTTTGCCAAAATGTAATTCAGATGCTGCAAATATGAACTATATATATATATTGTAAAATGTATGGACTGCAAATAAAAATTAATGAAAGGTTGCAACACAGAATAGTCTGGACAGTGGATAGACCACCCTGATCAAGTTCCAAAAAAATTCAAGATGTCGACATTTGATTTAATTGAAACTCAATGGCAGGAGACCAAGGAGGACTGCACTGCTAACACAGAGACATAGAAAAGCTAGACTGCAGTTTGACAATGTGTCTGTGTGTAAACCAAAATCCTGGAAAAGCATCTTGTGTACACATAAGATCAAGATGGAGCTTTTTAGTAAAGCACATCATTCTACTGTTTGCAGAAAACAAAATGAGACCTACAAAGAAAAGAACACAGTAATTATAATCAAATATAGTGGAGGGTCAAAGATGTTTTGGGGTTGATTTTCTGCCACTTGTACTAAGTGCCCTGACTGTGTGCAAGAATCATGAAATCTGATAATTACAAAAGGATTTTGTGTGGCAATGTAGTGCCCATTGTTAGAAAGCTGGGTTTGTGTCCTAGGTCATGGGACTTCCAGTAGGAAAATCCCAGTACAGACCAAATGTTTGGACACACCTCACCCAGTTTTCTGTATTTTCATGACTATGGAAAAGAAAAACCAAGAAATTGTTGCGCCACACTGTGCAAATTAGCCGAAGCAAGGGGTTATATTGATATGTCACTCACCTTTTCTAGTTGCGCCCCCTGCACAACTAGGTTGATGATTTGAGGTGAGATTTAACCGCAGGCATAAATCCGTTGCTACGTGTAGAGAAGCCTTTCCTTATGGAACTTCAACGTCTCTCCCAGAGATCACGAGCCCAGGGAAGGGCAGCTCCTCTGTGTTGACCAAATCCTGTCCCAGAACTGCTCTCAAACCACACTCCCCAAAGGGAGGATTTGAGCACGATATGAAGTAAAAAGGTATGATAAAATGAGCGCTAGGGACAGTGGATGTCCACTTGAGAAAGACACCTTTAGTGTCGAAACATGTTGTGGCGAGGAGACCTATAACATCTACTGTTCACAATAAATTTGAAAGGTAATATTCGATATGAGCCCAGTGCCTGTTTCTGTCCCTAGCGCTCATTTTATCATACCTTTTTACTTCATATCGTTTTCATTACTATGAAAATTGTAGATTCACACTGAAGGCATCAAAACTATGAATTAACACGTGGAATTCTATACTTAACTAAAAAGTGTGAAACAACTGAAAATGTCTTATATTCTAGGTTTCTTCAAAGTAGCCACCTTTTGCTTTGATTACTGCTTTGCACACTCTTGACATTCTCTTGATGAGCTTCAAGAGGTAGTCACCGGAAATGGTCTTCCAACAGTCCTGAAGGAGTTCCCAGAGATGTTTAGCACTTGTTGGCCCTTTTGCCTTCACTCTGCGGTCCAGCTCACCCCAAATCATCACGATTGGGTTCAGGTCTGGTGACTGTGGAGGCCAGGCCATCTGGCGTAGCAAACCCATCACCATCACACCTCCTTTTTCATGCTTCACAGTGGGAACCAGGCATGCGGAGTCCATCCATTCACCTTTTCTGCGTCGCACAAGGACACGGTGGTTGGAACCAAAGATCTCAAATTTGGACTCATCAGACCAAAGCACAGATTTCCACTGGTCTAATGTCCATTCCTTGTGTTCTTTAGCCCAAACAAGTCTCTTCTGCTTGTTGCCTGTCCTTAGCAGTGATTTCCTAGCAGCTATTTTTCCATGAAAGCCTGCTGCACATAGTCTCCTCACAGTTGTTGTAGACATGTGTCTGCTGCTAGAACTCTCTGTGGCATTGACCTGGTCTCTAATCTGAGCTGCTGTTAACCTTCGATTTCTGAGGCTGGTGACTCGGATGAACTTATCCTCCGCAGCAGAGGTGACTCTTGGTCTTCCTTTCCTGGGGCGTTCCTCATGTGAGCCAGTTTCTTTGTAGTGCTTGATGGTTTTTGCAACTGCACTTGGGGACACTTTCAAAGTTTTCCCAATTTTTTGGACTGACTTACCTTCATTTCTTAAAGTAATGATGGCCACTCGATTTTCTTTACTTAGCTTCTTTTTTCTTGCCATAATACAAATTCTAACAGTCTATTCAGTAGGAGTATCAGCTGTATATCCACCAGCCTACTGCACAACACAACTGATGGTCTTAACCCCATTTATAAGGCAAGACATCTCACTTATTAAACCTGACAGGGCACACCTGTGAAGTGAAAACCATTTCTGGTGACTACCTCTTGAAGCTCATCAAGAGAATGCCAAAAGTGTGCAAAGCAGCAATCAAAGCAAAAGGTTTCTACTTTGAAGAGCCTAGAATATAAGACATATTTTCAGTTGTTTAACACTTATTTGTTAAGTTTATAATTCCACATGTGTTAATTCATAGTTTCTTTTTCTCTCCATTGGGAGACCCAGACATTGGGTGTATAGCTTCCGACCTCCGGAGGACACACAAAGTACTACACTTAAAACAAAAAGTGTAGCCCCTCCCCTACTGCCTATACACCCCCCTCAGGAGAAATCCCTTCAGTTTTTAGCTTTGTGTTGAAGGAGGCACACGCTGCACTCATCCACTCTCACTTTAGTCAGACACACTCTCCCTGGAGAGTGTCGGATGGAAGAAAAGTGGATCCATAGGATCCCCAGCATGTCTCCTTCCTCACCCTCGGGCAGAGGCGGTTGAGGTACCCTTGGGGTACAACGGGCTGGAGCCCTCATGCTGTTTTTTCCTTCTCCATCCCTTTGTGGCTCTGGAGAAGTGGGATCGTCACGGGCTTCCATGAATTCTGGAGCTCTAACTCCATCCACAGCCCCTCATGGATCTGCTGGCCGGAGTTGTGTTACCCTCAGGGACTGGGCCCTGCACCTCTAAGGTACTCTGTGTGGGGGTACGCTGCAGCTGCAGTCTGTCCTCCGGTTCCATTTACCTGGGGGTATTCACTGTGCGGGGCATCCTGGGCTCCTCAGTCTCCTGGTCCCGGCCATGCTGCGGAATCTCCGGTTTTTCCGGCTCTCCGCTGCTTCCCGCTCCTGACGCCGGGCGACCACAATGATTTAGGCCCCGGCTTGCCGCGGCCTATTGTCGGCCCTGTATTTGGGCTCTGTGGTGGTTTCCGGCCCTCTCATGAATCTGTGGGCTGAAACCCCCTCCTTGGCTCCCTGCTCTTGGGCAAGGAGGTAGCCTGGTCCCTGGCACTGGGAAGAGGAGGCACCCTTCACTCAGGGTGCACTCCCTCCAGATTTTCCTGACAGGCTCCTGGGGCTCCGGGGGCTCATTAGGCCCTTATACTCCGGATTGCGGGAGTTCCAGATCTCTGGACCTCCCGCGGGCCCCAGCGCGTCAGGACTTAGGCGTTGTGGCGGGTTCCGGGCGTTTTTGTGACACTCGCCCGGACCTCCGCGCCGGCCCCGTGCCTTTCGCGGCATGAGGTTTCTAATTTAGGCCGCGGCTTCGGCCTGTTGTGAAGCCGCCGCCTATTGCCCGCCCCCGGCCCGCCTTTCCGGATGACGCGGTTCGCGTCATATAGGGGGCGGTCCGGACACATATCGGGGGCGGGACAGTTGTTCCTACCGCCTCGCGCTCTCTGTGAGAGCTGCTGCGCGCCGTTTTCTGACCTGGACCGCCCTCCCCATAGACAGTGGCGGCCATGTTTCAGGAGGGCACTCAGGGCACAGAGTCTGGAGATGCAGTGCATATTCCTACATGACAGGGGACCCTACAGTAGTAGTAGTCCCTCTGGTCCCCCTGACTCTCGCAGCTGCCCTTTAGTGCCTCATCCTCTCCTGGGGCATAAACCCCAGAAATAGTATGGGGGTATCCTCTCTCCTTCCGGCGCTGCATATCTCGGCCCCAAAAGGTCGCAGAGAGTCCCCTCTGCCTCCTCTCATTTCGCCGAGACCCATACTGTGGGATCTCGGTTTGTTAGGGAGGAGGATCAGCTAGATTTTGTAGGTCTATTGTCTTGGCCTCTGGGAACAATCCCTTAGTGGATTGTTTTGGTTCCTTCCGATAAATCCGTGCTGGACCTCACTGCTCTCCCCTCCCCCTCGGAGGCTGAGCTCTTGGAGGAACTGTCGCAGTCTCTTCCTCCGTCCAGGGCACATGAGTTGTTCTTTTTGATCTCTCTGCCTTCGGATCATATAGGCAGACCTTCAGGGCTTGCCCTGATAAACGTCGCTCTAGGAAGCGGACGAGGTCTCGTTATCCTTACCCCCCAGAGGTTGTTCAGGCTTGTTCGGTCTCACCTAGGGTGGACCCACATGTCTCTAGACTGTCTGCCAATACTGTCGTGTCAGTTACAGATGGCTCCTTCTTAAAGGACTCCACTGACCACCAAATTGTGCTCCTGTAAGGGTCATTGTACAAAGCTACAGGAGCCTCGTTTGCCTCTGCTTTCGTGGCAGTGTGGGCTTTGCAGGCAGCTTCTGCGTGCTTGGCGGAACTCATCGTAGTAGCTCAGGATACTCCTGAGGTGACTACCTTATCTCTCTGTCCTCCACATTCGCAGAATTTGCAGGACGGCGGTCATAGGGTCTACTAGCTGTACCGCCAGTTGCTCGCAGCCCACAGATTGGGGGCTGCGGGATTGGAAGGATGACGCCACTTCCAAGGGGGGATCTCCCGTTCTCGGGGAACAGGTTTTCGGGGCTAAGGGAATCTACAGGTGGAAATTCCACCTCCTTGCCTCAAAGGGGCAGAAGTCTGGACGGCATCAAGGGCTTGCCAGATTTCGGGCCTTTCGTCCCTCTTCATGCCCTCCCCCTCTTCGTCCGTTCAGTCTAGGATCATACGGACAGGTCGGTCTATGTCAGTCGAAGCCTCGGACTCCCAGGCAGCCTCTGCTCCCAGCAGCATCCTCTGTCGGTGGCAGGCTCTCCCGGTTTTGAGTCATCTGGCGCTGCCATATCAAAGACCAGTGGGTGGTAAACGTCTTTCCCCTTGGATAGAACCATCCTCGCATCCTCCGACTCTCTTCTGTCTCTCCTCGTTACAGCCAGCTAGGGCTTCGGCCTTTTATCTCTGGACGCCCTGTAACAGGACGGGGTCGTGTTTCAGGTTCCTGACGCGGAACTCCTTTCGGGGTTCTATTCGAATCTGTTCACGGCTTCTAAGAACAACAGTTGAGTAGGGCCAGTTTTAGCCGACTCGTGAGAGGCAAGACTTTCAGTATAGCATCATTTCGGCACATGATTGCCTCAATATGGCAGGGGCACTTCCTAGTCTTAGGGGATGTCCAGGAGCCTATCTGCTCGTCCCCATTACTCCCGCTCATCAGCGTCCGCTGAGGTTCGCGGTGGGGGAGGGGGCTCTTTCAGTTTGTGACTCTGCCCTTCGGCCTGGCCTCGGCTCTGTGAGTCTTATCCAAGATGATGGCAGCGTGGGGGGCCGTACTGCTTTTCAGAGCCACGCAGTAACCCCATGCTTGGACGACCTGCTGCTCAGAGCTCTCTCCGGAGCAGTATCATCTGAGTCTTTCGATGAACTCCCGACGCTTGGCAGCGGTTCCGATGGCTGGTCGACGTGCCGAAGCACTTTCTTCTTCCTGCACAGACGCTAACGTATCTGGGCATGGACTTTCCCTCCGCTCCGACTCTGGTCATGCTGACTTTCAGCTAGCAGAGGTCGATTCAAAGGAAGTCAAATTCCTTCTTTAATCGGGTTCAGTCTCCATCAGACGTCTGATGCACATTCTGGGAAGGATGGTAGCTGCCATTCAAGCAGTACCGTTGGGGCAATTGCACCTGCGTGCTCTGCAATTGCAGATCCTCCAAAGTTGGGACAAGACTCCATCATCGGTCGACAGGCGCATATCGCTGTCTCCGTCAACGAGGGATCGCTCCACTGGGGGCTGCTTGCCATGTCGCTGCCACGAGGGAGATGCCTTTTGCCCCCCTCTTTGTTACCAGTGACCACGGACGGCAGCCTCCTTGGTTGGGGCGCCGTGTTTCTCCATCACAGGGATCTATGCTCCTGGGCGGGGCAGGAATTCATTCTGCTGATCTACTACATGCAAATTCGGGCCATTTACTTGGCTTCTCTGGCTTTTCGGAAGATTCCTGGTGGGGAATCGTATTCGGATGCAGTCCATCTACGCGACCACGGTCGCTTATATTGATCTTCAGGGAGGCTTTCGAAGTTCTCAGCCAGCGTCTGAGGTCCACTAAATCCTTCAGCGGGTCGTGGACACCGACTCGTCCTTCTCGGCGGTAAACTGCCCGAGGGACAATTGGAAGGCCAACTACCTACGTCGGCAAGGTATGGACGCGGGCGAATGGGCACTCCACCCTGACGTCTTTCTGCACACCGGTGACAGGTGAGGAACTCCGGACGTGGACCTGATGACCTCTCGGTGGAATCACTAGGTTCCGGTTTTCATGTCTCGCTCTCGAGACCACAAGGATGCGGAGGCTGAGGCTCTGGTCCAGGACTGGTCCCAGTTTCGCCTCCCCTACGTGTTTCCTCCATTGCCTCTGTTGCCCAGGGTTCTACGGAAACTCAGAACGTAATGTCGACAAGCACTGCTCATCGCCCCAAACTGGCCCAGAAGGGCCTGGTATCCTGACCTTTTTTCAGCTCTCGGCGGGGGATCCGTGGAAGCTCCCGACCCGGCCAGACCTCTTGTCAAAAGGTCCGTTCTTCCGTCACAATTCGGCGGTCCTCAGCCTGACTTTGTGGCACTTGAAGATTGGTTGCTGTCACCTTGTGGCTTTTCTTCTGAAGGCGCCACAGACATGAGACGAGCCAGAAGACCTGCATCGGCAAAGATTTACAGAAGAGTCTGAAAGATCTTATTTTCCGGGTACCGTCTCAACGAAAAGTCTCCTTGACCTTTCTCCTTTTCAACCCTTCTTGTCTTCCTTTAATCAGGGTTACGTAAGGGCTTGGCCCTCAGCTCCCTCAAAGGTCAGATCTCCGCACCTTCGGTGCTATTCAACAAACGTCTGGCTAACCTTCCTCAGGTGACGACGTTTGTGCAAGGGGAAGATCACATCATTCTCCCCTACAGAGGTCCGTTGGATCCCTGGGACCTTGATCTGGTCCTTGCGGCATTACAAAAGCCGCCTTTCGATTCTCTGAGGGAGACTCCTCTCTCCAAATCTCTCAGAGTAGCTTTGCTTCTGACCATTACCTCTCGGCGGAGAGTTTCAGGACTGGCAGCCCTGTCTTGCAAATATCCATTCCTAGTGTTTCACCAGGATATCGTGGTGCTCCAGCCTCTGGCAGAGTGCTTACCCAAGGTGCTTTCTCTGTTTCACCTGAACCAAGACATTGTCCTGCCGTCCTTTTGTCCTAATACTGTTCTCCAGTATGAGAAGTATCTCCATACTTTGCACCTGGGCAGGGCTGTCAGGATTTATGTCTCCTGCACGGCTCCTTTTCGCCGCTCGGACGCCTTGTCCGTCCTTACGCCCGTATATAAAAAAAAAAAAAAAAAAAAAAAGGAGAGCCATCCTCCAGGTCGTCCTTGGCCTGGTGGACCTAGGCTCCTATTCTGGGGGCCTGCTTTGTCTCCGGTTCGCCTTTTCCTGCTGGGTTTAGGGCGCTTTCCACAAGAGCTGTGGGTGTCTCGTGGGCCTTGCGTCATCAGGCCACGGCACAACAGGTGTGTCAGGCGGCTACTTGGTCTAGCCTACACACATTCACGAAACATTATCAGATTCATGCGTATGCTACTGCAGACGCTAATGTGGGCAGACGGATCCTTCAGGCGGTGGTCGCTCACCTATGATTGTCTCTGCCATGCTTGGGTCTTTTCCCACCCAGGGATAGCTTTTGGACATCCCAATGTCTGGGTCTCCCAATGGAGCGAAAAAGAAAAAGAGAATTTTGTTTACTTACCGTAAATTCTTTTTCTTATAGCTCCTAATTGGGAGACCCAGCACCCACCCTGTTGTCTTTTGGGCTTTGTTTTACCTTTTAAGTGGCTGGTGTTATTCATGTCGCTTTTATGGCCCTGTTGGCGACTCTTCATATCTGGACCTTTCGGTCTTGTTGTGGGTTTATCCTCCTTCCTGCTTGTGCACCGAACTGAAGGGATTTCTCCTGAGGGGGGTGTATAGGCAGTAGGGGAGGGGCTACACTTTTTGTTTTAAGTGTAGTACTTTGTGTGTCCTCCGGAGGTCGGAAGCTATACACCCAATGTCTGGGTCTCCCAATTAGGAGCTATAAGAAAAAGAATTTACGGTAAGTAAACAAAATTCTCTTTTTTGATGCCTTCAGTGTGAATCTACAATTTTTATAGTCATGAAAATACAGAAAACACTATGAATGAGAAGGTATGTCCAAACTTTTGGTCTGTACTGTATATATATTATAATGTTCTAATTCTTTTTAAGGCTTGGTATGTAATCATAATTACACCAATTCTCCACTTAACCATTGCTCATATTTTGGAAATTGAATGAAACACACATTGCTAATGTGTTTTTTTTTTTTTTTTTTTTGTTTGTTTTTTACCTCTAGGACCAGTCGGAAATAAGCGGAAGTGATGATGAATGACTTATGTGACTACTGTTTTATGGACAGAATTCTTCATTTTCTAGTTTCCACTCATCCAATTCATGTTTTTCTAAAAAAGGAAAAATACACAATGGGAATGTTTCTGTATTCATCATCTAGAGGTGACATTAGACTAGTGCCAGGCTTACATGATCTCATCGTGTAAAAAAAAAAAAAAATTATATATATATAAACAAACTACACACAGATTTTGTAACATATTGTGACCAAATGGCCTCCAGTATGAAGCAAGCAACATTTTTTTGATGGAAAACTGTGGATCAATAGTATAACTTTTGTGGGTTGACTTTCATTTGGAATCGGTTTCCCTGTGCCTGGTTTGCTATATACCAAGGTGCAGCTAACAGCTAATATTTTGTAGCAAAGAACTGGGAGAAACAAATAGAAGCAACTGGTTATTTATTTTTCGCCAGGCAATTTTATTTTCAGTGGTTTTTGTTGCTGTGGTTCTGTTTGTTTTTGTTTTGTTTTTTGTTTTTTTGTCACATTTATGCAACTTTCAAGTACTGGTTAACGCTTTTGGCGCTGGAGGAGCCTGCAATTTACTGTTTTGCATGCTGTGGCTCAACTGGCTCTTAAGGAGTTAATATGCAGTAGTTATTTTCCCCTTTCTCCCCCTGCCCTTGTTCTTCCTCTCACATTAGAGCAGTTTGAACACGAAGTTGTTGAATACATAAGTATATGGCTAATGTAATTCTTTTTTTTTTTTTTATTACTACAAATTTTATTTGTTATAAAGAAGTTTTGTTTAACTTGTTTATTGATGCAAACTATATCTAATGTAATTAAACATTTAATTTTCCCTTGACCATTTTTTTTCTCTTCAAATTGACCCTTGTTATCAATGTGGATAATCGGCTTTTTTCCTTAAAGTGTACTTAATCTTTGCTTTCTTTGCACAATGTCTTTGGTTGCAATTCATAAGCCTGAGGCAAATAAAATCCCAGCAATTTTGAGAAAACTGTGTTTTTGTGACTTCCTAATGAGGAGAAAACTGTTTCGCATTCAGACTCCAAAACTGGTTAATGAGTAAAACATCAAGGATCTACAATAATGAGGACATTGCCATTGCCTTCAACTTCTTTTTTTGGAGGTTAGTAATGTCACCTTCCACCAAACATTGATTGGCCACTAATACAACAACCAGTGCTTAACATGATCTCCGAGTGTTCATTTTGGTTATATTCAGGTATTTAGTCACATAAATACTATCAGCGAATAGCTGTAAGGAAATAATGATACCAGGTAGTCCAAAGAGTTTGTTATTATTAGCCATACAGAAAACATAACTTGCCTGTCATGGGATGTATATCACAAGACATGCAGCCCGTGTATAACAATACAACAGTCATTGAAAGACCCCTGCCTGTCATAAGATATAACAATACAGCAGTCATTGAAAGACTTTTGCCTGTCATGAGATGCATATCCTGAGACATGCAGCCCGTATTCTCATCATAGTAGCATAATGTCAAGGAGAGTTCATCCTTTTATATTTCAACATTGTACTGAGACATACATAGGGAATGATAAGGCCTGTGGTCACTATTATAATTAAATCAATACCTGTTCTATACCTATTCTATTCACATCCACACGCCATTCTTATCACATTGGTATCACAACTGTGAACAGAGGAATTAATGTCACATTTACAAATATATACTGGCTTACCACCGGGTGATTCCATTCACCTGTCCTGTAGCAAGGCTGTTGCAAGGTCCAGGATACTTGTTGGCCGATATCCATAATCATGAAGAAATGGCCCGGCTCATATTCCCCCTTTAATTTTAGACACGTTAACTCCTTCACCATTCGGCAATTTTTAGTTTTTTCCTCCCATCTTTTAAAAGCCGTAACATCTTGTTTTATTTTTCTTTCAGTATAACCATATGAGGGCTTGCTTTTGCGGGAGGAGTTGTAATTTTGAATGAAATCATTCATTCCTACTGTACTGGGAAATGCAAAAAAAAAAATTAAAGTGCGATGAGATGGGGAAAAAAAAAGTGCAATTCTACAATGTTTTTGTTTTGTTGTTAATTTACCATGTTCACTCCAAGGTAGAGCTGACCTGGCAGTACGATTCTGCAGATCAGTACAAGTTCATAGATACCAAACATGTAGGTTTTTTTTTTCTTTACAGTAAGTAGTGAAGTAAATTTAGAAATTTGTCCAAAAAAAAAATTGTGCTTTTGTCAACATTTTCCCAGATCCATAACATGCTCATTTTTCTGGAATATGGGGCTGTGTGAGGGCTTACTTTTGCAAACTGAACTGATGTTTTCATAAATGCCATATTTTGACGTCATTGCCGGCGACGAACACAGGAAACCGGAAGAAGACGCATGAAGATGGAGGAGCGGGGACGGCAGCGGGACAGTGATAAGTATATTTTCCTTTACAGGTTACCGGAGCAAGGCTGGGGGGGCCTGGATTACTGGGGCTGCTGGGGCTTCTATATACTACCACTGGGGCTTCTATATACTACCACTGGGGCTGCTGGGGCTTCTATATACTACCACTGGGGCTTCTATATACTACCACTGGGGCTGCTGGGGCTTCTATATACTACCACTGGGGCTGCTGGGGCTTCTATATACTACCACTGGGGCTGCTGGGGCTTCTATATACTACCCTGGGGCTTCTATATACTACCACTGGGCTGCTGGGCTTCTATATACTACCACTGGGGCTGCTATATACTACCACTGGGGCTGCTGGGGCTTCTATATACTACCACTGGGGCTGCTGGGGCTTCTATATACTACCACTGGGGCTGCTATATACTACCACTGGGGGCTTCTATATACTACCACTGGGGCTGCTGGGGCTTCTATATACTACCACTGGGGGTGCTATATACTACCACTGGGGCTGCTGTATACTACCACTGGGGCTGCTGTGACTACCACTGGGGAGGCCTGTATACCACTGGGGGGGCCTGTATACCACTGGGGGGGCCTGTATACCACACTGCTGGGGGCTGTATACCTGTGCTGGGGTCCACCCTCGGCTTATACACGAGTCAATAGGTTTTTCCAGATTTTTGGGGCAAAAGTAGGGGGGTCGGCTTATACACGGGTCGGCTTATACACGAGTATATACGGTACATTGTTTCTCAATAATTCTGCTCCTCATGCAAATAAACATTTAACCATTAAAAACCTAGCAAGAGAATTATATGAGAATGGAATGATTTATGTAAGACATGCTATATTGATGTCTGCAAGGCGCTGTGGAATTAAAGGCGCTAAACAAGCGAGTAAAAAAAATAACTGTAGCAAGGTGTGGCAGAAGCTTAGTTTGTCTCATGATGGTTGTCACATATCCACTTGTCAGCACATGACGTGGGGTGTGCCTGCAAGGGTCAGTTTATCTTCTTTCATCCAATCAGCACTCAACCTATTGTTATAGGCTATAAAGTGAGCATAAATCACGACCTGGCATATGTCAACACACTCCAGTTACACAACACACTGCCAACACACATCAAAGACTTGGGGTGATGAGACCCCGAAATATACTACTGTTCGACAATCAACAGGGTCACACACTCTCTGTAAGGCTTTGGATTCTTTACAGAATACAAGGATTAAAGTTTTAAGCTTTAATGTAAAAATTATAGCGCTTACAACAAAAAGATATACAAATAAAAGGTTCACACATGCAAAACAGTCATGAAATAAAATGGGAGAAATACCTAACTTCCAAAGTTATTCTTCTGTTTCCTTGGGGACAGGAGAAATTAAATATGGATTACATTGGCATCGGCTGACCATGTCCTGTGAACTGCTTTATTTTGTCACCCAGCTTCTTATGGGTTTTGCCTTTGGCTTTTGTTCCAGGGACTGCTTGCAATTTTAATCTTGTTTCAGATCTGTGAATGGACCATGGCTAAATTAGTAATGAGCATACTGTAGTTTAAATGCTCTTTCTCCTTCGCCTCATTGGGGGACACGGGACCATGGGTGTTATGCTGCTGTACACTAGGAGGCGACACTAGGCAGAATCTGCAAAAGAGTTAAGAGGCTCCTCCTCTGCAGTATACACCCCTGGAGCAGACATTGCCTCACCAGTTTTTGCTTAGTGTCGTTAGGAGGCACACACAAATTTTATTGCTCCGAAAATTTTTCACTTTTTAAATTTATTACTTCAAGAAGAAGAAAAGTGGGTCTCTGACGAGACTCCCGGAATGGTCCCTCCTCGGCCCCCCACTGTTGGGGGCGCCTGGTTGAGGTCGTCTTTTTCCCCCCACATGCTGCTCCCTCCTCGGCCCACCACTGTTGTAGGTGCCCAGATTGAGTTGAGCCGATGGTCTTCCTTCCCCAGCTCCCCACTGTTGGGGACCCTGGGTTGAGGTTGAGGCTACACAGAAGCCCTCGGATGATGGACTGCAGCATCCCTCCCTAACCACCCCTCTGGGGCTGATAGGTTGAGACACCGCAGGTAGGGTACAAACGTGCTGCGTGGTCGCAATCCAGACGCATCGGCGCTGCTGAATGCCTCTGATGGGCACGGGCTGCAGCACTATGACAGACTGCAGCACCAGGAGCCACAGCTATGCTAAGTGCTCCTAAAGGGGTCAAGGGACAAGGCTAGAAAGTCAGCTGCATTGCGCAGCCCATGCCGGAGACCTCAGCCTGGCTGACTACTCCTCAAGAGCCCCAGTCCTGCCGCCATGAGACCCTGTCTCCTGGGGGTCCCCTAAAGGCTGCAGCAAACGTCCATGTAACTCCAGGAGATCAGCTTTCGCTGCTCTCTCCTGGGGGGAAGGGAGCCCATACTGCAAGTGGGAGCACCGTTTTTTCTGGACTCCTTGCAGGGTCAGCTCAGTCCCTGGACGCCAGGAGACCCAGTTTTCTGGGTTCTCCTAATGGGAGCTACCACTCTACCCTCAGTCCAGGAGACCCAGTCCTCTGGGTTCTCCTGCTGGGGCACTGCACTGGGCAAGCGCACATGTGGCCACAGCTCCTGGGGTCTGGCCAGGTCCAGATCTGTTCCGGTCTCGGATCGGACCTCCGTGCCTGCCTGCCGTCATTTGTGGCTTCTCTGTTTACTTGAGGCCGCGGCTTCGGCCTAGGTCAAAGCCACCGCCTTTTTTTCACCACCCCCGGATGATGAGAATGACCCGGACAGCGTCATAGCAGAGGGCGGACCAGGAGCTGCACAGCAAGCTGGGGGCGGGACAGAGGATGACTTGGGATGGTACTACGCCTTGGGATGGTAGTACCGCCCTGCTGTTAGCAGCGGCGGCCATTATCCACAGGGCACAGTGGAAGCCGGGTTGAAAGCACAGTGTGCACAACCCTTAGTGCCAGACTAAGGCTGGATTGGGCACAGCTCCTCATTAATAGCAAGTACTGTGGCCATGACAGGGCTTCATCCCTGCTGCAGGGTTGAAAGCACACTTGGGCCAGCGAATATGTGCAGTGCAGGACCGATAAGGAGCTCAGGAAGAGTTTCCTGCCTGCCTCAGCCCTTAGGACACTACTGCCAAAGGTCAGGGAGTTTAGCAAAGCAGCCCACCTGCTGCAGCCCTCAGGACGGGCAGTGGGAGCCAGGAGTCAAGGAACCCGGCAGGGCTCCCTGCCTGCGGCAGTACGTCACTCAGGAGTGTAAGGCCGTCTTCAGGGGTTCCGGAAAATGCAACCTGCAGAGCCTCGTTCTGTGCCAGTTCCCAATAGCGACGGCAGGACAACAAGCAATGATGTCCTGCTGCATCTGTCCTTCTCACGCCGTACGTCATGCAAGGAGCAATGTCCTAATACAAGGGGCAGTGTAAACACATCAGGTGGTCAGTCACTGCCCTGTCCTACAGTAGTCTTAATGTCTCTAACCCCCACAGTGGCACAGGTCACTCTGGGCAGCGCACATATGTTTTTTCTCACCACCGTATTAAAGGTACCTGTCGGTACACCTATCACTACACCTACTGGCCAGACATTATGCATGCTTCTGCTTTCTACATTGAACCGCGCGCAGATAGCATGTAGGTAGATTGCAGGTCATCCTGTAATAGGACATTCTCCTAAATCATCGATCTCGTCCCGACAACAGGTTTAATAACCGTACGGTGATCAAGGTACGGCTTCAATTCCGTCAGGCACTATTGCTTCCCGCCCACCGATCCTACTCTGGTGGCCCAGACAGCTCGCGTCGTTACCTCAGGACTATCTGATACATCAGTCCTGGACGCTGCCAATTGCTCTGCAATAACAGCGTCCACTGCCATCGCCAGTAGACATGGCAATTGGTTATGTGGATGGCAGGCGGAAGTGCTCGTAAGGAGGCCATCACAGGCCTCCCCATGCCTCAGTAGACACCTGTTCAGAGAATTACTGTACAAGTTAACCTCAGGCGCTAAGGAGGCAAAAGCACTTCACACCCCCAGAACACATCAGGACGGCCTTTATCCGCCGTCGTAGGCATACGGATTCCGGTCCTTTGGAATCTTCAGGGTTGGTCAGAGCTTAGGCTAAGTCTGATTACTACAGGTTTAACTGACAGGTTCCTTCCTCGGCCCCCCACTATTGGAGAGCCCAGTTGAAGCTGATATAACCTACAATTACCTGACAACTGTAAGGCGTCCCAAGACTGTTCGCCAATCCTCTCCAGACCCCACAGCTGGAGCTCTGGTTGGCGGTGACGACAGCCAAGTCTCACAAGACGCGGGCTGAAACACCGTGATCCGCAGCGGCATGGGTAATTCAGCTAAGGCTCTCTGGAACCTACGACCCATAGCATACTCCTTCCTCGACTCCCCACTGTTGGAGACTCGGGTCGAAGTTGCGACCGCACAAGGTCTCCCCAGCCTCCATTCCCAGACTACAAAAACGAAACTCTAGGTTGCAGAACGTGGAACACGAGCCCAGCTGCCAATCTCCTCACTGCACCAATATTAGGTACTTGGGTTGAGATAACACGCGCACGCCCTCTGCTCAGCCCGCTCCTAAGCAGGACCTCGCAGACTCGCGACTGCATTAACCCACTGGATGGGCCCTCAGGCCCCCCGTGTGGCTGTGGCCCGAACCTTCTTCCACGCAGTCAGTCCCTTCTCGATTCAGGAGTCAAAAGTGAATACCGTGAGACCTAAAGCTCAGAAATACAGCCTGAAGTTGGAAATGTCTATGCTGCATTCCAGGAGTCTCCCATATCTGGACAAGTTATTCATCAATGCATGATTTTCGGAGTCTGCAAACACTGTCAGTTTCACTGGGCACGTTAAGACTCGGTTGGCGGATCACCCTCCATGAGTCTACCACAATTCCAGGGCACATGCTGCAGCACAGCACACAAACTCCAGGAGTCCCAGCTCCGCTGCGTATTCCTGATGGCCACATGCTGCAGCATCACATATGGAGTCTCAGCCATATTGGATCTTCCCAGACAAGGCACAGATTCTTCGTCTGGGAATCCGCAGTCTCCTTCAGCGGTCTCATCAATCCTTCATAACGGCTATGGGAGTCCTAGACAGGATAGTGGCAGCATGGGAGGCAGTTCCATAGGCTCAGCTGCACCTACGGCCTTTTCAACTATCCATGCTTGCACATGGCCCAGGAACAGGATGTGGTGCGATGTACTCCCATCACAATGCACATGGCAGTAGTCCCGCCCACACCCGAAGATGCCCCTCAATCTACGAAGATTCGGGCAGTATTTCTAGTACTGAAATCATTGTCTCCTTCTGGCAGTCGGACTTGTTAGGATACAGTCCGACAATGGCACAGCCATGGCATATGTCAACCACCGGGGTGGAACCCGCAGTCTCCAAGTGATGACAGACGTTCGCCACATCCTTCACCAGGTGGAATCCTTGAACACTACTGTCAGCTGTTCTTATATCAGGTGTCCACATCTGGGAAGCTGTTTTCCTAACCCGCCAAGGGACGGTCTCAGGGAAGCGATCCCTTCATCCAGATGTCCTCCGTCAAGGCTGCCAGTGCTAGGAAACTAAAGATGTGGAACTGACGGCCTCACGCCTCCATGCTAAGGTTCCGTCCTTTCTGGCCAGGTCCTAGGACCTGCAGTCAATAGGACAGTCGCACTAGTCCAAGACTGGACCTGTCTCCGTCTCCCCTATATTCTTTCCCACTACCAGGATAGTGCAGAAGGTCAAACAAGAATGTCGCTGGATCATCCTTTTGTTTTCAGACTGGCCCAGATGCGCTTGGACACAAATTTCATCCAACTCATACCAGCAGTACCAGGACGACTAACAGACAGTCCAGACCTGCTCTCTCAGGGCCAGTTCTCCCTCGGAATTCCTCAACTCTGAAATTAGTGGCGTAGCCCTTGAGACCTGGAGCTTAACCCAAGGGGTTTTTTCCCTGTATATTGTAACGACCATAGTCACAGCAAGTAAACCAGCCTTATTGACAATATACCACAAGTGTAATCGTTTTGTTTTTCTTTAGCTCCAAGCACCTCTAGGGGTCATTCCCCTTGGCCCTAATTCATCTTCCACTCAGACCTAGACTCATGTCTGTCCTTGAGGTCTCTCACACAGCAGGTTTTTAGCCTGTTTCACCTTCTTCCAAAAACGTCTTGCCACCAGGCCTCTAGGAAAATCCTTCTTTCAAAGGGTCTCCCATTTAAGGTCTCCATACAACAGGACTACAGCTGCGGGACCTGATCTTCGTCCTCACGGCTCTACAAGGACCACCTTTTGAAGCCTCTATGGGATATTACCCTTAGCATTCTCATCCAAACAGTAATATGTTTTGGTGGCAAATTATTTTTCTCTGCAGAAGTATCTGTACTTTCAGCGCTCTCATGTAAACCATCTTTTCTGGCCTACCTGAACAAGATTAGCAAATAGAAAACAAGCGGTGTCAGAGGTTTGGAGCGCTAAAGAAACCACGGGTTGGTGATTAAATTACCAATAATTTATTGCACGAACAGCAGGGGTCCAGTATGCCACAACGCGTTTCGACGCACAGATGCGTCTTTCACCAACCCGTGGTTTCTTTAGCGCTCCAAACCTCTGACACCGCTTGTTTTCTATTTGCTAATCTCCTTCTCCCTTGTTGGGAGTGCGGTGTGTGAGCTGCTCTAAGATCAACAGTACCTGGCAGTACATCATAAAGACCCACCCTTGAATGATCAACTGATACACAGTGTGGAGCTGGGACGGAAGCCAGTGCAGCGAGTCTGCCTCTTCGGGTGGAGGAGTGAAGGAGCCCACCTCCATCTCCAGAGGAACTAAGGAGCTGACCACCAGGCCCGGAGTATCTGAGGAGGAGGGAATATTGGCCCTTGTCACTACAGTGATCCACATTAAGCCATCAGTCTGGTTGTGCGGGGTGTTGCACAACCAGTAAAGGTTAGTGCAAACATAGTAAAACCGTGTATTAAGTTCCTCCAGTTGCAGTGTGGCGCAATATCTGTTTTTTCTTTTAATTACCTGAACAAGATTGTCCTGCGGCTGGTTCCATCCTTCTTCTTAGGCGGTATACTTCTTCCACCTCACTGAAGACGTCTGTCATCTCTGCGCCCGACTCCAGTCTGCCTGGTCGTGAAGGACCTACATATGCAGGACCTTGTCAGGTCCCTACGCATCTAAGTATCCAAGACCAGTGCCTCTTGAAGAGGTCGGACTCTCTTTCTCCCTTCTTCCAGAGGGCAGAAATAATGACATGTCAGCCTCTAAAGCTCCTCTAACCAGGCGGATTCGTCTAACCATCCAAGACGCTTATACTATCGAAAACTCATCCCTTCTGGCAGTGTCACGGCACATTGTACTACGGCCGTGAGGGCCTCCTGGTCCGTTCGGCACCAGGTGTCAGCTCAACAAGTGTGTAGACAGCCAAAAGGGTCAGCCTACACACATACACAAGCCACTACAGGGCTTGTACTCAGTCCTCGGCAATCGCAGGTCTGGGTAGACGTGCCCTCCAGGCGACAGCAGCCCGCCTGTTGGTGCATAGTTCCTCACTGATCATGCTCAGTGTGACTAGCTCCATTGTTTTTTCCCACCCAGGGACTGCTTTGGGACGTCCCATGGTCCTGTGTTCCCCAATGAGGCAAAGCAGATTTTTGTGTACTCACTGTCAAAACCTTTTTTCTTAGCCTCTAATTGGGGACACGGCACCCACCCTATTGCCCTTGTGGGCCTTTTCTACAGTTCTTACATAGCTTCTCAGCGGTTACATGGTTAACATGTCTACACATGTTTGCCTATTATCACTCTGTTAACTGTTGAATGTTTAAACTTGTGCCTGTTTGGTTATAGGCCTTGTAGTACTGTGAGCCTGTTTAGTTACAGGCCTTGTTATACAATTATTGCTTCGTTGACTCTTCACAGTTTACGCATGTGCCTGCTTGGTTACAGGCCTTGTACTAATATTACTTTTCTAACTCTTACCTGTGTTACACACGTGCCTGTTTAATTTCAGGCCCTGTTACACTGTTATTAACTTGTTAGCTATATCTGTATACACAGGTTGCCTGTGTGGTTACAGGCCCTGTTTTACTGTTATTATATGTTAACACTCCTACTGCTTTAGCACAAAACTGGTGAGGCAATGCCTGCTCCAGGGGTGTATACTGCAGAGGAGGAAGGAGCCACTTAACTCTTTTGCAGATTCTGCCTAGTGTTGTCTCCTAGTGGACAGCAGCATAACACCCATGGTCCTGTGTCCCCCAATTAGAGGCTAAGAGAAAAGGATTTTACGGTCAGTACACAAAAATCTCCTTTTTCCAAGCACCCTTGCCACCAAACACCATTTGTTTAGTCTCCATGAAGCTAGCAGAAGTGTCTCAAATTACACCCTATGCATTCTCATGGAATCCCCTCCTAGGATCTCAATTCCTATAATCAAGATATGGAGACTTTATGCTTTTGATTCCAGTCTGCCATCTCTTCCAATGTTAAATTACTACTGCCTGCTTCTATTATACAATTATCCCTACAAATAGATATTTCCCTCACAATGGGTAAAACCAGTGAGCAGTGTCAAGACCTTTTCAACATTATTGTTGCAATGATGATGACGGCATTGGTATGAGAAGAATTACTAATCTACTGAAGGTTCCAGTGAACACTGTTGGGGCTATAATCAAGAATTGGAAAGAACATCAATTCACTATAAAGAAGCCACAACTATCCCCACATATTTCAAACAAAGGAGTGCAAATTGTCTCTTCAGGGAGGAAGTAGATGAACACAAGTGAAAAAATATCAGAAAAGTTGTTCAAGAGCAAAGAACCACTGGTGGAGAGTTACAGAAAGGCCTGGAATCAGCAGGTACAATTGTTTAAAAGAAAACAATAAGTAATGCACTCAACCTCCATGGCCTATATGCACACCCACCAAGCAAGGTTCCATTGCTGAACAAAAAGAATGTTCAAGAATGTTTAAAATTTTCTCAACATTTAGAGAAGCCTGTGAAATACTGGGAGAAAAGAAGTCTTTTCAGATTAAACCAAAATTAAACTCTTTGTATGCCATACTGTGCACCATGTTTGGAAGCCAAAAGGCACTGCATATCTCCCCAAAACACCATACTGACTGTGAAATTTAGAGGTTGGAACATCATGGTGTGGGGCTGTTTTTTTAGCATGCATCACTGGCAAACTTAATTTGATTGAAGGAAGGGTGGATGGACAACTATACCAAGACATTCTTGCTAAAAATCTGTTGCCATCTACCAGGATGATGAAAATGAAAAGAGGGTGGACAATTGAGGTAGACAATGATTCTAAACATGCAGCCAAGAAAATAATTAATTGGTTTCAGAGAAAATAATGCTGCTAGACTGACTCAACCTATTACCTGACCTGAATTCAATATAATATTGCTGGAAGAAACTAAAGTGCAGGGTTCACAGAGCCTTTAGAATTTCAAGGGTCTGCGGCAGAATGGTCCAAAATCACTCCTGAGCAATGCATGCGACTAGCTTCTCCATACAGGAGGCATCTTGAAGCAGTCATCACCAATAAAGGTTTTTGTACAAAATATTAAATACATTTCAGTAAGTGCGTTCAATACGTTTTTTCTTTGTCATTTCTCATTATTCCGTATAACTTAATTTTTGACATCTATGGTTTGATTTCCTTGCTTGTATGAATTGGAAGGGTTAGTACTGATATCTGGTGAGAATTTCATGTTAATAGCACCTGTAGAAATATTTATACTTTGAATACTGGTGACGTGTTCAGTACTTATTTCACCCACTGTACATATGCCAGTATGTACTATGTTGGCAATGTTTTTAATTTTTATCCCAACCCTGCATTCTCTGACGAGGGGCTGCAAGTTCAGATACCAGTGAGCGCTCAGAGCACAAGTGCTCTATACCGCTTAAGGCCACGTGCCCACATTGAGTATTTGGTGTTTTTTGGTTTTGTTTTCTTTACCTCAGTATTTATAAGCCAAAACCAGGAGTGGGTGAATAATACAGAAGTGGTGACGTGTTTCTATCTCTGTACTTTTCCTCTGATTGTTCCACTCCTGGTTTTGTCTTACAAATATTAAGGTAAATAACTCCCCAAATACTTAGTGCGCATGTGGCCTAATAGTGTATCTCCTCCAACTCCTATCATTGGTGTACAAATAATGTCAGTATATGTTATTAGTGTTCTTCAGTCGGTTGGTGAAATACACAAGAGTAAGGGCCGCTTTACACACACCAACTTCTGTGTCCAACTTCTGAACAGATCTCTGGTTGCAGTGAAATCATGGACACATTGTTCCATTTTGTGGCTGTGTACAAATAGAACAATGTGTCCATGATTTCACTGCAACCAGAGATCTGTTCAGAAGTTGGTGTGTGTAACGCGGCCCTAATACATAACTGAATACTGCACAATTTGTAGTGTAACTCTGTAGAGTACACTTAGCTTGGATTATACATAGGGATTTTATTTGCAAAGTTGTCTTGCAAGTCCTGTTATTTTCTTTTTTGTTTGTTTTTTTAATTTTGACTTAACACACTAATGCAAAGGAAAACTTACTGTTATACATACCTTTAAACTTAGAAGCTGTCTCCACTATGCATCTAAAAGCAGAACTACACCATTCACACTGTGCGTTTTTGGTCTGTTTTTTCTCATCGGTTTTTGTAGCCAAAACCAGGAGTGAAATAATCAGAGGAAAAAAAGTATAATGGAAACATGTGCTCCACTTATGTATCGATCACCCACTCCTGGTTTTGGCTACAAAAAATGCCAAGCAAAAACGCTCAGTGTGAATGGAGCCTTTGGTCCAGAAATATTTGAACCGTGACCGAAGCTTTGTGCTTTGGGCTCTGCATGCCTCTATTTTTTGTTTAAAATGTAATGGAAATTAAATTGAAATGTAGCCTTTCAGGTCTAATTATGAGGCGTTCAATAAATTTATTAGGAATTGCGACCATTTTCCAATGCCTCTTTATTTCAGGGACTCAAAAATAATTGGACAAATTTACTTTACCATAAATAAAATGTTTGTTTTAATACTTTGAAGAGCCTTTTGCAGGAAACTAATTCCTGAAGTGTGGAAGCCATCTATCAACAAACAGCTTGAAGACCTTTACTGCAGATGACTTCAATTGTTGCTTATTTATGGGTCTTTGTGTCTTAAGCATGTGAAATACGTCCTGAAGTGATTGAGACTTGGTGATTGACTTCAGTAATCGCAAAATATTTCACCTATTTGCCTTAAACTCCTGGGATGTTTCACAGTCTAAGTAATTGTTACAGATGAGCTTCATGTTCTGGGTGTTCAGCCAGACTTTAAAAAAAAAAAAGTTCTGTTCTGGACCCAAACATCATTGTAACTCATTGATTAGGCAATTATGCTCTCCACATACAGCCAGCCATAAGTAAAACACTGCCAGGGAAGGGAGGGTGGGGTTTTGTAATTTTCCTTTTTTTTGGTACACACTACATTCGATAACTGACTTATAGCCCCAGTGTGAGCCATTCAAATTGCAAGCGGCTCACACTAGGCCAAGCACCAAGCCTACCTGAGCACAGTGATGCTCGCTCCAGTAATTTGCATACATAAAGCACCCAAACACTGACTTTTTTTTTTTAAGTCTGTTTGGTACAAACTCCGAACTTCAAAGTCCAGTTCTCTCATCTCTTGTCTTTGTCCATTTGTTCTGCAAAGCGCCATCCAATCAACCTTACTGCATTTGGTTGAATGTGAGCAGCAAGTATATCCTGTATACTTCAGAATTGCTTCTATCTTCACTCACAACATCAAAAACACTTGTGATTCAGTGCCATTGGGAGTAGTGCGTGTCCAGCCATCACACTGCTTCCACAATATTTTACAGAGGATGTGGTGTGCTTTGGATTATGAGCTAATCCAAGCTTTCTCCATACTTTCTTTTTTCCGTGTCCTTATGCCCAATAGAGTAGAGCATAGAGAAGAGGGAATGGTCACTACTCCTTGCTGATTCTTCTGGATCTCTCCTCTGCATTCAATACTGTGGATCACCAGCTCTCTTTTCGGCTTAAAGACGCTGTTCTCTCCGGCATCTCCTCCTACCTCTCTGACTGCTCCTTCACTGTGTTTTACTTCAGGTCTTCTTCCTCTCTTCCCCTCACAGGGTTCCTCAGGGTTCAGCCCTAGGTCCCCTTCTCTACTGTCTTTACACTGCCCCTATTGGACAAACCATCAGTAGATAAGATTTTCAGTACCAATTCTATGATGACAATTCCCAATTATACACCTCTTCTGAAATCACCCCTGAATTACTACCAGTGATTGTCTGTCTCCAATGTCCTCTCTACCTTAAACTGAATCTGTCAACAACTGAACTTCTCATGTTTTCTCCCTCTACTAAATTTCCTAAACCCAATATATCCATTTCCATGTGTGGTTCTATCATTACTACCCAGCAGCATGCCTGCTGGCTTGGGGTCATATTTGATTCTGATCTCTCCTTCACTACCCACAACCGATCACTCGCTCACTCGTATCACCTACACCTCAAAAACATCTCTACAATTCAATCTTTTCTTACCATTGACTCTGGAAAAACTGTCAGTCTTTATTCATTCTCATCTAGAATATTGTAATTCCCTACTATATGGTCTTCCATTTACTAAACTCTCCAATCCATCCTGGATGCAGCAGGATCATATTTCTCTCCAACCACTTCAACGATGCCAATTTCCTGTGCCAGTCATTGCATTGATTGCCCATCCGCTATAGAGTACAATATAAAATTATTCACCCACAAAGCCCTGCCCTGTTCTACACCTCACATTCCCGTCTCCAAGATTTCTCACGAGCTGCGCCAATACTGTGGAACGTACTACCAATATCAATTCAATTCCCAATACCCATAGTTTTAAACTGGCCCTAAAAACCCATCTCTTTAGACCACCCTGTCACCTCATCTTACCTAACTATTTCAATTCTGCCCTTTTCCAAATCTGGCCTCTTGTCATCTGTCTACACCCTCCATGCACAATATAGCATTTTTCCTGTACTTGCACAGATCCTGGCTGGTGACCGATTCCTGCAGCTTTGTGTATCCCCTATTTATTATATTGATGGCTGGACCTTATACATTTTAGGACTCCCCTTTTTCTTCATAGACTGTAAGCTTGCGAGCAGGGCCCTCATGCCTTTTGGTATCTCTTGTCTTTTTTTTTTTTTTTTTATCATTATTATTATTATTATTATTATTATTTGGGATCATTTAGAAATGTCCTTATTTTTGAAAGAAAAGCAAATTTTTTTCAATGACTAACAATAAATGAATCAGAAACAATAATTATTTTTACCATTAATTCGGCTTCTAGGAACCTTCCACGACGGCATAGGAGGTTACCTCTCCATTCCCTAATAGGGACAGGAAGCACAAGATAGGTTAAATGGACCCTCCCACCTCCATTAGCCAGTGACTTACAAAGAAACCATAGCATCATTTATCATTAACACATTCCAGGAAGTATCGAGGAATATAGGGAGGGAAATAAGTGCTGTCGTGGAAGGTTCCTAGAAACCGAATTAACAGTAAGAATAATTATTTTTTTCTCTAGTCACCTTCCACGACCGCAGAGGAGGAATGCAAATGAATTAACTGGGGGTGACTACAGCCTGCAGGACTTTCCTGCCAGAAGCTAAATCAATGTTGAAAACTAGATCCAGGCAATAGTGCTTAGTGAAAGTATGCAGAGGTGACCAGGTAGCTGCCTTGCAGATCTGCTCAGGAGAAGCCCCTGCTCACTAAGCCCAGGAGACTGAAGTAGACCTGGTTGAATGAGCCGTGAAACCCGATGGTGGGGAAAGATTCTGGCCGAGGTAGGCTTCAGTAACGGCCTTTTTGATCCAATCGGCTATCATGCTTTTTGCCACCACCTTGCCCTTATTCTGTCTAAATGGTTGGATGAATAAGTTGTGATCAATTCGCCAAGGCGCAGTTAAGTCTAGATAGTGTAACACACTTCTGCAGACATCTGGTGAATGAAGTTCTTCCTCCTTTGGTATCTTTGGATGTTGACAGATGTAAGGAGCGATGAAAATCGGAGACTACTTTGGGTAGGAATGAAGAATCCAGCTGAAAGGCTATGCTGTCATTGTGGATTGTCAAACATGGTTCCCTGATGGATAAGGCTTGCAGCTTCCCGACTTCCCTTGCAGACATAATGGCAACAAGAAAGTCTTGTGAGAGATCGACCTTATGGTACAGGATGACAGGGGTTCATAAGTAGAACTGGAGAGTCTTGTAAGGACCACATTTAGGTCCCAGGAGGGTGTGAGAGCCCTCTGTCGTGAACAAAGTCTATTAGCCGACACCATAAAGTGTTTTATCCAGGAGTTGTTGGACAGATCCGCATCAAAAACAACTTAGAGCCGTTACCTGTACTTTCAATGTGCTAGGTTTGAGACCCAAGTCTAGGCCATTCTGTAGGAAGTCCAGTATCTGAGATGTTCGGTTGGAGTGGATCAGGTGGATGGAGGCCACACCAGGAGGAGAATAGTTTCCAGATTTTATTGTAAATTGAGTTTGTGACCAGCTTTCGACATTTCTGCAAAGTAGCAATAACTTTTTCAGAAAGGTTCTGGGCAATAAGAACCTGGGTTCAGAAGCCAGGCCGCTAACTTGAGCTTCTGAGGATCCGGATGAAATAGCGGATCATGGGATGGCAAGCTTGGGTCTGAACTCAGGAGAACCGGGTTGTCAACTTTGAGGGCCATGATCAGGTTGTACCAACTCCTTTTCAGCCGCAGAGGAGCGACTAGGATAGTTGGAACCACTTCCTCTGATCTTCATAAGGGTTTGTGCAAGCAGAGGAATTGGCAGAAAGGCGTAGGCCAGAAGAAAGCTCCAAGCGTGGGAGAAGGCGTCCACACCAACAGCATCGTCAGTGGTTTCAGGGAGAAGAATGTTGCTACCTTCCTGTTTTCCATTTTATGCAAGCAGGTCAATATCCGAGGCACCTCACCTTGCCACTAGGGTGCAGAGGACTGCTTGATCCAGGCTCCACTCCCCTGGGTGGACGTCTTGGCGACTCAACAAGTCTGCTTGAAGTTTCAAAGACCCTTTAGGTGGACTGCAGAGAGGGACAGCAGGAATCGCTCGGCCCAGTGGAAGATCTGACAGGTCATGGACTTCAGGTTGCCATAGGAAGCCGTCTGTTAGGCGGCGACACGGTCGGGTGTCGAGCACGCTGTGTGCCTTGTCCTGCGGATGATGGTGATACTGGTAACTGTATTTTGGACAGAGTTGCACTGATTGGTGCATCAGAAGTCCTTTCATTTCTTTCTTATCTCTCTTTTTTCAGGACCTGCTGGTTCATTACACCATTATAGGTAGACCGTATCCCTCCTCATTCTTAGGGATTCTATTGCAGTAACAGCACATTGATCTAATTTTGATAGATTTTCTTGTACAGCCTTGGTCCTTCTCAATTTAGGATCATATAGACCTGGTTAGATTGGCTTGTCATTCATTTCTATTGTTTTACCTGCTCTATCAAACAGGTGTCTCTGTTTGATCGTGTACTGTTGCATGTGTGATCCCTCCTAATACACTTGATTTTGGTACTGCATATTTCTATGACAGGCTGATTTTTTTGTGGTATTGTCTACTATCTGTTTACCAGTTCCTTTCCATCATCCATTCATTTGAAGTGGTTTATACTGCAAATGATACCACTTTGTGGTTTGATATAATATACATTACACAGCCATAGCTTAGTTGGTGGATTCCACCTTTTAATGGATTTTAAATGTCTGTTTATTCCTGTCTTTGTTTAAGTGTATAATAAATGATTGTTTTTTGATTACTCATATGAGTCTTACCCTTTATTTTTCCCTGATCCCGGTTTCATATACATGCTTCTTTTCTTCTTTATATACAGGTTGCCAGACCCTGTACTGCCCTGATAGCGGAGATGCACCACTGTAGTGACCTTGTCCGAATAGATTAAACATGAGTTCTTGACCAAGTTCTAAGCACCCAGGAGGTCTTTTTTGACTGCCCTCAGCGCCCTGTGGTTGGAGGACTGGGAGCTGACAGGGCAACTACAGATACCTTGGAGGGGGGTTTGAGAAACCATAGCACCCCATCCCCTCTGGCTGGCATCTTTTGTCAGGGTAACGAGAGGCGTCTAAGACCAGGCAACGTCCTTAAGCAGGTTCCTGGGATTCAACCACCAGAGGAGGGATGAAGTTACCTGCCCCAACAGGCGAAACCTATTGTTTAGGGAAGCAGGATGTCTGTTCCAATGTAACAGGATGTGATCCTGGAGACAGCGAGAGTGAGCCTAGGCTCACATTACAGATGGTATACAGAATGTCATTGACCCCAGGGCAGACATAGCTGCACGAAGGGTGGAAGTCATCTGCCGACGTAGTGCCGAGAGCTAAGACATAAGGCTCAACCTGTGATCTTCTGGGAGAAATGACGCCTGTTTGTCGGAGTCCAACAGCACCCTCAGGAACCTCCTTGTGAATGAGGGTTGCAGCTGAGACTTTTAAATTAGGAATCCAGTGCAAGGATTGAAGTGTGTTCAGTGTCATCTACACATGGCTACCGAGGGTCTGAGCTGAAGGAGCAATGAGGAGGTCGTCCAAATATGGTACTAGACAGATGCCTTGTGTTCGTAGGAAGGCAACTACCTCTGACATAATTTTTAAGAACACTCTTAGGGTCGAGATCCCGAATGGGAGCACATAAAATTGGAAGTGAAGGACCCTGCCGTTGTAAAGGATCGCAAATCGCAAGAACTTCCTATGCCGGTTGTGAATGGGCACATGGACGTAGGCGTCCTTTAAGTCAATTGTAGCCATCTGGTAGTGCAGCCCTATCAATGGAACAGCCAATTTTATTGACTCCATCTTAAAACAGCGGTATTGGACGTGTTGCTTCAGGCGTTTCAGATTCATGATGATACAGACATCTCCAGATGGCTTTTTGACCAAGAAGAGGCGGGAGTAATGATCCAGTCCTTCTTGCTGTGGTACAGGGGAAATGACTTTTGACTGTAATAGCACCTGCAGGTTGGCATACAGGAGATCCTGGGCTCCCTGCAAGGGCAGGGCAGTGACCCAGAGGCCTCGAAACTCTGAGAGGAGACGTTCTGATATGTCCTTGAGAACCCACTGGCAACTGTGATTGTCCACCAGTGGGGAAGAAAGTTTGAGACCCCCCGCCCCCCCACACACACACACACATGAACCGAGACACTGCTTGTCCTGCTGCTGTTGGGAAGGGACGAGGATGTTTTTACCTCTACCCTTCTGATAGCTCTATCAACCAGACTTACCCTTGGGCTGGGAGGTCTGAGGCACAGAGGGACGAAAAGGCTGTTTCCTGGGGGGTTTCTGTTCTGGAAGGGCCTTCCTATCAGTCGCCTTCTCTAAAATATCATCCAGAGCTGGCCCAAAAACCAACTGCCCTTTAATAGGTATAGAGCAGAGCCTCATTTTCAAAGTGAAGTCCCCACTCCACATCTTCAGCCACAGAGCACATCTGGCGGAGTTGACAACACCAAAGTCCTTGCCGCCAAATGGACTGACTCTGCGGATGCATCCACGAGAAAGCTAGTAGCCTTCCTGAGCAAGGGAAGGGAGTCTAGCAATTCCTCCCTAGGGGTACCCTGAGATATGTGGGCTTCCAGCTGACCTAACCACCTGAGCAGGATCTGGAGATGCAGGTGGAGGCGATATTAGCCTGAATGGTAGAAGAGGATGCCTCCCAGGATCTTTTTATGAAGCTTTCAATCTTGCGATCCATTTGATATCTTTGAGTTGGGAAGTATCCTCAAAGGGGAGTGTGGTCTTTTTAGCAACATGCGCCACCTGCACATCCACCTTTGGGACATCCCAGTGAAACATATTCTCCAGGGGAAACCTGTTTCTAAGATTGCTCTTGAACCGTTTCTCAGGGAATTCCCATTCCTGAGAAATTAGATTCATAATGTTTGCATGAACCGGAATACAAACCTGCTTTGTCGACTTCAGCCCTGCAAACATTTCGTCTTGGACGAATGAAGGACTTATCCTTGTAGACCCATAGTGCTACGTACGGCACTAATGAGCTCGCCCATATCTTCAGAGGAAAACAGGAATTTCCGAACTTCTGCCCCCCTGGAGGACGAGGCCTCATCCATTTTATCAGAATTTGAATCTGATTGTTCTTTAGAGTCTGAAGGGACAGTCTTGAGCTTCCTCTTCTTAGGGGAGGGAGGGCCAGGTACAGTGGCAGCAGGTGTGCGGGAGGCTAAGGAGGCCTGTATCTTCTTCACCATAGATCTCAAGTTATCCACCAGGGAAGGAAGTTCAGCCCTAATAATCCTGTCTATGCAACCCTGGCAGAGTTTCTTATCCCAAACTGTGGGAAGTTTCTTTGCACAAACTGGGCGTTTGTTGGACTTCTCTGTGGCCTTTTTAGAGGCAGCCTTGTCTCCCTAGAAAAAACACAGGACAGGGGTGCCGTCAGTAACAGCCTGACCTATCAGGAATAGGGTCCCCACCAACCTACAGACTTACTGTGGCTGGGGCAGCTCTGGGCTCTGCAGATGCAGGGGAAGACATATCAGTCATTACCACTGTCAGGGATCTGTGGCTTTCTGTGGTTCAGAAGTGTTCAGGGCAGCTTTAAGTACCAAAGCCTGCCCCCAGCGCCACATGTCCCCCACCTCCTGCCCAGGAACCCAGACAGGACTCAGCATTGGCGTGCCCTGCACGCTGTCCCCACCGGGTTCCGGAGGCCGGAACCTAGAAGTGCTGCTCTCCGCAAGGGATCATGTGACCCGGAAGTCCCGCCTACCGGCGTCACATCTGGGTCGCGTGGGGCAGCGTGTAGCAGGAGGTGGTCGGTGGGCTCCTTGGAGGTCGCCGGCCAAGGAGCTTACAGCCCTCATTGCCAAGGAAGGCACCAAAAGGCTGGGAAAGTGGTCCCGCCGCCCACAGGAGACGGGAGCAGCAGGAGGAGCGCAGAGCCCAACCAACGCTGCCCGGCTAGGATCAGAAAAAAAGGTATAGTACGGTCATTGGCCATGCAGCATAGAGAAAAGAAAAAACCTCCATGCCCCATGGGGACAGGAAAGACACTGGCTAATGGGAGGTGGGAGGGTCCTTTTAACCTCTCTTGTGTTTTCTATCCCTATTAGGGTGTGGAGAGGCAACCTCCTATGCTGTTGTGGAAGGTGACTAGAGAAATGCACTCTATGCATTGTTAATGTGGTAAATGACTATTCTAGCTGCAAACATCAGGTTTTCAATGCAATATCTACATAGGTGTACAGAGGCCCATTTCCAACAACAACCAGTGTTTTAATGGTACATTGTGTTTGCTAACTGTGTAAGAAGGCTAATAAATATTTAGAAAACCCTTATACAAGTATGTTAGCACAGCTGAAAACGGTTTGGCTGATTAGAGAAGCTATAAAATAGACATTCCTTTGAGCTAGTTGAGAATCTGGAGCATTACATTTGTTTGTTCTATGAAACCTCTCAAAATGGCCAGAAAAAGAGCTTTCATGTGAAACTCGACAGTCTATTCTTGTTCTTATCCGTTTGTGTAGAAAAAAGCCCAGGTTTAGATTCCGCGCTGACCACAAAGCAGGAAGGGTATGTTTGATGTCCGTTTATTGAGCCTACGCATTTCACAGCAGGACCGGCTGCTTCCTCAGGGCAAACCGTGTACATACATGAACCACTTCTTTAAATAGCCTTTCACACATACAAAAAACATCATAAGCTCCACCCCCAGACTTGCTGTGAAAACGCCCACTATTTGTGTATATATTGATCAAACTGGCCAAATTACATCATTTTACAAAGATTTCATACATATGCATTATACAACCATATAAAAGCATTTTTAATATCATGTCTTAAAAACAAAAACAAAATTAACAATCTAAAAAACCTAAAATTTATTATATATATGCCCCCCCCCCCACGGCGAGAACACATCTTCCTCAAGCTCCAATTCTCATTGCGTGATTAGCCCGCTGAGCCACAGTGGCTTTTACATTACCATATGCTTAAATTCATCCTCAAAAGGGGATGATCCAAGAGAACAAGCCTCTCCTAAATAAAAGGAGTGTCCATCACCCGATGTCAAATATATACAGTCATATGAAAAAGTTTGGGCACCCCTCTTAATCGTACTCATTTTTTTTTTTGTTTAAAAAAGTTTTTTTGCAACAGCTATTTCAGTGTTATATATGAAATAAGTGATGGACACCGTAATATTTCAGGATTGAAATGAGGTTTATTGTACTAACCGAAAATGTGAAATATGCATTATTTCAAAATTTGACAGTTGCAAAAGTATGGGCACCTCAACAGAAAAGTGACATTAATATTTAGTAGATCCACCTTTTGCAAAAATAACAGCCTCTAGTCGCTTCCTGTAGCTGATAATGAGTTCCTGGATAAAGGTATTTTTGACCATTCCTCTTTACAAAACAATTCCAGTTCAGTTAAGTTTGATGGTCGCTGAGCATGGACAGCCCGCTTCAAAACATCCCACAGATGTTCAATGATATTCAGGATCTGGGGACTGGGATGGCCATTCCAGAACATTGTAATTGTTCCTCTGCATGAATGCCTGAGTAGATTTGGAGCCGTGTTTTGGATCATTGTCTTGCTGAAAGATCCATCCCCGGTGTCTCACTTGACACTGATTCTTGAACATTATTCTCAAGAATCTGCTGATACTGAGTGGAATCCATACGACCCTCAACTTTAACAAGATCCCGGTGCCGTCATTGGCCACACAGCCCCCAAAGCATGATGGACCCTACCCCAAATTTGACAGTGGGTAGCAAGTGTTTTTCTTGGAATGCTGTGTTTTTGTGGCGCCATGCATAACGCCTTGTGTATGAGCAAACAACTCAATCTTTGTTTCATCTGTCCACAGGACCTTCTTCCAAAATTAAACTGGCTTGTCCAAATGTGCTTTTGCATACCTCAGGCGACTCTGTTTGTGGCATGCATGCAGAAACGGCTTCTTTTGCATCACTCTCCCATACAGCATCTCCTTGTGCAGTGTGCGCTGTATTGTTGACCGATGCACAGTGACACCATCTGTAGCAAGATGATGCTGCAGGTCTTTGGAGGTGGTCTGTGGATTGTTCTTGACTGTTCTCACCATTCTTCTCTTCCTTTCTGATATTTTTGTTGGTGTGTGTTTCAAATATTTTTATTAAGGGAAAGGGTGGGGAGTAACAGGGGGACTTAAATAGGGAAAGGAAGGGGAGGGGAGGAAATTTTAACATTGAATGCAAACAAACATAAATATGGAATTTTACAGCGATAAATATACATTTTTGCCTTCAGGTACATCAAATTCCAAACTATAAGTTTTAGAACTTACAATTTACATACATCAATACTATATACAGAAAGAAAAATGAGGGTTAAATTCAATAGCAAGTAACAAGTAATACCGTAAATTCGAAGCTATGAACAATACCTTCAAACATAGTTTCTATTGTCAAGCAAAGAAATCTAGCTAGTGTAAAGAAGTACGTCAATTAGCCTCAATTTAAGAGATTTGGTGAGTAGACTATGATCCAGTTTCCCACCTCTCTACAAATTTGTTAAAGCAATTGTTTCTCAGGGAAAAGTTATACTCATATATGCTATGTTGAGATATTCTTTCAATTACATCTATAACATTAGGAGGTTCTAGTTTATTCCATCTTGCTGCTATAAGTATTTTGGAGGTGAGAAGAATATGGGTAATGATAAATCTAAGATTTATAGGAAGGTCGTCAATTCCAATGGAGAGAAGAGTCAGTTGGGGTGATAAAGAAATTTTAAATCCTGTGATTTTAGAAATGAGGGATTTTATCTCTAACCAGAAATTAAGTAACTTGGGACAATACCAAAATATATGAGATAATGTCCCTAATTGCTGGCAGTTTCTCCAGCAGTTGGAAGATAGGAGTGGATTAACCAGGTTTAATTTGACTGGAGTCCAATACCACCTAGAAAGAAGTTTATAAAACGATTCTTGAAATGAGGCGCAGGTAGTGTGTGTGTATGAGATAGCTAAAGTTTTCATCATTTTATTGAGGTCGATTTTAATATTCAACTCCCCCTCCCAAGCTGCGAGGTAAGATAAATTAGTTAATTCTAGTTCCTCATTAAGTATTTTATAGAATGTGTTTGTCTTCCATTTAGCCGTATTCCACAAGTCGTCTATTAAGTCGGAGATAAACTGGGGAAAAACAAGTTTAGGGTTGTGTTCCCTAAAATAATTAGTTATGAGCCTCCAGTTAGATCTCTCACAAATAGGAAGTGAATATTTATTTTGAAGGTGAAAAAATGTGGTCAAAGAATCCTCATAAAATAAATCTCTAATATAGGTTATTCCTCTATTAAGCCAAGAGGAAATGTTAAGATTTGGAATAAGCAGTTCCAACACCTCCAATGGTATTTTCTGTGGAGAAGTGGGTTTATAAAACTTAGTTGTTTTGACCAACAGCATCCTCCATGCCGAAATGGTGGTTTTTAATGTAGAGAAATTAGGGGGAGGTTTAGATGGTTCAATAAGATAGGCTATTATAAATGCTGCTAAATTTTTGTTTCTGATAAAGGATCTTTCAATCATTATCCACGACATCGTTTCTTCACCAAGAGCCCATCCCTGGGATAATTTTATAATTGATGCTAAATAATAGTTATACAAATTGGGTACGCCCAATCCTCCCATCTTTTTGTGCTTTTCAAGTGAATTTTTTGAAATCCTGGGTTTTTTATTGTTCCAGATAAAGTTTCTTAATTGCAATTGTAATTTTCCGAACCATTTTTTTGGAATAAAAAGGGGTATGGCTCTGATAACATAAAGAAATTTTGGTAATACAAGTATTTTATAAGCTTCTATTCTACTAAGCCAAGAGAGTTCATGTTTCGATAGTGTTAAAAGGTTCAAATGGAGCTCATTGTATAGAGATGTAAGGTTTTCTTTAATTATATTTGAGGAAGGTTTGAAAATTGATATTCCCAAGTATGATATTTTCTTATCTTGCCAAGTAAAATCAAATTCTTCTCTGAGGTAATCTAGTAGCGTTATATCAATATTAAAATTAAGGATTTGAGATTTATTTCTGTTTATTTTATACAGGGAAAATTTGGAAAATTTTTCAATAGTGGTAACTACATGTCTAAGTGATTTTAAGGGGTTGGATATAGTAATTAAAACATCATCTGCAAAGAGTGAAATTTTATGGTGATGTTTTTCTATAGGGATGCCTTTAATATTAACATTTTTCCTAATGCTTTCTGCAAAGGGTTCGATAAATAACGCAAAAAGCGTTGGGGATAATGGGCACCCTTGCCTTGTTCCGTTAGAAAGGGAGAATTTTTGTGAGATGGTATTATTAGAGTAAACTCTTGCTGATGGGTTAGAGTACATTGACTTTATAAAATTAAAAATATTTCCTTGAAAACCAAATTTCCTCAGAGTATGAAAAAGAAAGCTCCATTGGACCCTGTCAAAAGCCTTTTCAGCGTCTAACGCTAAGAAGGCTGCTGGTGTTTTTGATCGCTCCACCAAGACAGCTAGGTCTATTGCTCTTCTAGTAGCGTCAACTGTTGTTCTTCCTGGTATAAATCCTGCTTGATCGCTATTAATTAGTTTGTTGATGTATTTTTTAATCCTGTTTGCAACGAGTTTTGCTAGTATCTTGGTGTCGCAATTCATTAAGGAGATCGGTCTATAAGTTCTTGTATCTTCAGGGTTTCCCTTATCTTTAGGGAGAATGGTAATAATAGCTTCCAGCATGTCATGAGGAAGAAATCCCTGAATCGCAGTTTGATTAGCTAGCCTGGTGATAACGGGTGACAATAGTGTCTCAAAACTCTTATATAATTCATTTTGATAGCCATCAGGCCCAGGTGACTTTCTGTTTTTCAAAGTTTTGATCACACTCAGAATATCTGATGTAGTATAGGGAAGGTTAAGATCTTCTAATTCTGATTTGTTTAATGATGGGAGTTGGAGCTCTTCTAGATATTCATTAATGTCCTGATCAGACGAATTAGAAAAGTTAGGTTCGTCTTTTAGGTTATACAATGATGTGTAATATTGGGCAAAGGTGTTAACTATATCTGTGGGATGTTTATGTATTTGACCGAAGGAATCTTTGATTTGTTTAATTCTGGTTTTTATTCTCTGGCTTTTAATTTTCGCCGCAAACAATTTAGAGGGTTTATTATCAGAATAGTAATATCTGGCTCTAACTACTTGGGAAACTTTGTCATATTCTGCAGCCAATAAGGATTTTAAATCCAGTCTCAATTTTAATATTTCACTAGAAATGTTATGTGAGGGGTTTTTAGTTTGTAGTTTTTCTAGGTTATGTATTTTGTTAGTTAGTAATTGTGTTTTCTGCCTGTTGGCTTTATTAAATTGGAAGTTGAGTTGAATTAGTTTCCCTCTCAATACCACTTTAAATGCAGACCACAGTGTAAAGATTGAAATGTTGTCAACATCATTTTCAATAAAATAATTTTTAATTGTAGCTTCAATTTCTTTTTTGTAGGCTGGATGGTTATACAAAAAACTATTATTCCTCCATATTCTGTTAGTCTGATCTTTAGGGCCTAAAGATAAGTCGAAGAGTAGAGGGGAGTGGTCGGACCAGGTTCTTGGACCGATAGCGATCTTCTTAAATTTTGGCAGGGAGAAAACATCAGTAAGTACTAAATCAATTCTCGCATAAGAGTTATGGCGATGTGAAAAATGAGTAAATTCGATTGAGGATGAATTGAGGCACCGAAAAACATCATAAAGTTCTGCTTTAATCATCCAGGGGTCTAAGGCTTCAAGGAATTGTCTAGATTTTGTGGAAGAATCCAGAGTTCCATTAGGGACAATGTTGAAGTCTCCAAACAGCACAAGTTCTCCTTTCTTATGGCGGTTAATTAACCTCATGATTTTATTTAAAAAGGTTATTTGCTCTTTATTAGGTGCATATATGTTAGCAAGAGTTATTAACGACTCATTTACCTTACATATAAGAATTAAATATCTTCCATTGGGGTCTGTGAATCTAGCGATTTCCTCGAATGTTACAGACTCTCTGATCAAAAGAGCTACTCCCCATTTTTTCTGGTCATCATAATGGGAGACCCAGACAATGGGGTTTTAGGGCACTGCCCTCCGGAGGTCACACTAGGTACTACAAGTTTGTAGACACCGCCTCCTCCGCTTATAAACCCCTACCGCAGGGAACTTCCTCAGTTTTAAACTTAGTGTGCTCGGAGGATCACGCTTTGCTTGCACTTCACTGCATTCTCACTACTTACGTGATGGCGTCTGAAGACAAGGTAATACGGTCCTATCGGGACCGGTGACAGCCTCCCCGCTCACCCTTAGTGGCACACGCTGGTGGAGGTACCGGAGGGCCTAGAGCCTGGACACTTCGTGTTCTCCCGGTACGCTGTTACGCTCCTCTCCATCCCTCTCTGGGGGGCTCTGGAGAGTGGGAGATGGGAGCCTTGCACAGCTCCGCTCCGTCCGAGGCCTCCCTAAATGGTGCTTACAGACCGGACTGGAGCCAGCCCAGTCCGAGGCCTCCCTAAATGGTGCTTACACTCCGGACTGGTGCTGAGCGGCCCAGTCTGAGGCCTCCCTAAATGGTGCTTACAGACCAGACTGGTGCTGCACCCCCGTCCGAGGCCTCCCTAAATGGTGCTTACAGACCGGACCGGCACTGAGGCACTCTGTGTCTCCTGCGTGCCTGGGGGTAGTGTCTGGCACTATATGTGTTTCAGGACACTCAGACCGCGCGTTACCCTCGGGTCCGCGGTTCTGCGGGTGTACCCTGTGCTGGGGTCACCCTGGCTGACCGCCCTGTGTGTCACAGGGGCTGAGGCCGTAGGCTGCGGATGTTTGTTCCCTCAGGATGGTGTACATGCAGTCTGTGTATAATGTTTTTTACACTCTTTCCCGCGCTGCGGGCTCCGGCTCCCTCATGCTGTGGATGCTTGGAGGATGGGAAGCAGCCCGTGCGGTGACGTCATCGCTGGGCGTGTGTGTGTGTTTCCCGCGTCTCTTCGGCGCCGCCCACAGTTTCACTGTCGGCGGCCATCTTTACCCTCACTTCCCGGTTGGGATTCTTATGCAGCGTGCGTCTGCACTCCAGAGGGGAGACCGGAAACCGTCGCGGAGGTCACACACACACCGCTTCCTCATACCGCTTTACTGCGGTCGGTAAGCCACCGGGATTCCCGGTTTTGTTGTCGGCAATTTGGCTTATTTTCCCCTACTGTGGCGATGTCCTCAGCCGGGAAGCGTGCTGCTAAGGCGCGGCAGTAACCACCATTACCTGTGCCACATGCAATGGTACACTGGTGGAGGGGTCCTGCAATAACTGCGGACGCCCAGAGGCCCGGGCTGGCACTGCTGAGTCAGCAGCTCCGGTGCTATACCCTGAGGTTCAGGTGATCTCAGGGCCATGGGAGACTCAGAATAAGATCAATGAATCTCTGCTGTCTCAGCTGTCCTCCATGTCGCAATCCCTGGAGGCACTTAATAGGAGACTGGATAGCCCAGCTACTCCATCCAGTTACCCCCGGGTGTCCCCCTCTTCTGCTGCGAGACCCCTTAAGCGGGCTCGTCGTGAGGATTCACCCGAGCTCCATACTCTCTCTGAGGAGGAGCGTTCCTCTGATGGTGAGGAAGATGATGGGGGTTCAAATTTCGGGTCTGTGTCTGTATCTGAACCACCAGACGGGGTGGAGGATCTGGTGTCCTCTATCAACGAGACTTTACGTCTCGTGACATCCCCTGAGGAGGTGACGGTGCACCCGAAGGAGGTCTATCAATGGCTGCGGCCGGAGGCTAGACCAAGTGGCTCCTTCATGGACCACACTAATTTTGGAAGGGTGGTTAGAGCTCCCAGGTTACATCCTGGGCGGCGTTATGTCCGTAAAATCAAGGACAATCGCTTCCCCTTCCCCCAGGAGGTGCTTCAGGAGTGGTCGCAGTCCCCGAAGGTGGACGCTTCCATGACCAGGATTGCTGCACGCTCCCTTTTCTCTGCCTCTGATAGCTCCTCACTGAAGGATGCTACTGATAGACAGGTCGAGCAGCTCGCCAAGTCTTCCTATGAGGCTGTGGGGTCTTCATTGGCCCCTAATTTTGCCACGGTCTGGACCTTACAAGCGATTACTACCTGCTTGGATGGTATCTCTGACATGGCAAGATCCAGTCCAGAGGTCCTAGCACTTACCGAAAGGGCAAGGGCCTATGCGGACTACGCCAGGACGGCGACTCTGGAAACTGCCACTCGCTCAGCTGTGGCTTCGGCCAATGCTATAGCGATCCGCAGGTTGTTGTGGCTGCGTCTTTGGGACTCAGATGCCACATCCAAGAAGATTTTGCAGAATCTTCCGTTTGCTGGTGACAGGCTTTTTGGCACCGAACTGGACAAGCTAATTAAGGATTCTGCTGAGTCTAAGATACCGCAGAATAAGCCTAAGCCACGGTATACCGTTAAAAGGAACCCAAAACAGTGGTCCTTTCGTTCCAGCTCGCAGTCATCAGCTCCGTCCGCTCGCACGGACCGAGGGGGAAAGCCCGCTTCCCAGTGGCGCTCTAAGAGTCGTCCAAAGAAGCCGGCGGGAGCGGCAGCTGCCACCCCCAAACCCGCCTCTACATGACTCGCTCTTTCATCCTGCCTCCCCACAGGTGGGGGGCCGCTTGTCTCGCTTTCAGGACAAGTGGCTGCTTCACGTTCAAGATCAGTGGGTTCGAGACGTGATCTCGCGAGGGTACAGGATAGAGCTGACGTCAAAACCGATATCCCGATTCCATCGGTCGGTCCCGTCACCAGAAAAAGCTCAGGCTTTTTACCAGGTGTTGGAGGGTCTCCGCAGAGACGGAGTGGTAATCCCGGTGCCTTCCGGAGAGAGGTTCAGGGGTTTTTACTCCAACCTCTTTATCGTCCCAAAGAAGGACGGATCCTTCCGCCCAGTACTGGACCTGAAGTTGTTCAACCGTCACGTGTTGGTTCGGAAGTTCCGTATGGAATCACTGCGCTCCGTGATCGCAGCTGTGTCACAGGGGGACTTCCTAGCGTCCATAGATATCAGAGACGCTTACCTTCACGTACCCATTGCACCGGCTCATCAGCGCTGGTTGCGATTCGCAGTGGGGGAAGAACACTTCCAATTTGTGGCACTGCCATTCGGGCTAGCCTCGGCACCGCGGGTGTTCACAAAAGTGATGGCTTCCATGATGGCTCTCCTGCACATGCAGGGACATGCCGTCATTCCCTATTTAGACGACCTGCTGGTCAGGGCGCCATCAGAACACCTCTGTCAAGAAAGCCTGGATGTGACCATGCGGTCTCTGGAACAGTTCGGTTGGCTCCTCAATATTCAGAAGTCAACGCTAGTTCCGACCCAGTCTTTGACATATCTGGGCATGGACTTCAACACAGCCCCAGCCCTGGTGTCTCTGCCACAAGTCAAACAGAGGGCGATCCAATCAGGAGTACAAGCAGTCCTCCTGTCACCACACTCATCCCTACGGGTATTGATGAGACTGGTGGGACGCATGGTAGCGGCGATAGAGGCGGTGCCGTTCGCACAGTTTCGCCTCCGTCCTCTCCAGCTGGAGATTCTTCACAGATGGGACAAGAGGACGATTTCGCTGAATCGGCTGGTGACACTGTCACAACCGACCAGGGACTCCCTACAGTGGTGGCTCCAGCCACGTCACCTGTCACGAGGCCGGTCCTTCCTAAAACCGTCATGGTTAGTGGTGACCACGGACGCCAGTCTGAAGGGCTGGGGTGCGGTGTTCTTACACCACAGGGCTCAGGGCCTCTGGACTCAGTCGGAGTCGGCATTGCAGATCAACGTGCTGGAGATCAAGGCGGTCTATCTGGCGCTCCTGGCGTTTCAGACATTCCTGTCAGGACACCCCATTCGGGTGCAGTCCGACAATGCGACGGCCGTCGCCTACATAAATCATCAGGGAGGGACCAGAAGTGCTCAGGCCCTCGCCGAAGTCCACCGCATTCTAGCCTGGGTGGAGGAAAACGGCTGCCTGATCTCCGCAGTTCACATCCCAGGGGTCGAGAACTGGGAGGCCGACTACCTGAGCCGACAGGGCATGGACGCCGGAGAGTGGTCTCTTCATCCAGACGTCTTCCGGGACATCTGCGGCAGATGGGGCACTCCGGACGTGGATCTGATGGCCTCACGGCTGAATCATCAGGTGCCCCAATACATGGCAAGATCGTGGGATCCTCAGTCTCTGGGGGCGGATGCCCTGATCCTGAGTTGGTCCAGCTTCCAGCGGCCATATGTGTTCCCGCCTCTGGCTCTGATTCCCAGGGTCCTGTGGAAAATCAGGATGGAATGCAGAGTAGCCATTCTAGTGGCTCCAGATTGGCCCAGGAGGTCCTGGTACCCGGACCTGTGGCAACTGTCAGGCGGACACCGGTGGGCTCTTCCAGAACGCGCAGATCTACTCGCGCAAGGCCCATTCTTCCACCTCAATTCCAGGGCCCTCAGATTGACTGCATGGCTCTTGAGGCCTGGCTGCTGACGTCCAGAGGATTCTCTCCTACAGTGGTTACCACTATGAATAGGGCTAGGAAACCTGTCTCCAGGAAGATATACCACAGAACGTGGAAAATCTTTTTCTCCTGGTGTGCCTCTGGTGGACGTTCACCGTGGCCATTGTCCATCCCGACATTGTTGGCTTTCCTACAGTCGGGGTTGGAGTTGGGATTATCCCTTGGCTCTCTGAAAGGTCAAGTATCAGCGCTTTCAGTGCTGTTTGACAGGCGCTTGGCGCTCCTGCCGAAGGTCCGCCAATTTCTGCAGGGGGTAGCTCGGGTGGTTCCGCCTTACAGGCGACCTCTGGACCCTTGGGACCTCAACATGGTCCTGGCGGCTCTGCAGAAACCGCCGTTTGAGCCACTGAGAGACATCTCTCTCTCTCGTCTGTCCCAGAAAGTGGTCTTTCTGGTGGCAATTACGTCCCTGAGAAGGGTCTCAGAATTGGCTGCACTTTCGTGCAAGTCACCCTTTCTGGTGGTTCACCAAGACAAGGTGGTGTTGCGCCCACGGCCAGAATTCTTGCCGAAGGTGGTTTCAACGTTTCACCTAAACCAGGAGATTGTTCTCCCATCATTTTGCCCCGCTCCCGTTCATCAGGTTGAGCGCGACCTCCATACTCTGGATCTTGTGAGGGCTGTACGCATTTATGTGTCCAGGACCGCCTCCTTTAGGAGTTCGGATTCCTTATTTGTCCTCACGATGGGTCGCTGTAAGGGGTCCGCGGCTTCGAAGTCGACCTTGGCCAGATGGATCAAGGCTCCCATTCAGGAGGCTTACCGGTCTTCTGGTTAGCCTCTCCCGGTGGGTTTGAAGGCACACTCTACTAGAGCTGTAGGTGCCTCCTGGGCCTTGCGACATAGAGCGTCTGCTCTACAGGTGTGTCAGGCGGCCACTTGGTCCAGCCTGCACACTTTTTCTAAGCACTATATGGTGCATGCCCATGCCTCTGCGGATGCGAGTTTGGGCAGGCGGGTTCTCCAGGCGGCGGTTGCCCACCTTTAAAGGGAACCATGTGTTTTCCGTCTTGTTGAGGAACTCTTCCCGCCCTGGGGTATTGCTTTAGGACATCCCCATTGTCTGGGTCTCCCATTATGATGACCAGAAAAAAGAGAATTTTGTTTACGTACCGTAAATTCTTTTTTCTTTAATCATCAATGGGAGACCCAGCACCCACCCAGTTGTTCCTTTGCATGTTTTGCATTTGCTCTGTTCTCTGTTGAGACAGTGTTTGCCGGGTTGTTGAACCGTTTTGTGTACGGCATTCTTCCCGATGTTTCGGGTGTGGTTTATTTCCTCCTCGCAGCTTGTAGACCAAACTGAGGAAGTTCCCTGCGGTAGGGGTTTATAAGCGGAGGAGGCGGTGTCTACAAACTTGTAGTACCTAGTGTGACCTCCGGAGGGCAGTGCCCTAAAACCCCATTGTCTGGGTCTCCCATTGATGATTAAAGAAAAAAGAATTTACGGTACGTAAACAAAATTCTCTTTTTTCTTACTATTGGACGCATAAAAGATATTTGGAAAGTGTTTATTTTCAAATTTTGGAGGGTTAGATAAAGAAAATTTTGTCTCCTGAAGACCAACTATATCTGCTTTTGATTCCTTTATCAATTTCCAGGCAAAAAAGCGTCTTTGAGGGGAGTTGAGGCCGTTGACATTTTTAGACAGAACTTTAAGAGACATAGCCTAACCAAAATGAGTTAAGAAAATAGCTCAGAAAACCAATGAGTTTACGGTATATTAGCCCTTTAAAGGGAACCAACCACCTCAGATGACGACTATAAGCAGTTAATACATGTCCCTGCACCCTACCTACACCGTTCCAGCTATGTTTTTGCTAAGAATATTGATAAATGCAAACCGAAATATACACTTTGTAAACTTACATGCCTGCGTATTTCTGGGCGTCTCCCTGTGTGTGCTGGGACTTGTTGGCTGTGCTCATCATGCCTGCTCTCCCCCTCCCTTATGCACGCCCCCTCTCAGCCTGCTATACTGTGTGAGGCTGATTGCGTCATAAAGGGGCGGGGCTAAATCGCGGCATCCCGGTAGCCCTGCCCCTTTATGACGCAATCAGCCTCACACAGTATAGCAGGCTGAGAGGGGGCGTGCATAAGGGAGGGGGAGAGCAGGCATGATGAGCACAGCACACAAGTCCCAGCACACACAGGGAGACGCCCTCAAGTACGCAGGAATGTAAGTTTACAAAGTGTATATTTCGGTTTGCATTTATCAATATTCTTAGCAAAAACATAGCTGGAACGGTGTAGGTAGGGTGCAGGGACATGTATTAACTGCTTATAGTCGTCATCTGAGGTGGTTGGTTCCCTTTAAGAGTCATTGTTAAAAGTGAATACTAAATAAGGGGGGTTCCTTAACAAGTACCTAAAGAAAACAAAATCTATTTAAATTAGTCTTTATACTACTTAACCTAAACCTAAACTTATGAAAATATAAATTACTTATATCACTATAAGTATCCCTATATGGAGGGATCTGTCAAGCAGACGTTGTACCGCCCCCTTAGGGAGCTAAAGTTTGGGCCAAATACTAACCTGTAGCATAACTTGAATAAACTAGTATTCATGAAATCTGAATGTTTAATTTTCTCAAAGTCTTAAGGCCATCTTCTACATTTGAAATCACAATTGTTTTAGTTTGATGGTAGAAGATAACCTTGGTTGGGTTAAAACCCCAGTGGTACTGGATACTCTTGGACTGAAGGATCTCCGTGACTTTCGCTAGGTGTTTTCTTTAATTCAATGTTTCCTTTGATAAATTAGCAAGGATCTTAATATTTTCGTAAGGGTTAGGTAATGCTTTATTTTTCTTCATGTACTTCATAAATCGATCTTTAGTATGATAAAAGTGAAACCTGGAGATAACATCTCTAGCAATCTCTTCACGCAAAAAGGTTGGTCTTGGAAGTCTGTGTGCTCTTACAATGGTAAGATCCAAGTCTGTGAGGTCAGGTACAGCCTTCCTGATTATATCCTTGATATAGACCTGGAGATGAACTGCTCCAACTATCTCCGGTATTCCTCTAAATTTCAAGTTTAATCGTCTATCACGATCTTCCAAATCCGTCAACTTAGATTTGACGGATTTGAGATCTTCCTTCACTAGTTTTTGGTCCTTAGTAATGACTTGGTTGGATTTAGAAAGTTCAAAAATCTCTGCCTCATTTTTTTCAGTTCTTGCCACCAAAGACTCCATTTTTGCTTCTAGAGTGTCAAATCGTTTACCTAAGTCTACCTTAAAATCAGAGAATAGATCCATAAAAAACTGTCGGTTAATAGGTTGGTCATCATAATGTCCTTGGAGGTTTGTCTGGCTTGGGTTAGAGCTTTTTTCCCGTCTCGCCCGTTGTTTAAGTGGGCTTGGATTCGGAGTAGTGTCATCTTCCGACTCCTGATCTGGTTCCGAACCAGACGATTTAGATTTGGATTTAGATTTAGAATCTGGTTCTTTTCTTTTTTGCATAGCTGTGGAAGCATCATAAAGAACTGAGTTATCCACAGATGTGACACATTTATCAGACCACGGGCCTTCTTTCTCTGGTTTATTAGGAGACCTGGAACGGTCTCTACTTTTTGATTTTTCTTGAGTGAGCTCAGTATTGGATGAGAAGTTTGGTTTAAAAACATTTTTTTATATTTTTTTCCCCTTGTGTTAGCCATCCTAAACCTATAGGGTTATGTTGTGTACTTAAATTTTTAACTTAATGACTTTTCAGGATTTGGGTTGTAACCGCTGGTCAAAAATCAAAAACAAAAGACTTTTCACCTATAAGGTGATTAGTAACCAATTCACAAGCAAACTAGTAGATAAAATAAGAGTAGAGAGAGAAATGTCCAATAACCAAGTACTGATGATTTAGTATACCTGAACTCCTTCTAGTATTAGAAGGAATTTATATGAATCTAAAAAAAAAATACCGTATATACTCGTGTATAAGCTGAGTTTTTCAGCCCAAAAAATGGGCTGAAAAGTCTCCCCTCGGCTTATACACGGGTCAATACGGTAACAAGCTGTGGCTAATGGCACTCGTCCCGCTCCTGAGGCTTCGTGGGCGGGGCTATGTGGGGAAGATGGCGCCAGGCTATTGCACACAAAGGAGGAAGAGGCAGCCAGAACGGGACCTCTCCCAACGGTCCTCACCTGTCAGCCACAGAGCTCTATGCACCGGAGCTCTATGCAGGTGGACCGTCTCTGCCTCCCGTCCTCCGCTCCCCGACAGCTCCCAGCTGATTACTGCAGCGGCGGGGTGTGCTGCGTGGTGCCAGGCGGGAGAATCCAGCAGAGCACCGGCCACGCCGCTCCAGAGTCCTCGCTGCGGTCCCCTTGGTCCTCCTGGCGTCACCGGGGTAAGTGCAACCCGGTGTCCCCACAGAATGGCAGAGTGGGGACACTGGAAGTTACAGGCTGTAGGGGGATGCTGTATATACTGGGGATGCTATATATGGGGGCTGCTGTATATAGGGGGATGCTGTATATACTGGGGCTGCTGTATATAGGGGGATGCTGTATATAGGGGGATGCTGTATATAGGGGGATGCTGTATATAGGGGGCTGCTGTATATAGGGGGATGCTGTATATGGGGGCTGCTGTATATAGGGGGATGCTGTATATACTGGGGATGCTGTATATACTGGGGATGCTGTATATGGGGGCTGCTGTATATAGGGGGATGCTGTATATGGGGGCTGCTGTATTAGGGGGATGCTGTATATACTGGGGATGCTGTATATACTGGGGCTGCTGTATATAGGGGGCTGCTGTATATAGGGGGCTGCTGTATATAGGGGGCTGCTGTATATAGGGGGATGCTGTATATGGGGGCTGCTGTATATAGGGGGATGCTGTATATACTGGGGATGCTGTATATACTGGGGATGCTGTATATACTGGGGATGCTGTATATGGGGGCTGCTGTATATAGGGGGATGCTGTATATGGGGGCTGCTGTATATACTGGGGATGCTGTATATACTGGGGATGCTGTATATGGGGGCTGCTGTATATAGGGGGATGCTGTATATACTGGGGGTGCTGTATATACTGGAGATGCTGTATATAGGGGGATGCTGTATATACTGGGGATGCTGTATATGGGGGATGCTGTATATGGGGGATGCTGTATATGGAGGATGCTGTATATACTGGGGATGCTGTATATGGGGGCTGCTGTATATAGGGGGATGCTGTATATAGGGGGATGCTGTATATAGGGGGATGCTGCTGTATATACTGGGGGATGCTGTATATACCACTGGGGCTGCTGTATACCATACTGCTAGGACCTGTATACCACTTGGGGGGCCTGTATAGCACACTGCTGGGGGCTGTATACCTGTGCTGGAGTCCACCCTCGGCTTATACACGAGTCAATAGGTTTTCCGAGGTTTTGGGGGCAAAAGTAGGGGGGTCGGCTTATACACGGGTCGGCTTATACACGAGTATATACGGTAAGTAATTTTAAAGTTATTACTGTAGTAATAATCCTAACAAGATGCACTTAAATTTATGCAATATATGATTTTCTTTTAAGTGGTTTCAAATGAGATTATATATGTGTTTAAATAGATATATTTATATTTGAATAAAGTAAAGATACACCATTAATAATCTCATGGGCAATATTAGGATTTTAAAGAAAAATTGTCACATACTGTCTTTAAATAACATATTTGAAACTATTATCTGAATATATATGAATGTAGGTATAAATAAAATTATTAATAAAGAAGAAGAATAGAAGTAAAAATAGGAGTTAAATAAAAATACATTTAAAACTGTGTACTGTTCCTTTAAGAGGAAACGTATACCTTTAAATAGTTAGGCTATTACAATATAAAGGTTTTAAATCTAACCAGACAGAGAAAGAAATATTAAAGGAATTAGGTTTATATCTTTGAAATCCAGTCAAAATAGCTTTAAAACCAGCTTCCCTATACTATATTTGTAATAGCATAGTGTAACAGATATATACAGTTCCTAGTAATCAGAAAAATAACACCAAGAAGAGAACTAGTTCAAATAATAAAGTACAGGTAAGAAAAGGTTATTACCAGTCCTGTGGACATTAAGTACAAACAATGTCAACTTGCACTTTGGATAGGTAAACGATGTTGAAGCTTGAAAAGCTGATAAGTCCAGGAATGCAGATCTTCCTAATTAGAAAGTGTAGCAGGGGGATCTTCAGTTTTGGAGAGGTATAATAGTCAAAATTGAAGTCCATCCATTTATGAATGTTAGGCTGGGGTCACACACACAGATATCTGAGCAGATATTGTTCACAGATCTCTGGTTGCAGTGAAATCATGGACACATGGTTCCATTTTGTGGCTGTGTACAAATGGAGCAATCTGTCCATGATTTCACTGCAACCAGAGATCTGTGAACAATATCTGCTCAGATATCTGTGTGTGTGACCCCAGCCTTAAGGAGAATTACCATTAGTATGAGTTCCAGAAATCTTCCAGGAGTTGTGACTTACAGCCTGATGTATCCTAGCATTGTCAATTGCAGAAAGCAGAGTCTAAGGGTATGTGCACATCAGTCGTTTTGTGGGCTGTTTTTGAACGTTTTCCGTCGGCGGTTTCCGCTGAGTTTTATGTTAATTTATGTTAATCCTAGCCACCGGTTGGATTAACATGCTACTCAATGGAGTTTAGAAAACGCTGTCTACATTAGAACGGTTTTTTTCTGGTCGTTTTCAGTTTATTCACCGGTTTTCCACCGGTTTTCAAAGATAGAGCAAGTGACTTCTTTTGAGCGTTTTTCCAGCGGTTCTAACTTACAAGTGCCCAAAAAACCGGCCTAAAAACGCTAAGAAAAACCGCCAGAAAACCGCCGACAAAACGCTGTATAAACGCTATAAAACCGGTCGGAAAAAGCTCAAAAAACGCTAAAAAAACTATGGACACTGCTGAGGTCAGAAAACTCAGTTTCTGCTAATCTACACCGGTTTTAGGACGGTCTGCAAAGATGCAGAAACGACTGATGTGCACATACCCTTAAGAAGCTGTCACAATGTTTCTTGAAAAGCCAATATCGAAATCCAAAGAAGGAAGGAGCAAACGATCCAAAATAGATGTCTAGAAGGTCTGTTAACACAGTGACATCCAAAAGAGTAGAAATCCAGGAATCACATGCAGATTTACACTTCCAGGCTGAACCCTGTGTGAGCTAAGCAGCTGATGAAGGGAAGAGCTGCAGGCTGACTCAGTTACCTAAGAGCAGCTAAGCTCAGGGAAATCCAAATAAATACACATCCAAAGGTCCTAGAAAGTAATCCACAGGGATCCCAATTCTTGCAGGAGTCTTCCAGAAGGTTTTCTTGGGAAATTGACTATAAATAGTCAATTTCCCTGTTGGTTTGAAGCTACAGGCTGGAGAGCTCACTCACCCTGCTACCATCCTCACCAAGCTCCAGGCCACGCCCCCTCGATATTTTTGTTGGTCTGCCACTTCTGGCCTTTACAAGAACTGTCCCTGTGGTCTTCCATTTCCTTACTATGTTCCTCACAGTGGAAACTGACAGGTTAAATCTCCGAGACTTTTTGTATCCTTCCCCTGAACAACTATGTTGAACAATCTTTTTTTTTTTTAAGATCATTTGAGAGCTGTTTTGAGGAGCCCATGATGCCACTCCTCAGAGAAGATGCAAATAGGAGACCAACTTGCAAGTGGACACCTGAAATAGCTTTTCTCATGATTGGATACACCGGGCTATGAAGTACAAAGCTCAATGAGGTTACCAAACCAATTTAGTGCTTCAGTAAGTCAGTAAAAAGTAGTTAGGAGTATTCAAATCATGAAAATCAGAAGGGTGCCCATACTTTTGCACCTGTCAAATTTTGAAAGAATGCATATTTCACATTTTTGGTTAGTGCAATAAACCTCATTTAAATCCAGAAATATTACTGTGTCCATCAGTTATTGCATATATCTCACTAAAATAGCTGCTGCAAAAACCCAATTTTAAACAAAAAAAAAAAATGAGTAAGATTAAGAGGGCTGCCCAAACTTTTTCATATGACTGTATATCTCCAGGGGTACATTTTTATAAAGGAGCTCATTTCCAAAGGAGCTAATTTTAGATCAAAGTAAGCGTTAGCAATTCGAGGAACCCTATTTCACGTGAATGAAAGTCACATCTTCTAGGGTTGAGTAAAAATATCCTTATACTAATAGCACAGGACATTTGACATATATTTCATGCAATCTATAATATACAACCATATAGAAACAATTTTGGTATCCTCTGCCTTGGAAATTTTTTTTTAGCTATCTAAAAAGCAAAAAACTTAAAACTTTTTATATATGTCCCCCCGGGACAAGAACCCAGCTTCATCAAGCTCCTATTCTCCTCTTATCCAGATTAAATGATTAAACCACTGAGCAACAGTGGCTTTTACGCTGCTATATGCTTAAATTATTCCCTAAAAAGGAGGTAGTGGGGGAGGATCCCAGAGAATTAGCATCTTCCTTTTACGGGGGTGACCATCACCCAGTATCACACATACATATCTCCAAGGGTTCCCTTTAAATGGGGGCTCATTTATAAGTCAAATGTTATTGATTACAGGAACTCTATTTCACATAGATGAAGGTCACAACTAATAGTATTGAGTAAAAGTATCTTCTTCTGGTGGCGGGGACATCAATATAATCAGACACCATATAACCAACCAAGCTAGAATAGATTACTTGATTCATTAAAGGGAACTGAGTTCATAGTGTAATGTGAAAGGTGAAAAAAAAAGCATTTATACACTTACATTTCAGTCCCCACCTTGTAGGAGGGGGGACTGTTTGGCAGGATAATAGTTAACTCACTTTTAACTTGGATAGCTAAAGGACCTGTGTGATGTAACAATCATGTGACCATAGTGGGCGGAGCTAAGCAAGCAAACGTATTATGTTCTATGAGAACTTAGCTCCGCCTATTGTAGTCACATGGTTGTGACATCACATCAGGTCTCCCAACATATAGCATAAGGCTGAAATGTTAACTATTAACCTGCCAGTCCCTGTCCTCCAAGCTTGGGACTGACTGCCTCATTACATACATACATATCATTACAATGATAGCTGGGGGGGTATAAACTAGCTGACAGGTTCCCTTTAAAGGAACCTGTCAGACTGTTTATGCTCCTCCAGTTATTACTGTCTGTAGCTGCAGTTTTATAATACTATTCTAATCATCCCTGTCTGAGCTCATGGTGTAAGGTGAAATAAAAGCATTTATACACTTACATTTCCTTATGTAATGAGGCAGTCAGTCCCCAGCTTGGAGGCCGGGGACTGTTTGGCAGGTTAATAGTTAACATTTGGGGGGCGTATCCTGCAGCTAATTGATCAGGACGCTTGAAGCAGGAGCTCCGCAGGATCAACCCTCATACTGGCACTTACTAACACTTGCGGGACTACTCATTTTACACACAGCTGGGTGAGGACTCACGGAACCCCTGGGGATGCCTCGTGCCTCTTCCCGCTTCAGGGAAGCATCACAAAAGGTGATTGATTTCTTCCCCCCTGGAGAAGCAGCCCGCGCACAGTTCCAAAATGGTGCCGGCTGCAGCTTCCCCAGCACTTTCTCCTCGTGCTCGCTGCAGCCCCACAGAGCGCGCTGAGAGCTGAAGAGATGGGCCCTGTCACACAGCACTATATGCATTCTGTTTGATTCTATGCGCAAGACACTACAGGCAGACATGAGGGGTCTGATCAGTGAATTGAGAGAAGACATGGTGGCTATAGGGGAGAGGACGAGTCACCTGGAAAGCAAGGTGGCAGAATTTGCCACAGCATACAACCAGCTAGCTGATGACTTTCAGGTCTTGGATACAGAGATTCATAGTGTGCATACCATAATATGGGACCTGGAGGAAAAGCTATGCAGGGGGAACATAAAAATTAGAGGAATTGAGGAATCTGTAGAAGATAAGGACATCTCTGGCACAGTCACCACCTTTCTTCAGACCATCCTCCCGGAGGTTCCCCCTCTTATTTCTCTATTGACAAGACATATAGGCTCCCTAAGCCTGCGCACATACACAAGGACCTTCCTAGAGACACACTCATTTGCTTTGTGTATCCTAGGGTCAAAGACCTGATCCTTCAAGCATTGAAACGCAGTCCTCAGATTGATGATCCGTTCAGAGATTGGAAGGTTTTCCCCGACTTGTCACCCGGAACTCTGGCACAGAGACGTGATTTTGCCCCTTACTGTCAGGTTTTAAGAGACAAAGGAATCCCATACAATTGGGGTTCCCCAGTCAAGGTGAACTTTCGTTATAAAGGATCCCAACAGTCCTTCTCCTCTCCTACTCAGCTCGGGAAGGCATTGAGAGCCTGGAATCTAGCGCCACCTAGCAAGACCTCATCACCAGTCTCCAAACCACGTGTAGACTCCAGAGAGTCCTCTGTTACAGAGAACACAGTCTCCAAACCATGAGTAGACTCCAGAGAGTCCTCTGTTACAGAGAACGGGATCAGACTTTCCCCCCGCACTTGACTGATGGGGTTCTGTTTTCTGCTGATGATCCTGCATTTGTAGTGGCCTTATTTGATCCCTATGTTGGTCACGAGGTTCACGGTCGGGCTGATTTCTTTGGTGGAAGTATATTCGGCCTCTTCTTCTGTATTTATACAGAAGAGAGATTTGGTGAACCCTGCCCTCCAGAAGCTCGGTCATTGTACTGAGTTAATTTTTGAGTTTACATACTTGTGGTATTTGTTGTTTGTAACCTCCCGACTACCCTCCTCTTTGGTTCCTTCCTTTGTTTGTTTAGTAGTCTTGTCCCTTACCTCTTGTTTTTCCCCCTTCCCGTTTCCTTAAATCTTTCGTGCCTGTGGTATTGAGAATTGTAGTTTAACAGATATGAGTCTTAGATTAGTCACGCTAAATGTAAAAGGGCTGAACTCCCCAGCCAAACGTTCATTTCTGTGGAAGGAGGTGCGTCAATCTAAAGCGGGCATCTTCTGTATCCAGGAGACGCATCTCCTGGAAGGAGATAATGGTAGACTTCGGCATAAATGTTTCACTAATATTTTCTTTGCCAATCACACATCAAAAAAGGCTGGCGTTTGCATTATGGTAAAAAATTCTGTCCAGTTCCAGCTGATTAACCTAGTAGCTGACTCGGCTGGGAGGTTTCTCATTTTGATTTGCTCCATTTCTAGCAAGACTAGAACGATTGGCAATCTGTATGCATCCAATGATGCCCAGCTACATTTCTTGAAGTCCTTTTTTAAACAGCTAAGGGAAGTGGCACAGGGTATGACAGTCATATGTGGTGACTTTAACATGGTCATGAATAGACAAATGGATAGTTCTTGTGCGAGGGGTCAGAGGGGTCAATACTACGCTGACTGTATAATTTGAAAAATGAGTGTACCCCTCAACCGACCACTCAGTCTATTGACACCTTCTTGGCGACCTTGGACCTCCCTGTGGTTTCCGAGGAACAATTAGGGTCCTTGAATTCCCCTTTTTCTTTGGCTGAGATCACGAAAGTTATTACCTCAACAAAAAAACATTCGGCTCCTGGGCCGGATGGTTTCCCTAACGAATATTATAAGTCTTTTTCATGTCATCTTACGCCCTATCTTCTTAGACTTTTTTTTTTTCAGCAAATATATTTATTGAAATTTTCAATAGTAAAGACAATAGAAAGAACCAGTACAATGTCCAGGACTTAATACAAAGATACATTACGTCCCGAAGAGAGCAGCACAGGAGTAGTCCAATAAGGACACTAGCACCTAAAAGGAACATGTTTCCCATCTTAAGAATCACCTCTGGACAAGGACCTTATATATAGAATACAGAATCTATGAAAAGGCAATTGTGGAAATAAGAGAAGAGGAGAGAAAGAGAGAAAAAAGGGGTAGAGGAGAAGGGGAGTAAGGAGGGAGGGGGGTGGGTAAGGGAGACCCAGCAATTTAAACACCCACGAGTTGACAATTACGAATATGTATGCAGCCAAGTAAGGAGCCCTGTGCTCTCCTTGAAGGACTGCCAGAGGAACCAGGTGCGTCCCTGTTCGTATGCGGCATCACCATCACCCGCCACCAGTGACTCCAGACGATGTAATCTATCCATTTCAGCTATCCATTCCACCGTGGAGGGGACCTCAGTGGACCTCCAATGCCGGGGAATAACTGCTCTGCAGCTATTAGGCAGAATCTCAGAATTCCCTTCTTGACGGAAACTATCGAACTGGGTATCAGGGACAGTAGGGCCAATTGGGGAGATGGTTCATAACGGACCCCAGTCATCAAGTGAAAGGCATCGAAAACTGAGTTCCAGAAGGGTTGCAGGGGACCGCAGGACCACCAAATATGAAGCATAGAGCCCGTGGCAGAGCCACATCTCCAGCAGGTGTCTGAGATCTCCGGGTTAATCCTGTGGAGAAGGGGTGGGACACCTGTACCAGCGTGTCAGTAATTTATAATTCCTCTCCTGCGCCTGACTGGACATTGTCATCTTATGTGCAAGAGTAAAGATTTTCAAACTATCCGCCTCAGAAAAGGTGATCCCTAGGTCCCTCTCCCAAGCCTCCATAAATCCAAGCATGGTAGGGGGAAGTGAATTCAAGACGAGGCCGTACAGCACCAAAACCATGTGAGAGGGACCCTCAGTAGGGAGCATCAGAGACTCAAATGGCGTCAGCGCCCCCATCGGCACACTGGAAAGAAAGCTTCGCAATTGCAGAAACTCTAGCCAAGACAGCGGTGTCGTAAGACCAGGGCCCCCTAACCCCCGCACGCCGGAGAGCCCCGCAAGCTTATCCTTCACCTGACCCAGTCCCACCCCATCAAGTCGTGACCAACACAGATACGTAGACCTATTCATTGCTGGGGGAAAGGCCGGATTGTCAAAAAGGGGACCCAGTCTGCTCAATCGAGAGGTCAGGCGTAATTTCACATAGGATCTATCCCAAAACTTCAAAACAATCTGTGTGAGTGGAGCAAAACTCGACACAGGTGGGCGTCCGGTCCCCCCCAGCCAAGGCAGCCAGTATAAAGAAGAGGGCGATAAAAGTTTCTCCAAGAGCACCCACTGTTTATGAGCATCACTGAACCTCCAGTCGACAATCCTAGAGAGCAAGACTGCCTGATAATAACGTTTAAAGTCAGGAAGGCCTACCCCCCCTTTAGTCTTGGGTCTCACTAGTACTGAGAACAGAGTCCGTGGTTTCCTAGTACCCCAAATAAAGCTATTGATAGCCGATTGCAGGCGCGTGAAAAAGCAATCCGGAACCTGCACTGGAGCTGTCTGAAAGATATAGAGGAATCGGGGTAAAATATCCATTTTGATCACTCTCACCCGACCGAACCAAGATAACTGAGGTTTGCTATACCGTTTAAGGTCCGAGATAGTTTTCCCCAGTAGCGGGACATAGTTCAGAGCATATTTTGCGCTAATGTCAGCGGGTATTAAGACTATAAGTATTTTAAGGCATCTTTCTGCCACTTAAAAGAGAAGGACGCCTGGAACTGAGAGACCAGATCATCAGGCAGGGAGATATTGAGCGCCTCCGTCTTGGAGTAGTTGACTCTAAAATTTGAGACCTCCCTGAACCTACGGAACTCCCTGAGGAGTACAGGGAAAGCCACAGTCGGGTTGGCAATGTATAGCAATAAATCATCCGCATACAAAATCCTCCAATCTGGTACAATTCCTTCTTACTCTCTAATATTGATTTTTGGGAATGTTCTTCAGTCGCTTCACATAGTGGCCACTTTCAAAATACACATAGCTGTTAGCGTCACAAGTTTTAAAGAATGTTTTAGTAATGATATCTCCCCTATTATTGTGGCTGATAGTGAAATCCAAAAAATTAATTTCTGTAGTACTCCTCTCAGGAGTTCGTGTCAAAGCCCAGCAATTTCTATCATTATCATACAGGTTGATTTTATTTTCACCTGTCCAAAGAATGCTTTTCCAGAATTGGGCTGGCATGTTTATATTTTTTTTTATCAAAAAGACAACAGCTTGCATAGAAATAACATGGTTATCAGACTTTGATCTTTTGAGGAAATGCACTCTTTCCAAGATGTGGTATATGGTGTTCCATTTTTTTTCTTTAACAGACCTCAGTATTGAATATTCACTGCTATATAGTAGTTGCTGACCTCAACCATTTATCTCTCAGATCTTATACTGACAACAAGCCAGCCTAACAGTAACACATGACTATCGGGTAACACATTCCTTTTCTTAAAGCACCTCTCCAGTGGTTTTAGATGGGTTTTTTCAGCTCTGAAGTGATGCTACTAATCTAAGGTCCTAGACCAGGGGTCTCAAACACGCGGCCCGAGGGCCACATGCGGCCCCTGGGGCCTCACTATGCGGCCCGGGCACCTTGGACAACTTAATGATGCATCGCCTCAGTGCAGGGGGCCGCTGCAGTCACCGCTGTGTGATGACTTCCGTCCGCGGCACTAACAAGCTCTGCCTCCCAGCAAGATCAATGCAAGCTGCCAGCCAATGAGAGGTCCGCATCTGATGGCGGAATATGACATCACATGCGGGCCTCTCGCTGGCAGATTGCATTGATGTTGCTGAGCAACAGAGCTTGTCTGAGCGGCGGCTAGAGGAAGTCATAGCACAGTGAAGGCCAGAAGTCAGCACAGCGGGGACCGCGGGGGCCCCCTGCACTGGAGCGATGCATCATTAAAGTGAGAAAAGTGTGAGTGTGTGTAAAAGTGTGTGTGTGTGAGGGTGAGTGTGTGAGTATGTGAGAGAGGATATATGTATAAGAAAGTGTGTGTGAGGTGTGTGTGAGTTTCAGTGTGTGTATTAGAGTGTATGAGTGGGTTTGTGTGTAAGGGTGTGTGTGAGTGTGAATGAGTGTGTATGTGAGTGTATAAAAATAAGGTAAAACAGGATGGGGGACCTCACTATAAAAGTAGATCAGGATGGGGGACATACCTAGTAAAGGGGATCAGGATGGGGACATCAGTACAAAAGGGGATCAGAATGGGGACATCACAACTAAAGGGGAAACTGGATGGGGATATCACTAGAAAAGGGTATCAGGATGGGGACATCACAAAAAAGGGAACCAGGATGAGGGACATCACTACTAAAGGGATCGGAATGGGGACATCACTAGAAAAGGGGATCAGGATAGGGGACATCACTAGAAAAGGAGATCAGGAAGGGGACATGACTACAAAAGGGGATCAGGATGGGGGACATCACTACAAAAGGAGATCAGTATGGGGACTTCACTACAAAAGGGGACCAGATGGATGGGGAACATCACTACAAAAGGGGATCAGTATGGGGGACATCACTAGAAAAGGGATCAGAATGGGGACATCACTACAAAAAAGGATCAGGATGGGTAACATCACTAGAAAAGGGATCAGGATGGGGTCATCACTACAAAAGGAGATCAGGATGGGGGGCATCACTACAAAAGGGGATCAGGATGGGGGACATCAGTAGAAAATGGGATCAGGATGGGGGACATCAGTAGAAAAGGGGATCAGGATGGGGGACATTATTAGAAAAAAGGATCAGGATGGGGGTCACCACTATAAAAAGGGATCAGGATGGGGGACATCACTAGAAAAAGGGATCAGGATGGGTAACATCACTAGGAAAAGGGATCAGGATGGGGGACATCACTACAAAAAGGGATCAGGATGGGGAACATCACTAGAAAAAGGGATCAGGATGGGGAACATCACTAGAAAAAGGGATCTCGATGGGGGACATCAGTAGAAAAGGACATTACTACAGGATGGGGACATTACTACAAGAAGGTGATCAGGATTTGTACTTTACTACATTGAGCAAAAAATTCTGGTATTACTAAAAATATCACTTAGTCCTACAAGGGATGCGGCCCCCTGCTATAAATGTTTTTCTATGTGCGGCCCACCAACCCAGCCGAGTTTGAGACCCCTGTCCTAGACCATAGTCTTATATGCACCCATTGGTGTCTTCACCTTTTATTGGAGCAGCTCAGGTCCCATGGCACCATCTTATGACCGCAATATCTGTCTGCTGTAAGTGCTGTCTGCACTAACTCTCAATGCAACTCTGTGAGCCAGAATGAGGATTTCATAGACTTGTATTGAAAAGTGTCCTCTGGTGCACTCCATGAAACATTAATGACATGACGGCAAAAGCACTTCTCTTCTTTCTGAATTTTTTTTCCACACTTGGATAAAAGTAAAAGTATAATGTTTGGTATCTACAAACTTATACCGATCCGAGGAATCATACCAACACACCAGTGAACATGAATTTAAAAAAATTCCATTTTTTTTTCTTTTTGCAGTTCCACCGCACTTGAAATTCTGTTTCCTGTTTTCTAGTACACTTCATGGTGAAATGAATGCTGTCATTCAAAAGTACAACTCATCCCGAAAAACCAAGCCCCCATGTTTCTATGTTGACGGGGAAAATAAAAACGTTATGGCTCTTGGAAGAAGAGGAGGGAAAAATTCATAAGGGAAAGTCGCCCAGTGGTGAAGAGATTAACCCCTTCCAGACCCTTGATGTAATACAACATCAAGGGTCGGGTCCTGGTGCATCAAAACTAGGGGGGACAATCCATGGTCGTTCAGGATGTGCCCTACCCTCTATATCTACTATATATATATGTCTCCATCCTGTATATATGCCCGCATCCTGTATCTATGGTCCCCCAACCTTTTGTTCATGGTCCCAATACCTCCCCCAGACTCAGGCGTATCTAGGTTTTCTGGGACCCAGGGCAATTGTTCAGTTTGGCGCCCCCCCCAGCCATCTGAGTAGTCATGTGACCAAATGGCCAAATCATCCATATGCGATTTTTACACTTCTAGTCGCAGTGACTGCTGGAACCAGCAAGAGCTGAATCCTGGCAGTAAATATATTACACACTGTTAGGATTGGGCTATAGGGTTTAATGTTATACTTAAAGGGCTGTCCTGGTTTGAGAAGTCTGCAGTCCCTCTAGGTGACTGCAGACCTCTGAATTCTCACAGCACATGCACTGCACACTTTCAGGATTCTCTCTTGCCAATGGCAAGATTGGACAGTCATGTGAGCACCAATATTCAATTTTTATACTTCTGGTCACATTTTGACTAGACGTGCCAGGCCTGATTCAATTCATTTTCATTGGTTGAGGCCTCCCATGTCTAGTCAGCACTTGACTACATTTACGTAAATCACATACTTATGGTTGCGTCACCTCTCACTCTCACCGCCAGCACCAGAGAATCCTAACAGCGGGCAGTGTGTGCCATGTGAGAACTCAGAAGTCTGAAATCACATAGAGGGACACGTAGAGTGACTGCAGACTCATCACAAGCTTGGGAAGAGTCCTTTAATGCTTGTAACAAATAAAAACATAGAACCCTTAACTTGTCAGATGGCATAACACTTTATTAACATAACCATGTATCAAGAAAGCTTACAAGTTATGGATTATTAATGTGTACAGGATAAAAACAATTTACAAAAAACTACATCACCAGAGGTACAGAAATACATCCATATAATCCCCATCATTACAGAAATACATCCATATAACCCCCATCAGTAGAGAAATACATCACCAGACCCACCAGAAGTACAGAAACACTGTCAAAACCTTCATCAGTACAGAAATACATCACCAGAGGTACAGAAATACACAAATAGAACCCCCATCAGTACAGAAATCACAAGCCTCATCAGTAACAAAATTCATCATCAGAACCATGGTAACCATTTTACATGGTAAAACAATTGTAATGTCAGGTCAAACCCATACACATTTGTACTGCATGAGCCTACAACCTTTACTACATCCTTAACAATGGTAAGGAGATACTGGGAGTTGTTGTCACCAACCATGAATAAAACCATACAGGAACCACAGCACTGATGATAATTCAGTATTTTCACAAATAATCATTTACATCCAGGTACCTTATAAATGACCTTGTCTCTGATGGAGGTTGTCTTTTCAATCTCTTCATCTTGTCCTGGCACCATGATGACTTTTCACATCCACAGCTCATCTGTGGAGATGTCTATCTTCTCCGATCCTCTGCAGCACATCCCAGCATGATACCCTTAAAAATAGCAGAATGATCAACATTTTCCTCAGTAAAAATATCTGCCCTACACTGTGCCCCGGAATAAATAATTGCTTCTCCTGCACTTTTCCCCAGGTGGCAACAGTTTTTTTTCTAGCCCTTGCAGGTGAGGACCGGGGGAAGGGGGTGGTTGGGGGGTGCTGGCGGTCGATGTGAGGAAGGAGGGGGGGTGCTAGCGGTCGAAGTGAGGAGCGGGGGGGGTTTGGGTCCTAGAAGTTGAAGTGAGGCGCAGGGGGGGGTTGGAGTGGGGGGGTGGCGTTACACTGACCACGCTTCCCTTCGGCCGCCTCCGGTGGTAGCTGCTGAGATACATGCAGCCGCGGCCGCAAATCAGAGCCGCCGGCCCGTTTTACTATGGGGGCGGCCCTAAATGAGGACATTTCCACCAGGCTGGGGGGCACTTGCCCCCCTGCCACCTGGGCCAGTCCACCCCTGTCCTCACTGTTCCCTGCATAAAATATAATTTACACTCTGTCCCTCTTCTGGGACCTGCCATCCACACTGCCCTCTCCTTTCCATACTGGGCTCCCTGGTCACACTATCTTCTACACAGTGTCCCCCTATGCTGTCCACTGTTTATATTGTTCTCCCTCATGAAACTCCCCATCCTCGACATACTGTCTCCACATGCTGCGCCCTCTCCATACACCTCCACACCTGCTCAGTCTCTATTCTGTGCCCCTATACATTTATCTCATCCTCTACTGTTTCTTCATTGCTTCATCCCATCCTCACTCCACTTACTGTGTTCACACCCATCCCCCTCTCACTCCACATACTGTATCTACACCCATCCCCCCTCGCTCTCCATGCTGTGTCCACATCAATCCTCCCTCACTCCCTTGTACTGTCCTGCAGCCATCCCCCCCTACTCCTCATAACGTGTCCACACTGATCCCACTCATTGCATATACTTTTTTAAATAAGTGATCATCACTATGGAGTTATCGTTACAAGTTTACACCTTTATTTAACATATAAAAGCGAGACAGTACACGTTAAAACAATGATTTCAGGTCCAAATGACTACATACAGGTGGTAAAACTGTGAATTGACAGGAAGGCTCAATTCTACACACAGGTAACATTATAGTTCATGATATACATCCCTAGGTAATTATCATGGTAAACTGTCATCCTCCATCCACCACTCACCCATATGCCTGGGAAGAACCTCCTCTGGACTCAGTGCCCTGGTACGCTGTGTTACAGCTATCCCACTCCTACTATGTCCACACTGATCTCCCACTCACTCCACATACTGTGCCGCAGCCACCATCCCTCCCTCACTCCTTATACTATATCCACACCCATCACCTCTCACCCCAAATACTGTTCTGCAGCCATCTCCCCTCACTACTTATACTGGCTCCTCAATTTTACCCCCCTTGCTTCCCATACTGACCTCTCCATACTGGGTCCATACCCATCAACCACTCGCTCTGTATTCTGTGTCCTCAAATCCCCCCCCTTTTGCGCTCCATGCTGTGTCCACATACACTCCATTTTCTCCCCTTGTTTGCTCCTCATACTACCCCTGTCCTCTTCCCTTGTTTGCTCCTCATACAGTCCCCATCCTGTCCTGCAGTTTGCTCCTCATATTCCCCACCCTCTCCTCCTGTTTACTCCTCCTACAGCCCCTATCCTCTCCCCCATTTACTCCTCGTACAGCCCCCCTCTTCTCCTTATACTACCCCAACCCCTCTCCTCCTGTTTGCTCCATGTACAGCCCCATCCTCTAACCCCCGTTTGCTCCTCATATAGCCCCCATAGGACTCCATCACATATAATGCACCCCCATAGGAATCCCATCACATATAATGCACCCCCATAGGACTCTAATCACCTATTAATGCATCCCATAGTAATCCATCACATATGAATGCATCCCCATAGGACTCCATCACATATAATGCCACCCCCATAGGACTCCATCACATATAATGCACCCCCATAGGAATCCCATCACATATAATGCACCCCCATAGGACTCTAATCACCTATTAATGCATCCCATAGTAATCCATCACATATGAATGCATCCCCATAGGACTCCATCACATATGCCACCCCCATAGGACTCCATCACATATAATGCATATCTATTACATACCCATACACATTATCTTCCATCAATGGACACATAGATTAACAAAAAAATGTAAATACTCTCCTCGATGCTCTCTCCTCGCAGCTCACAGCTCCGGTTCCCCAGCATGTGTCTGCCGCTCTGCAAGATCTGGGCAGGACCGGTGCTTGGTGATGAAGTCATCGCCCCCTGACGTCCTGATCTGCAGAGTGACAGACAGCGGCAGCCAGCCTAACACAACAGGAGCGGGGGTGTTATCTGTGGGGACCCGCACCAGCAGCGGGTGCCCTCCGGCGACACCGCCCTCTGGTTACCGCTGCCTGAGGCATCCCCTCATAGGTGCGCCCCTGCGAGAGGGAGAATGAAGCCCACCAGGATTCTGGGGGGGAAGGTCAACAGCCCTCCCATGCCCCATGCTGGGCACGCCCATGTCCCAGTGTTTGATGTGAGCTTTGGTGCGGCACTCACATCAAATACCCGACATCTCAATTGATTTTATCAACTGAGATGTCGGCTTACAGCACCGATCGGAATTGGCATCCAATCGGTGCTGTTAACCCCTTATTCACTGACAGCGGGATCCAAAACCGCAGCGGCGGGGATTGCGCTGTTCCCTGCCTGCACCGGAGATCCAGCAATATCGCGAGATCTCCGGTGCTTACGTGATAGCCCGGGGTCCTGCTGAGATCCCGGAAGCTATCACTGATTACTTACTGCCAACCACTCACAGAGCGCATTTGTCATTGGTGCGCATTTGTGCAGCTGTGCTGCAGCTCATCGGGACCTGTCATAAGCGATTGGATGCTGCAGCTGTGTGGTGCCCTATGGGGCTGTGTAAATAAAGAATCAAGTGAAAAATAAATTTTTCAAAAATATTAAAAAAGCACAAGTTTAATTCACCCCCCTTTTCCCCCACTCAAGATAAAAGTATATAAAAAAGTTTTGTATCGCCGCGTTCAGAAACGCCCGATCTATCAAGATATAAAATCAATTGAGAGCCGTAAACGGCGTAACAGAAAAAAAGGTCCAAATGCCAAAATTACGTTTTTTAGTTGCTGCAACATTGTTATAAAATGCAACAAAGGGCGATCAAAACAGCGTATCTACCCAACATTGGTATTAGAAATGTCAGCTCAAGACGCAAAAAATAAGCCGTCACACAGCCCCAGGTCCCGAAAAATGTAAACGCTACGGGCCGCAGAGCATGGTTCAAAAAGTGTGATTTTTTATTTTTTTTTTTAACTTCTGAATTTTTTTTCACCACTTAGATACCACAGTAAAAGTAAACATGTTTGGTATCTATGAACTCGTATCGACCCGAGGCATCACACCGTCATGTCAGTTTTACAATATAGTGAACATTGTGACTAAAAAACCCACAAAACTAATGTTTAATTGCACTTTTTTTGCAATTTCACCGCATTTGGAATTTTTTTCCCGTTTCCCTGTACACTATATGGTAAAATAAATGATTGCATCTAAAAGTAAAATTCGTCCTGCAAAAACAAGCCCTCATATGTCTATATTGATGGAAAAATAAAGTTATGGCTTTTGGAAGCAGGGGAGCAAAAAACGAGAATGAAAAACGAAAAATCAGCGGGTGTTGAAGGGGTTAAAATGGTATCTGTTGCCAGGGGATTTTGCTAAATCAGACACACATTCCAGTGACATCACTGTGTGTATGGGGTGCAGCACTTGTGACATATAAATATTATATGTAGCAGAGCTCGTAGAGCCTAACCCCACCAACACTTCTGATTAGCAGTTTTCTCTGTATATTGTATATTATTAGGCCAGCTTCACACCACGGTTTTATCAGGTCTGGGCTGTCCGGTGTGACCCGGACAGCCCCGGACCCGATTTTGGACATAATGTAGCCCTATGGTGCCGGATGGCAGTGATTTGCCATCCGGTTTTGTCCCTGTCCGGCAGCATCAGGCTGCATTCGATATTTTGCCCCAGACACAAAATCGGAGCTTGCAGCATTTTTGTGTCCGGAGCAAAAAGTTAATCAAAACTGGATCCAGTGCGATCCGGCACCCATTAAAATGGGAGTCTATGGGTGCCGGATCCGATAGAAAATCGGATCTAGCTGCAAGACACCGGGTGCTAAAGTTCAGCGGCGCCCAGCACTGAACTTCAGCACCTGGAGAGCTCCCGGCTGAGATTTCAGAACTGCAGCCAGCTCCTGTTAGCCTCGATTTTGAAATTTCAGGACAGTAGCCGCACAGTCCTGAATCTGGCAGAAAACAGGACCGGAGGGCAAATTTGCCCTCTGGTTCTGTTTGTCCGGAGCGGTCAGGCTGTGTCCAGTGCTTCCTGCAAAACAACGGACACAGCCTGACACCTCAAAAACCGTTGTGTGAAGCCGCCTTTAGTAAGATGTTCGTCAGTGCTGAGTGTGTGGTTGGATCAGGATGCATGCAGGCACCTAGTCCAGCAGTGATAATTTATTTATAGAACACTCATTGTATGGAAACAGCACACAGCCTACTAAGTGACACATCCCTGAAAATCTTTTCTTAGCCCTTAACTCATATGTACGCAGATTACATGTTAAAAACCTGCTGACAGATGCTCCTTATTGTGTCAAGTATGTGATGAGTAGCTCTGCTGTCAAGGTGAGACAGTCAGGAAAAGAAATGGGAATCCAAAACAAGGACTATATTTTTGCGTCAAAAGTATTGGCTCAATAGCATTGGGTACATGCTGTCTAGGGATTCAGTCAAAATGATGATTTGTGGTGCCATCTTTGCTCTCCTTGCAGAAGGTGACTATTTGGGACTTCTGGTGAAATTTAAAAAAGAAAAGAAAGTGTTATGCTCTGCAGCTACCGGTATTGTCACTCTGTGTGTCCAATTCAACATGAAATGTTTGGTGAGTGGTCCACTTTAACAGCGCTTATAATATAAATAACTGTGAACAGGGCCTATTAATTATCAGAAGTTTCTGCCTGTAAAGTGAAAGCTTGGTTCGATGTTACGTTTTTTCTTGTCTTGTCTTTAACTTTTTATATATATATATATGTATGTG